>JABCPV010000012.1:0-414977 GCA_016584345.1 Suillus ampliporus | reverse complement strand
TTTCGGTGGCTCAGTCGGACTGCAGGTGAAAAGATGTTGACATCCTCAGTTCGGTCCCGGTCAAACTGTTAAGTTCTTTCCAGAATGTGCTTGTAAACAGCGTGTCTCGGTCGCTCACGATATTTGATGGCATACCGTGAAGCTTATAAACGATGTTGAATAGTACTTCGGCTATATCTTTAGCACGGTAGTTTTGTTTTGTTGGAGCGAGGTGTACCATAGATGTTAAGTGATCTATAGCTACTAACATCATATCAAATGTACCGTGCAACATGGTAGATTCAGGTAACGGACCTATGAAGTCTATACCGATAGTCTCCCAGGGGGCAAGTAGGGACTTCTAGCATTTCTAAAAGCCCGTACGGTTGGTGATTCATTGGCTTAGAGACTTGACATGTAGCGCATGATTCACAGAACACTTGTACGTCTGAGACGATGTCCTTCCACCAAGCGTTCTCCCTTAAGTATAGCAGTGTTTTTGATGGTCCTAAGTGTGCTAGGATTGAGTGAGCATGCGATATTATTATCTCGCATACGCGTTGTTCACCCAGGCAGATGTCAGGAATACATAGTACTCGTTGTCCTTTGTCTTTAAGGAATATCTTGCCGTTGCTGACTTCGAAGTTTTTGTAGGCTCCCAGGTTGTCAATAATCCGTGCAAAGAATGGATCGTTTTCGTATTGATTCATTACTTGTTCATGGATGTCAACGTTAGGATTGCCAAGTGCTATGACTTCTGTAAGAAGTGGCAGTTCAGTGACGTCATGTGTGACTGTAACGATGTGTAGGTCCTTGTTTGTCGGGTTATCATCCATTGGTGACACTTTGATGCTTTCAGTTTTGTTGGTCTCACTTGTTGTCAACTGCGTTTTGTCGTTCTTATTTGCTTGCGACTGCGCTTCGTTGTTCTCTGAGGTGTGGTTTAAGTGCTGGTGAGTCACCTTCCCGCCCTCCAGTGGTTCTGTACCAGGTTGACCCAGTTTTAGGACCACTCTGCGAGTCTTGGTGACGCCCCGGCTACTTTGGGGCTCGGAACGAGAGAGAGCCTCGGGTCGCGGAAGTTCTACTGAGGTGTCTGTCATCCATACCGATGATGGATCGAGGGTAGGGAGAGTTGTGACCTCGTTAGGAACAAGTTTGGGCCTAGGTGTGTCGGGGGCTTGGTTGGAGCTGAGCGAAACAGCGGTAGGGCTTCGGCTACGGTACGCCTGGTACGTCAATCCACTTGATCGTTTCGTGGCCAAATGGGCTGATCTTCTGTCCTCAGTGGCGCCAAGGAATAGTGGAGTGCCAGTGTAGACAGGCGCAGAAACGAAGTTCAACAGCAGGGTGCGCGGGGCCTCATCCTCCTCGACGCTAACGTACTTGCTGGCAGCACGAACGGTGCCCTTCGGCTCGTTACTATATACTCGCGACAATGCGTCAGCCAGGACGTTGTCCGTGCCCGCACGTAAATGATGTCAAAGTCGAATTCACTCACAGCCTCGAGCCACCTTGCCTGACGGGGTGACAACTTGGTCTGGGTGGTGATCCACTCCAGGCCTTTGTGGTCTGTGAATATTCTGAATTTGAATCCAATGAGTAAGTGCCGAAAATGTTTCAGCGACTCAATGATCGCTAACAGTTCTTGCTCGTGAACAGGGTAGTTTTGCTGCGCCGAGTTGAACTTGCCGGACCAGAACGCGATGATACTCATGTGGTGAATGTCAGAACCCTGCGACAGCACACCACTGGCTCCCATAAGTGACGCATCCATTGTGAGGTTTACGGGGTTTTGTCCGTTGATAGCTGATGACATGTCGATAGAGCGTCGCCGTATATTGCGGTGAGCCTCAACGCACACTCGGACCAGGTCGAATGCCCTTTGGTCAGTGGGAGACCAGGTCCATTTAGTGGTCCACAATGCAACTTTTGACAGGTGTTGCATATCAACGCGAATGCCCTCACACCCAGCTGCTAGGTATCCAACCTGATCCGATGAATTGCATCAGCAGCTCCTTTGAGGTAGGTGTTTTCCAATTAATGATCTTATCTACCTTATGCAGGTCTAGGCGAATACCAGTGTCATCAATGACATGCCCCAGGATCGATAGCTTGTTCTTAAAGAACTGTAGCTTGTGTTCGCTCAGGTAGAATTGATTCGCCCTCAAGGTGTCAATTACGAGACGGACATGCCGTACGTGCTCTTCTGCAGTATCCGAATAGATGACGATGTCGTCCAAATAGACATCCATGAATACGCCTATGTATGGACCAAAAATATGGTTCATTAATGACTGGTAGGTGGTGCCAGTGTTACAATCACCAATCTGCATGACGTGGCTGATCATCGTACCGTCAGGGGTAGTGAACAGAGATTTGTGGACGTCCTCGGGCATGATCCGAATCTGCTCGTAGGCATCTTTGCCATCGAGGAGTGATCGAAATGGATGAGATGATACGTTCCGTAGTATCGTGTCGATGTCAGGGAGAGGAGATGCGAGTTTCCGAGTGTTCTTATTGCGTTGCCTCGTATCTAATACGGTACGTAGTCATAGTGTTCCGTCCTTAGTGGCTTTCTTCATCATGATCATAGGTACAGCGTTGGACCCACTGAAGAATTCCCAGCGCCCAGTATGAATATAGTCGTCTCTTTTCGAATGCCATAGGGGTTGTAGTGCCTCTGGGCATTTCGATTGTCTCCATGCGGAGACAGCGAGATCATCAATAAGGGGAATTACGTGATTGATGTCTCGTAGCGGCAGCAGGGGAGTGTTTATTGCTTCTATGCATATGTCCTTTGCGTATTTCCTAAGGTCCTCTCTATAGGTCTCAATTTTGTCCGGTTGAAGACTAGACCCTTTGAGTTCGAGGATCTGGGTTTGCAAACCCCTGATGGGCAAAGGATCCAGGCTTCGAATTTTGATCTCGGAGGGGTTAAAACCTAAGAGAACCTGATGTTGATACAGGAAGGGCATTCCGAGGATCACGTCATAGGTTTCTAAGTTTGCAATGTCGAAGGTGCGAGGTCCTGATACGTCCTGATATTTCAGGTCGATGGTCATCGTAGCTTTAACGACGCTACGTGACCCAGACACTGCCAGTTGCAAAGGTATGGGCTTCTCAAGGAGGTCATATTTGAGTTTGAGCTGATCCACCACCGTAGTCGATACGAAGTTGGTTAGTGAGCCTGAGTCTAGTAACGCTCAGCACGGTCGATCATTTATCAAGACAACTACCACTAGGGATTGTGGCAAGAGGCGCGTCGCAGACTTAGGGCGAGTGGCCTGTCAGTGAAGTGCTCTAACGTCGGGCAAGATAGGAGACGTACCACTGCAGTATAAGGTATGGTTTGTAGGTGGTTCGATCGGGTCAGAGTCACTCAACGTATCACTATCAGGCTCTTCATTGGCCGATGATTCGCAAGTCAGTAAAAGTGGACAGTCATTGTCTGATGATTTGCTGACGACTTCATTAGAAGGTTTGCAGATCCTAGGTTTTGATAAGTCGTCATTTTCAGATTCATCACTTGAATCTCCACTCCACCATGAGTCATCGTACGTTTGACGTCTGTCCAAGATGTCTCAACACTCATCTCTGGAACCGGACCATGACGGTCGCTCGATTTTAGGGTTGAGGTTTGGATTTCCACGATTCCTTAACTTGAGATCTACCAACCAGGGTACAGGGTCGAACGTTGGGTCACACAGCTGAGAGTAGTAGATGATGTATGAGTCGTCATCGAGTTTGTCGTATAGGAGGTACGTGTCAGGGCCTCCCCAGTTTGTTAAGCTGAAACGATCACTTAGAGAAGGGTCGTATGTCGGACTACAGGCTTCATCAGTTAGGAGGGGCACGGCTGTCCTCAGGGATGCTAGTGTTCGTTGTGCCGCGACTAAATGTTTGGCGGCACGAAGCTTGGGAGTCTCAGAGAAGCAAACGGCCATGCCGTATAAGCCACTTACGACTCCTTCTTCAATTGCGGTGTTTCGAATATCCGCGTTCAACACTCCAACTGCGCTTGCCTGTAGAGAGGATACCTTCGCTGAAGGTTTGAATGGTAGTCTATGTCTTCTGGGGCAATCCTTCACCATATGGCCTGTTTGCTCACATTCAAAGCATTGATTGTTATCCCTTAGACGTCATAAGGTTTCTGGACTCTTCTTAGGACGCTCGCTATGGGTAATGCACCTTTCCTGGCGCGACTCTTGACGTGGATGATCACGTCTCCTGTTGTTGTTGAGAGGACGGTGTTGGATCGCATTAGATGATAATGCACTCATACTCGCTCGAGAGTCTGGCCATCTCTGGTGACATTGCTTGTTTCAGCTCCTAGTGTTGCAATGAGCTAGGCTTGTGGCCAGAGTCGGGTTTATCGCCAGTAGGATGTTAGGATCCTTGGAGTTTTCCAGGAAGGCTCGCTCAGTGTGTAGTGCCTTCTTCTCTATTACGTTGATGCTCACCATATTCAGTTCATACCCTTTGTCAACCAGGGAGGCCTTCAGATACGGATGACAATTCATCCAGAATTGTCTCACCATTTCACGGTCATCAACATCTCCTGCGGTGTCAGTGAGGTTTCGGAGTCTCCGTAAGTAATCCCGAACAGACTGCTTGGGTTCCTGTCGACATTCTGCGAATTTCTGACGCTGTTGCATTCGGAAGTCGGGTGGGAAGATGTAGTCGAACAGTTGTTCAAAGAATTCGGTGAGAGTATATCCCTTTTGCAGGTCTAGTATGTCACGTTCATAGAATCTATAGGCTTGTCCGCTAAGATACTTTCCTAGCATCCGCAGACTCTGGTTAGTGGTTAGGCGAGCCCTGTCTTTCCAGTCTCGCACCTCTCTAACCCACTTTTTGAAAGTAGTAGTGTTTGCTTCACCCGTGTAGGTAAATGGTGGTTCATTTTTGATGAAGCTTTGCTGATACTTCAGGAGGTTCAGCTTCGCTCGGTACTCTCTTCGGGCCATGCGTTTATTACGTTTTGTCTCTGCCGAATCGCTATCATGATCCGACTCAGGTTCAATAGCGAGGAAGTCAGCTCCAAAATCGTTCGTTGGTGGGTCTCCGCAAGGGGAACCTTTTCTGGCCTTGCGGGGTGATTCGGTGCATTGGGGCTTGTCAAGCTGAATGATAGAGGTCTCACTCAAGTTGGACTCGGATGATGACTGTTCACCATCACTCAATGAATCGGATGAGGAGTCACTGGGATCTGGGTTTGTTGCCAGGGGTCCTGCTCCCATCATTGCTTGCTTTACTGAGCTCGTTTGTGGGAGTACGGATGAGGCACGTTGGTATCTGGAATTCGTAGGTATGGCAGTGGCATTCCTGCCCTTATTCTCAAGCGGGGTCCGCGAAGAGGTTTTCGAATGATCAGGGTCAGTCTTGATGGCCGATCTTTGGTTGCTGATTGTGGAAGTGCTGATGACTGGGGCACGGTGAGCTTCCATAACTCGCTTGTGTGCATCTTCCTCACGTGCTTGGCTTAGTATAACTAGTTTTCTCGAGTTCGTGAACTCGATCTCGCAGTTCGCCAACTAAGTTAGCCTGCTCTCCAAATTCGTGGACCGTACCGCCATGATCTGGCTTGCTTCTTTCCAGTAATCCATTGCCGGTGGAGGTCCAATCTTGGTACCACTCATTCGGGTTATCATCTTCGGTAGTGTTTTTACTTTTTGGTTCAATCGATTTTCCCTTTGATTCATATGGGATCCTAGGCAATGTCATGGCCGAATGAGATTCTATTAATGGGCTTAGTACAGGAAATTCGGGGACCTTGCCTAATTCATCGTCGTTAGGGAGGTCTGCCCAGGTCAATTTTTCAAGCATTCGTGGGGAATGGCGTCCATGGTCATATGAGATACGACCAGCCGTACTAGGCACAGGTTGTTCTAATTGAGAGTAGCGTTGTCCAACAACGCTCTCAAGTAATGGGCTGATGCTCATCATCGCCGATCCTCCGCTATCTTCACTCGTGATGAGTGGTACTGTATGCGGGTCACTTCCCGTATGACCAATGGGTGGAATACTATTATCGGATGGTGCTTCTAAGGCACCCATCAACGAGTTCGTAGATAGCTGATCACTAGTCAGGGGCTCAGCCCTTTGACTGTCAGATCGCTCGACTCCAGTGGCGAACGTGTCATCACGAGTCCATGCGCTCTCGATGCCCAGCTCGAGAGTTCCTCCGTCTTGGCTCAATCCACTCGTTGGAGCTGGAGAGCTGTGGGAAATGCACCTGGTGCAGATATCGAGTTCGTCGACATTCTAAGTTTTCGGTATATATGTAGGAAGGGGTAGAAGGGTCGGAGGGTCGGAGGGTGATCAATCCTCTTCAACGGCAGCCATAGTTTTTAGATAGATAATTTAGGGATGGAGTTCAAAAATATGTAACGTTTGTATTTCGTTACAGGAGTAAGAGTTGACTTGATAGCATAAGCTTAGGTTTCGAACAGAAAGAACTGGCCGAACTAAACGTGTTATTGTTTCGGGGAATAGGAAAAGGATCAACTACTTCGCCAGTACGAACAGTACTACCTTATATACGTACGGGAAGTTATGGGAAGGAGAGATACGAACTAAGTAGAAAGGAGAAAGAAAAAGAGACTGAGTGCCTGGAGCTAATATTGGTAGTAAGTACATATATTAGCTCCTTCCAGCTTTTACGATCGTTACACCTGGGTAGTTTGATACCCACTAAAACCTCAAGGTTAGTTACCCAGTCGTCATGGGGTTGTTGTTGTTGATTGTATAGGACGTCTGACCACGTGATTCTTACTTTTGTTTCCGTTTTGGTGTCTCGCCTAGTCTTGCATGCGATCGGCTCGATCGAGTTGTAGACGTTTGTCGATGGCATTCGCCCATCTTCTGCTTATAGTGTCTTTGTTGTGAGTGGACTCTTGGATGACTCTTTCACACCTTATTGTCCATATTAGGTACACCAATTCGGAGATCAGTATTCTAAGGAGACGTGATGCTCCTCTCATTATCTGTGCGTTTGTTTTTATCATTTGAAGTCCCAGCTTGTGTCTTTTTTGGAAGGGAGATGGTGCCACAGCCAAGGACCAGACCGATGTGTGGTTCAGGTCAGGGGCTGTGTTTTGTTGGCCAGGTGTCTTTCGCCAATTGCCAGATGGTTTTACTGACAGGGTTGCTGCACTGTGTTAGTATGTGTTCTATTGATTCAATTTCACCCGGGCATTGGTTGCAGAACGCTCTTTGTGAGTAGTTAGGTATGGATTCCCAGAATTCTCCTACCCGGTATGCGTTATTAAGCGATTTATATAGGAACATCTGGATATTCTTTGAGATGTCTTTGTTCCTGCAGCCGCGCCATATGGTTTCGTCTGTTTCTAGGGTGGACAATATTGATTCAACGGCGGATCTTGTGATATTGAGGAGGGCTAGGGTCGTCCTTTTGTAGGTGAGATTGATTTTTCTTGTTCATAATCTCCATGTACGCTAGTTTCTGAGATATTTTTGTTAGTTTTGCTCCTTGGGTGTCGAAGTTTCGTGGGACATATGTGTCGATTTGGTCGGGTTCGGCGCGGAGAGCTCCAGCGAGTGCAAGTTGATCCGCTCTCTCATTTCCTATATGCCCGTTATGTCCTTTGATCCACTGGAATATGGTAGGAGCTGGGCATCTTCTTAAATGGTAGGCTGCGGATTTGAAGAGGGTCGCGTTGGCGATTCCTATCCAACCAGTATCCTCCCAATTTGTCAGGTGTGTGGTTAGTCCTTCTATGACATATCTTGAATCTGTTACGATCTTCAGGGGTGTCAGTGGTTCAGCCGATTGTAGGGCTACTAGTACTGCTGTCAGCTCGCCTATCTGGTTTGAGTGAGTATTTCCGGGTACTTTGATGGCTTTGTTGAGTTGATGGTTATCTTCTACCCAGATTCCCCCTCCGCATGATGCATTTAGTTTGCCATTATTGGTGCAGGATCTGTCGGTGTATATCGTTAGTTGGGGTCTTTCTCGTCCATGGTCAGTCATTGGTTTTCGAAGGCAGTACGCTGGGAGCTGTATGATGTGGTCAGGGTTCATGAAGATACGGAAGCTCTCCGATATGTGGCTTTTGCTCGTAACGGAGGGATTGAAGATGATCTCGCCGTTTTGTTGTTTTCTCATTCGTGCGTTTTTCTCTGTTCTCCTGTGTGTTAGGGTTAGGTTGTCTTTCCTTGGTGATGTGTTAGGGTTGAATATTGGGTTTAGGTTGTCGAGGATATTTTTTGCGGTGTGTGCACACTTGTTGGGGTTCTTGCATCCTGCCAGTCTGTTTTCGACGCATGCATGACATGTGCATTTCACTGTATTTTGGTGGGTGTTGGTGTTCGCTAGTCGTTCGGCTATTCCTCTGAGGTCTTTTATTGACATCGCGTTGTGGGTGTCCTTTAGGCATTTATCTTTGGTTCGGTGGTATGTTTTTTGGGGGGCGCCAAGGTGGTACCATGCGGGCATTTGATTTTTGAGGCTTTCCAACAGTTTCAGCGGTGCAAGGCTTACGTTGTGTTTTTTCGTTGTTTTTATTAGGTTTATGATATGTCTTGGAAGGCGGTTGGCTTTTGTTCCTCGGGTGGGTGGGTCCCAGGAGGTTAGTAGGCTGTTTATTTCGGGTTGGTCCTTGATGGTGTCTGGTTTCAGGCTGTTGATTATATTGTCTGCTATAAAGGCCCAGGCCGGTCTGGAGTTGGACAGGTCCATGAATGCTTGTACCCAGGTGATTTCTATTGCTTCATTTCTGGCGCTGATATTTAGTAGTCCCAATCCCCCTTCTGATACAGGTCTTTCCAAACGGGCGAGGCTTATTGGAGGTGATTTGCGATCATTCCAGATGAATGTACATATCTTTTTTGTAATTGCCGTTTCAATTGACTTAGGCATACCCTGGGCTTTCGAGAGGAAGTGTGTCATCCTGCCGACAATCATCTGGGTTATTAGACGTTTTCCGTCTAGGGAGGGGTGGCATGTGTTCCATCTAGTGAGGTTTGAGTCGATTTTTACGAGTATTGGTTCCCATGATGTTGCATGGTCTATTTCGTTGCTGATCCAGGCTCCTAACGTTCTTATTGGGCTCCTGTCTTTTGCGACGTGGACTAGGTTGTTCCATGGTTCGTCTTGGGGGTGTAATTTTCTCTGTTGTACTACATGTTCCTGGTGTGCTTTAGTATCAATAGGTAAGATTTCAGTTTTTTCTAAGTTAAATTTTGCTCCCAACACTAAGCACCAATCTTTTAGTATGTCTTCTAGGTCCGAGTATCTATTGTTTTTGGATAGGTATATGGTGGTGTCATCAGCGTACATGTTGACGATGATTCGATCTGTCAGACTGGGGATGTTGAAGCCTTGTATCTTTTGTGAGTTTCTTAGTGCGCATGCTAGCGGTTCAATCACTAAATTGAATAGTAGGCATGATAATGGATCTCCTTGGCGCACGCCTCTGGTGACTCGGAAAGGTGCGCTCATACAGCCGTTGATTACTACATGTGTGTATGCTGACTTATATAGGCTTTTTATTGTATTTATGAACATTGGGGGTAGTTGGAAGGTGTCTAGTGTGTCGAATAGGTATGTGTGTTGTATTTTGTCGTAGGCTTTTTCTTGGTCTAATGCTATGATCGCTCCGTCTTCCTCCATTGAGTCTGTGTATGCGGTCATCATTTGTGCCAGTCAGATTGGGTCAAAGATGGATCTCTTGGGGATAAACCCGCTCTGGTTGGGGTGAATCAGTTTGTGTATGACGTTTGCGGCTTGTATCGCAAGCGCTTTGGTCAGTACCTTGTAGTCGGTGTTCAATAAGGTGATTGGTCTATAGTTTTCTATTTTAGTGCGTTCCTTTTTCTTATATAGTGGGCACATCCAGCCTGTCGTGAAGGCGGAGTCTGTGGTTACTCCATGTAGCTGGATGTCAGTCATTATGTAGGTCATTGTTTTATGATGTTGAAGCTTGGTTTCTCATTTTGCGTCATTTCTTGGTGCTTTCTGTGTAGTATTTTCCATACGTCGTAAGGTACGCCATCAAGGCCTGTGGCGCTTCCCAATTTTGACAATAGGAGCGCTTCTAGGACGTGTTCTTCTTTCAATGTCTCGTTCATGCGGTCCGGGGGGTTGGTGAGTTTTTGTTCAATCGGTATTTCGGCTAATGCTCGCTTCCTTGCTTCATGTCTTTCCTGGTCTGTATGGTGTAGTGCATCGTTGGATTGAAGTTCTTCATGGTATGTCTTCACAATTGTTGCCATTTCCTCTGATCTGGTCGTGTGTCTGTTCGTGTTAGGGATGTTCAATCTGTATATGATGTCTCTTGGAGATTTCTGTTTGTTTATTCTAGACCAGTATCTGCTGATGGTTTCGCCGTGAGATGCCCATTGCGCTTGCGCTTTCAGTGTCATTTTCCTGAAGTTCTTCTTTTGCAGGTGCTGGATCTCTTTTTCTAGGATGATTTCGTTCAGTCTCGTGTTTTCAGACGTGTTGATGTCATTCACGTTTGCTAGTTTGTGAAGGTCTTTCGATAGGGTACGTATTCGTTGGTGTATCTTATGTAGGTGAGTTTTTGCGGTGTCTTTGGCGATTTTATTTATGTTGGTTTTAAAGTCTTGCCAAATGGTTTGAGGGTTCGATTCTTCGGTGCGAGGTGTACCGTTTTCTATTGTAAGTTGGGTTTTTATTCCGGTTTCGATTATTCTGTTTATTAGGGACGTGTCTGATATCAGGCTTGGTGGCCAGGACCATCTTCCTTTCCCTATGTGGGGTAAGTCTGAGGGCGCAAATCTAATGGAGACCATCTGGTGGTCTGTCGGGATCTGGCTTATTAGTGAGCTCCATTCCAGTAGACTTTCGGTGTGTCTATCTGATGTGTAGATTCTGTCTAGGCGTGAGAGTGATTGGTGGTTGCTGCTGAATGTGAAAAGTCTTTGGTGTGGGTTCTCTATTCTCCATGTGTCTTGCAGATTTAGTGAACTTCTTAGGTCCCTCAGTGCATCTATCGTGCTTTCATTGTCTAGCCTTGCGGGGGCACGGTCTATGGGGTCTTCTGTAAGGTTGAAGTCCCCCATCAAGAAGTCTATTGATTCGAGGCCTCGTCTATGTAGTTCTGATTGGACCGTGTTCCAGAAGTTTCTGTGTTCATTTGGGTCATTTGGTGCATACACGTTTAATATGTTAATTGTTTTGTTGTCATGCCAGTTGATGGATAGTATTATTGCTTGTCCTGGGGTGATGATATGTAGTCTGGCGCTTGCGGTGTTTGTGATTTCCTTGTTCAGGATGAATGCCACTCCAGCTGAGCTGCCGGGTCTTGACGGGTCGCTCAAGTTTAGCACTAGGAGTCTGCGTGCATAGAGGGAGTCAATCTGTGTTTGATGTTCTGGGCACAGGTGTGTTTCTTGCACACAGAGTACGCCTATCTTTTGGTCTCTCATTTCTCGGTTTATCGCTATCCATTTAGAGATTTGGTTCTGTCCTAGGCTCGCGGAGGTGCATCCTCTTATATTTAGTGTTGCTAGTTTTATATTGGCTCTTGTTTTCTGGTCGTTGTTGGTATGGTTGGTGGTTGGGTCCGTGTTTGGGGTATGTTGTGTGGGGTTGTTGTTTAGTTTGGGGGGGCAGTTGGGTGTTTCGTTACGAGGTTCGTTTGGGTTGTTATGTAGGTTATGCGGTATGTGCCGGTTGTTTTTGATTTCATATTGCGGTTGAGTTAATTCTTGCCTGGGTAGGGCGGGTCCACTTCCAGAACCTCGAGGACGGTCATCGGGGGGCCACCCAGTGGTATGAGGCGGCTCTCCTCCACATCCACGGGGGCGAGAGCCAAGGCCGACAGAGAAACCGGTTTGAGGGGGGAGATTTTGTGAGGTGGAGGTGATTGTTATACTAAGGCTACGTTACGATCGTTATGTAGTTTAGAGTCGGCATATCCTGGCCGCCTTACAGTGGACTATGTTAGCACTTTCGATGAATAGGAGTGCCCGGTACACTTTAATTCTCTACTAGTGAAAACTTCAGCCTCTTGGCATGACTCATCCGAACCTAAATAGGTTTCTGTGGTCTGGCATGTGCCATACTTTGTTGAGACAATTCCTGCTTTCCTGTCTTGTTGATGCAATCAGTATATTTGGGCAGGGAATCAGCGGTGAACAGATCACATCTCGATGATCCGTTTTGTGCCATGATGTTAAGGCTGTGCTCAAAGGAGGGCTAGATCCGAGGGGCTTGGCTTCAGCTCGTGCGCTGCGCCCCTTACCCGAGTACGTGCCCCTAATTTCAGGGGGTCCGGTAGTACCAAGTCTGGTAGTGTTAGTACCAAGTCCGGTAGGATGTAACCCGGTAGTACCAAGAACGCAAATCAAAGAGTAGACTGCTTAAGGCCGGAGCCGGTAGCAGAAAGGGACAGAGGTAGACTACCCGAAGGTAGAGCCGGTAATAGGAATAGACTTAGGGGTCAACCCTTAGCCTAGTGTCGGAGGTTGACAAGAGTCGGAGAACTCAAGTCCGGAGGGGCAGGAATGAGCAGGACTATGTTTAATATTCGAACTGAGGTATCTACAACAAGTACAAGAGTTTATATACTATAGGTATAGCTAAGGATCAGTAATCCGGAGTACAGAGGCAGTGAGGAAAGCATATGGTGTGTACATTAGTAAGTCCGAACAGATCAAGTAAAGTAAAACGGATCATAAAGAAATGAACTCGGAAATGAGACAGGTACCGGAGATCAATATGCAGGCAGATATCAACATGAGCCAGAGGGCCGGAAATAAGGGGGATTCTAGATTTGGGTTAGGTCCAGTGGAGCGGACCTGTCCGGAGTTCAGGTCCGGCGGTCTGGAGGAAGCGCGCTGATGGAAGTAGTTTGTGGATGCCGGAGATATGGGATATGACACATGACAATTTCTCTGATTTACTTAGGTACTGGGCCTAGGTTGGATTTATTGTGGCGGGTGTAATTCTTGGGGGGATGGGTGCCTAACAGGTAACGACGGGTGTTTATTCACAAGGTGGGGGTGCAGGATGGTACATAGGGATTTGGGTGGATGGGGGGGTAGTAAGATTGAGGGGGGTTTGGTAGCTAGCACATAGTAAGGAAGCGGTACACGTTCGTATATACATGGCATAGGTAGAGGTGGTGTATGATGATATATGATGGGTCTAGGTGTTTCAGCCCGGTCTGCCTCCTCTGGGTCTCCCCATTTGGCGGGACAAGTTTGCCGTGTTCCTGTTGCTCAATTTTGGACCGTTCCATTGCAGGATTAGTGGGAATGGACATAAGCCGCGCAGGTGCGCGAGGGAGTGGCAGATCTGGCAGGGATATAGTGCCGCGGCTATCCCACAGCCGTCTAATCCAGTGGGGTATTCAAGGATGTGAAGGAAGCTTCGTAGTTCTGTCCACGTTTTCGTGTTGTTCGTAGGGCTTGTTGCGAATATGTTGAAACGAGGTACAGATAGACCTCCTGTTACTTTGAAGTCTAAGATTTCGACACGAACGGAGTGAATGAGGTCGCGCGTGGCTTTGTATACAAGCTCGTCATCTGGGAAACTGCACATAGAGAAGGTATCTTCAATATGGTGCCTGTTGTCGTCATGGGCCCAGACATCCACGACGGCTTTACAGACGATAGCTACATCTGAGGTGGTGAAACCGGATAAGCAGAATAGTAGTTCTGGGGAGTTGAGCAGTTGAATGGCAGTGCTTCAAATGTGATGTCCGTAGAGGACCATATACGTTGATTCACGATTAGGTTCTTAGCTTCTTCGGAGATCTTATGTACTAAGAAGCCGACGGGGAGATCTTTAGATCCCCGTCTGCCTTGGGGATGGGGCGGGGAGACGCGGATTGGAGGGGCTTCTTGGTGAACGAATTCCATAATGGTGGATATGCTGGCTCATATGCGTTCCGCTGTGATTGCTGTTCTCTCTGCTACATCTTTGCCGGATTGGTCAAAGACTCGCACCATGAACTTCGGGTGCTCCACCTGGAACCAGGTGAGGAGCACCTGGTTATCGAGGTGGTCAAATATTTGGGCAGAGTGCGCCATATGGACCTTGGGGAAGCCGCCGATGGGCGTGGGCGTGAACTGAGGTAGGATTGTGCGGTGATTAATTCCATTTTGGCTTAGGACAGATCGGTTTGCCTCCGCTAATGCGAGGTGAGCAAGGATGGCGTCTTCTTCCTCGGTTTGTGTGTGTGTGGTAGGGGGGCTGGGGGGTGCGCCCATGGTTTGGTCAACCATGGTGTTACCAGGGGCATGTATGGAATTATGGAGGTTGCTGTTTTTAGCTTCGGTTGCTGTGGTCTCCTGGGGTGTAGTGGTTGTGACTTTAAATTCGCAGAAGACGAGAAGGTCAGTTGGCTGGGTAGGCCCACTGATCTCGCAGTGGGTGGGTGTGGGTGTGGTTGGGGGTGATGTTGGAGAGGAGGGAGGGTCCGGCAGGAAGTTCAGGGGTTGTTCCATGTTATCGTCATCTGGTAGGGCATTCTGTGGGAAGAACCTCGGGCCAGTGTGAGGGGTCTGGGATGAAGGGCGGGGGGTGGAGGGGTATGGGCAGGTCGTTTGCGAGTTAGCTTTAAGGGATGTCATTTCCTTGTCCTTCATCTTGGGGAAGATGGGTGACTTTGGAGAGTCATAGGGGTTTTTATGGTCTTGTGTTGGGTCGCAGATTCTGTCTGAGTGTCAAACATTGGGGTTGGGGAGCGCTGCATGGCCGGGATCATTTTGTTAGCGGTGTAGGGTCTTGTTTTCAAGATGCCTGTATTTAGGGATATGCTCTCAAGGGGACGGTTAGCGGCAGTGCAATGTTATCGTGAGGTCACTAAGTAGTGTTTTCTTTTACGTTGGGCATAAGTTCATTTCTTAATCTAGCTTGTGAGGTTTGTTTTTCGCGATGGGGGATGATATTTTACGTGTGGTTCGGTTATTTGTGTATTGGGGTGGTTGATTGTGCTGGCACGGTGCTTTGGTGGCGGTTTTTCGGGGTTGTTTTGCAGGTTTGGGCTGTGTGATGGGCGTTTCATTTCATTCTTTTGGATGAGGTCAGAGGTATATTGGTTTTGCGGTAGTGAGACGGGATGCGTAGGCCAGTTGTTGACTGTGAGCTAGGGTAGCTCAACCTTGCCCGCAAATTTTGCGTGGGAAAACTGACCATGGTTGTGGTACGAGTTCAAGGGCCCCCATGACTTCCGAAGCCACAAGTCTATCTGACGATAACATTCAAAATTTCAAAAGCAACCAGACACGTCTTGGTCTTCTCATTTCGTTCGGGGGTGTCCTGTGCTGCAGTCCTCCAATTTCTGCTCATTTCGTGCGTATCCGCCCTGATCGTCCTCGATTTGTTACTCAGTGAGCTGCAGGGGCTCTTGCAATCTCGTTTCAGTCACCCCCGTCCTCATTTAACTATACATTTTCGCTACACATTTTCGCTACAATCATATGGTAGACAATGTAGAACGGTGTCGAGCGGCCTTGCAGGAGTGTCCCCCTGGCTATTCTCTTCGATCCAGTTCTCTGAACAATCTTGCCAACAGCCTCTATGGCAGATTCAAGCAGCGGGGAGTGCTGTCTGACCTGGATGAAGCCATTGAGCTCCATCGAGCTGCACTCGTGCTCCGTCCCCCTGGCCATTCTGATCGATCCACGTCTCTGAACAACCTTGCCCTCAGCCTCTATGACAGATTCAAGCAGCGGGGAGTGCTGTCTGACCTGGATGAAGCCATTGTGCTCCATCGAGCTGCACTCGTGCTCTGTTCCCCTGGCCATTCTCATCGATCCACGTCTCTGAACAACCTTGCCATCAGCCTTCAAGCCAGATTCCAGCAGCGGGGAGTGCTGTCTGACGTGGATGAAGCCATTGAGCTCCATCGAGCTGCACTCGTGCTCTGTTCCCCTGGCCATTCTCTTCGATCCATGTCTCTGAACAACCTTGCCAACAGCCTTCAAGTCAGATTCCAGCAGCGGGGAGTGCTGTCTGACCTGGATGAAGCCATTGAGCTCCATCGAGCTGCACTCGTGCTCCATCCCCCTGGCCATTCTGATCGATCCACGTCTCTGAACAACCTTGCCGGCAGCCTTCAAGTCAGATTCCAGCAGCGGGGAGTGCTGTCTGACGTGGATGAAGCCATTGAGCTCCATCGAGCTGCACTCGTGCTCCGTCCCCCTGGCCATTCTCTTCGATCCACGTCTCTGAACAACCTTGCCACCAGCCTTAAAGCCAGATTCCAGGAGCGGGGAGCACTGTCTGACCTGGATGAAGCCATTGAACTCCATCGAGCTGCACTCGTGCTCTGTCCCCCTGGCCATTCTCTTCGATCCGCGTCTCTGAACAACCTTGCCCTCAGCCTTCAATCCAGATTCCAGCAGCGGGAAGTGCTGTCTGACCTGGATGAAGCCATTGAGCTCTATCGAGCTGCAGTCGTGCTCTGTCCCCCTGGCCATTCTGATCGATCCACGTCTCTGAACAACCTTGCCATCAGCCTTCAAGCCAGATTCCAGCAGCGGGGAGTGCTGTCTGACCTGGATGAAGCCATTGAGCTCCATCGAGCTGCACTCGTGCTCTGTTCCCCTGGCCATTCTCTTCGATCCATGTCTCTGAACAACCTTGCCAACAGCCTTCAAGTCAGATTCCAGCAGCGGGGAGTGCTGTCTGACCTGGATGAAGCCATTGAACTCCATCGAGCTGCACTCGTGCTCTGTCCCCCTGGCCATTCTCTTCGATCCACGTCTCTGAACAACCTTGCCAACAGCCTTCAAGCCAGATCCCAGCAGTGGGTAGTGCTGTCTGATCTGCATGAAGCCATTGAGCTCCATCGAGCTGCACTCATGCTCCGTCCCCCTGGCCATTCTGATCGATCCATGTCTCTGAACAACCTTGCTCTCACCCTTCAAGACAGATTCAACCAGCGGGGCGGATCATTAGACTTGCAAGAGGTCTTTAGCCTTTATTTGCCGCTCTCCCAAGTCTCTCATCCAGTCAACCGTGGAGATCTTCGTGCTGCAAAGTCATGGGCTGCCTTTGCCGAGCAGCTGAATCATCACTCTTCCTTGCTTGCATATCAGACCACATTGAAATTTCTTGATCAGTGCATTGCTGTTTTGTCCTCTTTTTCTCGTCATTTCAACATGGTCAGGGAGGCCACATCATCCATTGCAATGGATGCTTTCTCGTGCAGTGTTCGTCATGGTGCTTTAACCACTGCTGTCGAACTGGTGGAACAAGGTCGTGCAGTATTCTGGGCCCAGCTTGCCCGCTTTCGCACACCGCTAGATGAACTTTCTGCATCAAGTGATGCCGGCTCAGCATTAGCAGAAGAGTTCAGGCAACTGAGCGTCGACCTTCGCAAAGCACTAGATGCAATAGATGTGTCTCCTGAAGACCAGTCCTTGCAAATCCGTCGACTAACCGTGCAATGGGATGCTGTCCTCTGCCGCATCCGCGCGCTGCCTGACTTTTCCCGTTTTCTCCTGCCTCCGCTGTTCTCCGACCTCCGGAAGGCGGCAGAAGATGGTCCAGTCATTATCGTCAATGCAAGCCGGTACAGTTGCGACGCCTTGATCATCATGATTGACCAAGATCCTGTCCACATTTCACTTGATATTACACGAACCGAGGTTTCCGAGATGTCTTCCGTATTTCAGTCCCTCACAGTTCATGCCGGCTCATCCGATCATGAAATGGAGTCAAACAACATTGTCGGCGTCTTACGCAAGCTCTGGGGCCGCGTAGTTGGCCCCATACTTCAAGTACTTAGGAAGTTCATCCCCCGTCGCTCACGCATCTGGTGGTGTCCTACCGCTGAATTCACGCTCCTTCCTCTCCATGCAGCAGGACCTTACGAGCCGAAGAGCCATAATTTCTCTCACTTTTACATCTCTTCCTACACTGCAACTTTGACCACTCTCATTCGCGCGAGACAGCAGGCCTCTCGAGATGCCTCTGCTCAGCACTTCGTTGCCATCGGTCAAGCGCGCCCGGACGGAGGGAAGGAACTTCGGTGTGTCGCTGATGAGTTAGATGTCGTTGCTCAGCGTGTCGCGCCCTTCCTATCCTTCACGCCGCTTGCGGGCAGTGATGCAACTGTCCAGGGAGCTTTCAACGCAATAAGTCAAAAACAGTGGCTTCACCTAGCCTGCCATGGAATGCCGAATCCCCAACAACCGTTGGAGTCTTCCTTCGCCATGCACGATGGGCCTCTGAAGATCAGAGATATCATACGGATTCACTTGCATGATCCGGAGTTTGCATTTTTGTCCGCTTGCCACACTACGGTGGGCGACGAGTCGAGCCCCGATGAAGCGATTCATCTTGCTGCGGCGATGCAATTCTCCGGATTCCGCAGTGTGATTGGTTCCATGTGGTCTGTCGATGATAAAGTTGCGGGCCAGATTGCCTCTCTTTTTTATGTCAACCTGGTTGATGATTCGGGGAGATTGGACTGCAAACGTGCTGCGGAAGCATTGCACAAGGCTGTGAAGATGTTGCGCAAGAAGATTCCTTTTGAACAGCAGATCGTATTTGTTCACATGGGTGTTTAGTTTGAGATTCTCCATTTGCAGTGATCTACATACATTTTTAGCACACGCATATCAATTGGACGGATTCCTTATGTTTGTTGTATTTAACATCGTTCTCATGCCAAACTCAAACTCTAAGGACCAACGAATTCTCCTGCACCGTAACTCTCCACACCCCAACTTCATGCGACGGTTCGATTCAAGTGATCGACGAAACGTAACAATAAAGACCTCCAGCCTTCCATACGCATGCGATACATGGGCGGGAATCATGTTAATTTTTGGTGCTCGATCAGTGCTGATAATGAGCGGACAGGGTATGAATTTGCGGCCTACCCTAGTGGATGCTAGAATCGTCCACATGCGTTTGAATGGCACATTGTTTGTAGGATGTGGCACGATCGGGAAAGGCCCGAAACGTATGCCATAGTACTCATAGTTCTCGACAATAGTCGCCCACCATGTCGTGTCGCATCCACACTTCAAAGCTCCTTGTGAAACAAAAATCCACCAGGGCTTGCGTATAAATCCGGGTCATCGATGGGCTCAAGCATCAGACTCACCCGTCCTTCGGCTGTCCGTCTTCTGCCCTCCCGGTGCACCCCAACGGAAAATTCAGCGAACTGTCACTTACCGAGTCCCACCGCCATCTTTATTATGCCTGCCCCAGTTATTACCTATTACGACGTCGAGGTCGTCCAGTTTCGGCGAGGCAGGGACGAGGGCGGACTGAACAATCCCCTTCACTGGGCGATCTATGTTCCAACCGGTGGTGGCATCGGGAACACATACCACCTCTGGGGAGACACGGACACCTACACTCTGCACTTCAGGCGACAGCAGCCACACGAAGACCCCAGTGCCTGGCGCGGTAGCTACAGAGTCGGAAGAGTAGCTGCGCATCGGCTCGACCAATTCGAGAGGGATCTGGCAAGAGTTCGCATCATGTGGGACGACCCCAGATGGGACTCCCAGAGCTGGGTGTGGGACGCTCTCCGCCACGTCCGACACAAAGGTTTTGACATCAGCTGGGAGGTTCAACTTGGGATTCTTCAAGTGCAGATGTGCTCCCTGGTGGAGGATTGGGAATACAATCGGATTAATCTTTAGATGTAGCGGATATCTGGGGTGGCCATAAAAACCTTGAATACGATGTACTACTTACAGTCACTGGGAGCGCTCACCATAGAGTCTTGACATATTTCTGCATTCTGCATTTGTATTATCATTAGCAATTATAGACGTCCAGGACAATCGCTAGTAACCTTCCATTTTCTTGATCAAAAACGAGCCATCTTCACCAATCGAATTCTGTTGCTTTGACTCGGACATACCGTGCAATTACTGGCATGTCATCACAGATAGGCGTTTGCATTCCCCCCGTGTGGAACGGATGAACAGACTCCAGGAAGTAACGGCTGTACTATGTCAAATATCATATTTCGTGCTGAGCGATCGATCTAGAAAGCTGTGGTTGCGCGGGAAGTCAAATCGTGGTGAGACACGTACCATTATAACGGGGAGCATCCAGCAAACAACCTCATGGCTCAAGTTGGTCTCTAACGAGATACAGGGTGTTTGCCAGGATTATCTGAATCATTCTGAAACGACTGTAACTCAGCGAAGCAGGGTAGTAAGCACACGCACCTTAGGTCCTACTCTGACGGTCAGACTGTAGCTGATACTGGAAATAAGACCATTCCAAGATCAGCACCAGTCTTCTCCGTAAAACCACGGTTTTGAACGGCTATAAGCGACTCACCGGGAGCAATACCAACGATCGAACGAACCTCACGAGTCTCTCGACAAAAACATACATACATACAAAAGCTTTATATATTCCACTCCATCCTCCATGCATACAGTAACCAACCAATAAGTATACAAAATTAAAACGTCGTCAGTATCAATATCAAAAGAACTGCACTAGAAACACGAAAAAAAGTAATGCAAAATGTATGCACGTAAGAAACAAAGGGTCGAGGCCTAGTATACAGCAAATATATTCTAGAAATCATGCGGTGGGTGTTGTATATGGAGACAGTTTGAAAGGATGAAGAAAGAACAGGATAAATAAGTAGGACGTACAAAAAAAACAACACAGAAAAAGGACCCGCCTCAAACATACGGCCCCAAAACTAGTGATAGCCAAAACACCCAAAGCCAAACCATCTCAACAGCAGCCCTCCCAACGGGCGTCAAATAATGCTTTCAACTCCGAAGTCCTCATATTCGTAGTGAAAGGCCTCGGTCACTAGCAGCAGGCAACGGTACCTTTCTTCTTTCAGGAACAAGCCCAAGCTTCGTCAATCCATGGGTTGGAAATGAATCCTGTTCCTCGGCTGCTGCACACGCATATCACTGTTGCGGGAAACTGCACGTCTTCGCCTTCGCCTCGCTTTCTTGAGCATTGGCGGTAGGGTAGTTGATGGCTTCGACCGTTATAGCCAATCCATCGCTGGGCAGTCGGATCCCCGTTCCTCGAAGATCATCGTATCCCACCAATCGAGCATTCACATGAAAGGTGTTTAGGTACACGTTTTTCTGGTTGGTTTCGGCGTTGGGATCGGAGGTGGAGGGTGATTGCTTTGCTTTTTTCTTGGCTGGGTGATCCGACTTATTGCCGTCGTCTTCGAATGGGACGTACCACACCAGGAGGGTACTGGCGGTCTTCGGGGTATCGTGGGGAGGATGGTGGTTGATTCACTGCTTGCTTGCGAGTGGGTTCGTGGATGGATCGGTCTCGCCTAACCATAGCGGGAGGGAGCATGTAAAGAGAATCTTCTGGAACGTAATCGAATATATCATGCGCCGTGGCTCTCTTCTTCGCGCTGCTTTTCGTCCCTGGTTTATGGGGCTGCGTGTGCAGAAGCCCGACATGCGGAAGGAATTGTTGAGGTCTGTGAGGAACACGAACGTGTTCTTCGTTCTGATCGGCGCCCGGCAGTGACTATCCATGGGGGGGGCTATATGCGTTCTGGGGAGTTACGGCTGGTAGGGCGCTGCTATCAGGACGTGAAGATACGCCGCGAAATCGTCTGAGTATTCGGTTTGCGAGTGAGCTGCTGTCGGAAGGTTTTTGCGCTCTGCGCAGGTGCTCGATGTCGTTTGGATCAAGCGTTCCGAAGGCTTCTGCGTGAGGGGTACGTGTTGGGGAGATGTTCGTCCGAGTCTATGGAATCACGATAACTGCGGGTTTGGCTGACAATGGGTGTAGAGGAGTCGGATTCGAGACGTTTCTTTGATGGATGATCTGATGTCTCTGGCGAGGACGGTCCGCTTGCTGGCAGAGACTTTGTAGTCGACTTTGACAGGATTATCGCAGGAGCGAATGTGATCTTGGAGGTCGTCGCTCGTGCTGGGGTGGATATGATATGCGACGCATTGACGACGCTCCCCGCACTGCTTGTCGTCGTACTTGACTCTGTGCTCTCTGCCGGATTACTCCCTCGTTCATTCTTCTTCTCCTTTTTCTTCTCCTTTGCCTTAGCCTTTGCCTTCTTCGCCTCCTCCTTCTCTTTCTCCCGCCGCTTCTCCTTCTCAAGAAATGCCCGACGGGACTTATCCCCGTTACCCCCAACCTTCCTCGATCCATCCTCAAGCAAATTATGCGTGTTAAGCTTGCTGGTCGTCTTCGTGCTCGTATATTGCTCCTGCACCTTCTTCGGCGCGAGCATGATGCCTCCACTCGTATGCATATGGATATTGCGCGATCCGGGTTGCGTCGACGTCCCGCGTTTCTGCTGGAAAAGCGAATAAGATCGAAAGATCGAGAATGCGGTGGCGCGGGAGTGTTTATGTATGACGCTACTTGGCCCGCCTGTCTTGGGGCCCTTTAGGAACGGATCGGGAATATGTCGAACGTTGATACGTTGTTGGGGAGCTTTGGCGGGGTCTGCGGTGGATGCTGCGTGGATAGATGTGGTAAGTACTAAAAAGAGAGGTATTAGGACGCACGTTTGAATACTAGTCTGTCGACCCTATATCGACCGACGTGGCCGCTTCTCCAGATTTCTTGGGATCCAGGAAGCATGGTACGCTTGGCTTTGTCCATATTGATCGGGATGGATCCGTAGGAGGTACGTCCATGCCGCACTGATGAGACAGAAGGGACAGGCTGGGCATCTGCCTTTTCCTTCGAAAAGCTCCATTGGCTGGTAGCAGAATCGTGGACGTGCTTGAGCCAGGTATCTTCGCCGGTGCCGGCGCTGGGACGACGTCCGGTCGACCAGGTGTTGGAGGGACGCGATGATGAGGGCTCGCCTGTGCTTGTGCTATTGCGGGCAAGGAAGGAGAGCTGGGCAGCTGAACGGATGGAATGGATGCTGCCCTCGCTCTTTCGAGAGAGGACATAGGCGAGATCAAAGCCTGCTGTCCATGCATCTGGTTCTTGCTGGTGCTGGGCCTCTAGGGAACGAAAGTCACCGCGTGTGAGGGGTTCGCTGCGGGGGACGACCGCAGCTGGATCATCGCCACTATGACTTGCGAGGTCGTCATCGAGGCTGCGGGATGGACGACGGATGGTGAGGATGCTGTCTTCGCGGCTGCGGTTGCTGACTGCATCTGAAGTGGCACCTGGGATAGCCATAGGAAGGCTGCCACGACGGGGCTCAAAAAATGAACGGTGGAAAACAGGACTGTTCTCGTCGATATTGTCGAGGTCACGGGCGAAAGTGACTGGAGACGAACCACCGTCATATGAAGCGATCTCTACCTCCTCGTCACTGCTGAGTTCTGAGCGGAAACTAGCACGTGAGCTTGAACGAGAGGAGGCGATTGACGCGGTAGAGTAGCGGACAGCTAGATGACCGAATGTGTGTTGACTCACGTTGTCTGGTAGGAGGCGGCTACGGTGCAAGACGCGCCTCGGGTAGAGATCTGGTGATGAGGGATCTTCGCTGCTTTCTTCATCTGTATGGTCTATTCCACGTGATCTGATGGAAGTAGAAGTACGTGAAGATGAAGGAAAGGGGTTTGAAGCTGGGCGTCCCGGACCCTGCGAGGGATGACTGCTGAAAGTGGAAACATATTTTGGAGAAGTTGAAGCAGAAACAGAAGGACGAGGGGTACGGTCAGCGCCAGTTCTTGTGATGATCTGAGTAAGTGGGCTGATAGCATCTGGAGCTTCGTCATCTGAATCGTAGGCGGAAGATGAAGCGGAAGTACGGGGTTCGCCAAAAGTGAAAGTAGCGAGATTAGAATACAAGTTATCTGATGAAGAATTTGAGGTTGAAGACATTGTCGAAGGACGAGAAGAAATGTAACGAGGAGGGGCTGTGAGTGAAGAGACCACAACAGTAGGACTAGCAGTGTATTCAGTAGTAAATCCAGTGAACACTTGGACTGACTCACAGATCGACCTGATCACTCAAAATACGAGGATCAACTATATGCAAACCCAAGGAAGATGTCATAGTATGTGCAAGTTTAATAAAATTGGGGTATCAAAAGAAAAAAAGACGAAACTAGAAACACTAATCATCCTCTCACTCATCCCATATCTATCCACGTGGCTACCACGCGAGGCACACCCTCTTTCTCACAATCATCTTCTTCTCCGACGCCATACCGGAATATCCCGCTTCCGCTCTTCCTAACTTCTGTTGATCAGGGTCAACTCTCTTAACTTTTTATATACTCCTGTCACCGTCCCTGACCCTTTATAAAGCCTAGCATCTTATTGTAAATCCGACCACCGGCGGTATGCCCTGCATAGGTTCGCCTACCCACAATCTTGCGCGATAGACTTTCCACCTCCTTCAATACAATGAGCCTGTCATCCGGCCGCCGGCGATATGCCCAGGAGCCTGCAACTTGGCGCAGCTGCTCTTGATTGCTACGGTACCCATTGACATTGATTCCGAACCATAATAATGTTACTGACATATGTATAAGGAGCGAACATAGACCTTGAAGACTCTCGCGGATAGAATAGCACCGCCGGCAACACATCTATGTCTCCAGTGCCTGACATATATGACACCCGACACGCCATGTCACACAAGACTCCGCGCAATGAAGTGAAGGCATGACATCGATCCCGCGAAACGATACACTGATGATGATCGGTTTCCAAGGGCCACTGTGAACCCGAACAATGTTTGGGCAGTGCTAATTATCTCATCCTCGCCACTGTATCTGCCTAAATTTTCCTTTCGTGTGAACCTCTCTTCACTACCTTCGGTGCGACGGCGACACTTGGCGGCACTCGAATGCCAATCGACTGACAACCGAGACTTGTGGAGTTCGAGTCGTAAGTACGTTTGTTAAATGATGTCAAAAAATGCCGATGCTGCTGACAGCGAGTGCTTACTCAATTCCTCTAGACTCACGAACCACGCCATTATCACATGCAGCCTACAGCACTCACTCCAGTAGCAGGTACTGGTCGACACGCTCGAGGAAAGGGATATGCGAGTCTCATTCAAGCTTCACGAAGATAGCATTTCGCCCTGAATGATATGGTCTACTTACTTCCGACGTGCCTCAGTCCCCACCGGCCGCCATTCGAGGTTGCGGACCCGGTGGCCGCATAATGTCATCCCCGCCCTCGTTCATCGGAAAATATGCGACGGCGATTCCCTAAAGCTTATCGTACGCCTCGAGAACAAACGGAAAGACGGAGATTATGAATGTGATGGGTCCCTGACAGTCAATTTCATGATCCCCGCATTCTCTCCTCACCCCGTCTCTTCAGCGCCTGAGTGCTGTATTTTTTGCCACCCTCTCTTTATCTCTTATCTGGCGGCATTGGTACTTTTCTTTTGGTTGTTATGCATCATTTCCCGATGCTCATCCTACCACGGAACATGCTTATCCTCTAGCGTCGACATGAATCATATTAGTGGGACTAGGTGGAACGTAAGACTCTGTCTTGGGACTAGCGGTTCTAATAATCTTTCATTGGTAGCGAAACTTCAGCAATGACGTACATACAGCGAACATCGGCTTCATTTACAGGTCCCTCAACAAGTAATTTTTTGATGTTCACCAGCTGGCTCAAAGTTATACAATGTCATCTCCGAACTCTGAGGTCCCTCGACAAGTAATTTTTTGATATTCACCAGCTGGCTCAAAGTTGTACAATGTCATCTCCGAACTCTGACTTGGTAAAATAAGTACCCGCTTGGGTGTAGGGTGTGGAGTTGTATAGTACTAACTATATGATCCGTCGAATGCCCATTGGTATGATAAGATGGTCATTGGCTCGTGTCCGTACCCTAGGGTGTTAGGACGCAGAGTGGAAGCCAACCTCGAGGCTTGCACGCATTCGTAGTTGAGCTCCGTCGGCAACGAAAAGTTCAGGGTAGTCGGATCGACATCACATTCAAGGGTGCCATGCGACGACACAGGTTCAAGTGGAGATAGTGTGCCACGATGTCAGGGTGACCGTTGGGCTTGGGCGTCACTATTGAACATGCGCTAGAGACAAGGCGCCTTCCCAGTCTCCCATATCTGGCAGGGTTTCAGAGCGCTTTTTATTGCAATTTGAACCTCAGATCGGTCTGATAGTTACAGCGGGTTGCATGTCTGTTTTTTAATTGTGCTTTGGATGTCAGCCATTAAAAATAACACTCGAGACCGTCACTTCGGAGAAACAGACCACAACGAAACGCGAACTCATATGATAGACGTCTGGTAAAGGGAGCGCGAAGGTTGCCCTAGGGATAGGAGGGCGAGAGTCGTTCTTCTGTATGGAGTACAACGCGACTGAGTTCATTTCAAATGTACAAGGGGCTAGAATTTCCAATGATGAATCCAATTTGAACCAAGGGTCTGTCGATCACAGAGCCCGAGCAGGTTAGGCACGGTTTCCTGACGCGATAAACGGCGGGCCTGGGGGGTTGACTCCGATTGAGACTTGGAGGCCTGGTGCACAAGCGGGAACAAATCTAATGAATTCAGTGGGAAAAGTATCCGCCACACACCAGGGTGTATCCTGTGTATGAAAAGCACCTTGTTTTCTTCTGTGCCTTCTGCCAGATGTAGTAAGCTGAGGCTCTCTTCTCTGCCTTGTGGCATAAGGTTCCGGTCCTGGATGTGGCAAGACACCTAGGAAAACCCTGTGATAGTAAGTGTTGTCCGCGAGTAGCATCCGTATGTACCATGCATGCCACTGGCAAGTCCTTCTGAAGTTCATACTGATTGCGGCATCAGTACTAAGTACGTCACGGTATCCCGGCAAATGCCTTAGCGTGCTCGAAAAGGAAACACACTACGGCCAAGCTTTGGCCAATGGCGACCGTACATGCATGGATGATGCATGGCATGATGAACCTCGTTTTATCCACATGGACATTCATCGATCATCATTCGGAGCTGGCGGACTCTGGAGTCTGAGACTGGGTGGATGCGCTTGGACACACGATTTACGAACCATTTATTCTCACCTGAGCACTGAGCAATAGCTAAGGTGAATCCTTCGGAAAAGGTCTGGAGTCTGGACTTCGACGGTACTTACCCAAAACCCTAGTTCAAGGACGTGTTGCATCTCAGTGACCTTACATATATAATTTTTCAGCTTCTTCGTCTCTCAGCAAACTCTGATATCAAGATCTTACCACTGCGCTCTCCCCTTTCTCGTGTTTTGCAGCAGCACTCGAAATGGCAGACGCACCGACTATTCCTGAAGGGCCTCCCTTCATCGCGAGAGAACGGTTCACAAAAGTGACGGAATATCCGGCAGCTTCGGGAGGGTACGGACACGTGTTCCAGTGCAGCATGCAGCCGCCAGCGGGTCCAGATGTTCCGGTAGGTTTATTCACTATTCATGCTGGCTTTGTGTTCACCTCTCGAAGGTGGCCGTCAAGGTCCCGATACATAATAACAATGATGTTTCCAAGAAGGTTGATATTCGCTTGTATTCTTCTCTCACATACGACATTGTTAATGAAGTCCGACTCCAGCGTGCGCGCCGTGAGATGAAATTATGGATGGAAGTAAAACACGAGAATATCGTACCTATGCTCGGTGTCACCGACGGATTTTCCGAAGAAGGAGGAGCCCTTGCACAATATCTCAAAGTCCACAAAGGAAGCATGCCTTACAGGAAAAAATTGACTTTGGTGGGTAAATTGCAGCACGATCATATGACCTCCTCAAATATTTTGCAGCTTAAGGATGTTGCTAAGTGGCCTAGCGTATTGTTCGTGATGATTTTTGACGCTCAACTTGCTGTTTATTTGTTTTGTTTTGGTAGTACACTCTCGTCAGATTGTCCATGGCGACCTCACTACTGTAAAAGGCATTCTTATACAAGACAGACGGCATTAAGCACACTTTTTTTTTTTTGACAGAATAACATTATGCTTGATGACGATGAAAGGGCGTTATTAATCGACTGTGGATTGCCAAACGTGCTTGGGGGCATCGCCGGCAGTTACCTCACGCCCTCTCCAGCACATCCAGGAGCGTTGCGATTCATCGCACCAGAATCATTCTGCGTGTCTACTGGCGAGGGTTCACCAATCCAAAACCAATCACCGATGCCGAATACGCACAGTGATATCTATTCCTTTGGTTGTGTGATGCTCAACGTAGGCGCCCCTCGACTGTGCTGTCTTGCCAAGGAGCTTACTGACTACTTGAAAAGGTCCTCACGGAACAGTTGCCATGGTACAATTACGATCACTCTGCTGAACGGGCTATCGTTGGGGCCCTTTACGCGAGATGCCCAGTTCCCATTCCCGATCATAGTCATCTGTCTGAGAAGCACGAGCAGTTCATCCGCAATTGTACTTCAGTTCGAGCCGAGGGAAGACCTTCAAGTCAAGATGCCGTGGTTTTTCTCGAAGAGGAGCTACGTATTGAAGACACAGAGGCATCAAGTCGAGATGAGCTTTCGTTCGTCGTGCACAAGCTCGAGATACCAAGCCAAGATGCTTCGGCTTCAATCCAACCAAACCCACATGTTTCAGATCTCATTGGTCAAGTGCCAAGATATCAAGATGCTTCCATCAAACTCAAGCAGAGCACGCACATCATGTCGACTTTCATGAAGTTGTTGAAGCGTGATCAGAGGATCTCAGATCGAGCAGTAGTCGAAGACGCTTTGTCTCATTCCAAGGTATGTTTAACACTCTTGACCCTTATAGCGCCATGTGACCATGCTTCACGCAGATCCTTGCCATGAAGACGACAGCCCGCAATGCATGCATAGCTGGGGACTTTCATACCGCTGAAGCACTGCTAACACAAGAGATCGATGCCACCAACGACTACAGATCCTATGCCAGTCGCTCTTTTGTTATGGCGCGAAAACCCGACTGGGATCGCGCGCTTCATGATGCACTTAAGGTGAGCAACACTGACCTATGATGACCCCCTTAACATAAGCTAAACTGGACGATGACACAGTCCGTCAGCATTCAACCCTCGTTGACAGGCTATATCTCCAAGGGTATTGCCCTTTGTGGAAAACTACAGCTCTGGGACGCGATGAAAGCATTTGACATCGCGTTCATGTTCGCCAACGAATATTCAAAAACCATTCATTTTCTTCTCCTGATCAAGGCAGGTTGATTTTCTTTTGGTATTCTCTGCTTCATTACAATTTTCAGGCAATTGCGCTTTTCAATGCAAATCAACACGAAGATGCGATGATCCGCGTCCAAGAGTTAACTGTCACTTGTCCCAATGCCGATACTCTTGCGTGTCGTATCGTAGAAGTGCGTATTATCCATCCATCAAGCCCACGTTTGTGGGTAGATACTGATTTTTCTGAACTTCGCACATCAGGCATATTTACATGTTCAACTGGGACTCAATGCCTCAGAAGGCGCGCATTACAACGAAGCTGCTTACCACTTCACTGTCGCTGTCAATATCAGCGGTTTCTCATCTGAATGGGCCATTCATTTTGAACTATATGAGGATCTCGAGGTGGTGTGTTGATATGATGCAACCGAGAATGTTTTTCATGCCTAACTGTGCTTTATACAGCTCTTCGGGTGGGACCTAAAGTCTTTGTAGCAATCTGCAAACCAGAAACGATGCCAAACACTCCTTAGGGCAGGTAGACTTGGTGAAGTTCTGGAATCCTACCGATACATGATGGATATGAGTGATGAAAGTACGAAGGCCAGCTGCCTTCATTGGTCCATCAGTAGGTCTTCAGTAGTGTTACCCATGCTACAATCCTCACCCGCATTTCACACAGCTTTCAGACATGAATGCAGCTCCCTCTATACTGCCGACGGAGATACTGCCTTGGCTGCGAGCGATTATGACAGGGCTATCGTCCTATATTCCGCAGCAATCAATCTGGATGCTGCAAGTGATACCATCTTTGCAAGTCGCAGTAAGGCGAAGTTGGGAAAGATGCTATGGGAGGAAGCGCTTGTCGATGCAGAAAAGGTACGGCGACGGCATCTATTATTTCGTAGCCGATGCTCATCTTCGTGATACTGCGTAGGTCATCGAACTCAACCCTTTGTCTTACGTTGGATACCAGTTAAAGCATGCAGTGCTTCACAGCGCACAACGGTATGATGAAGCAATCAAGGCCTTCCACATCATGCTCTCCAAGTTGAGCAATGCTCCCGACGTGCAAATACGAAGTAAGCCCCCGAATAACACATGCGTCAAGGTGTTGACTCCTTCTCCAGGACTGCGTCAACAGTATGTCAGTCCATCCGAAGCAGAAGGCGCTATTCGAAAGGTCTTCAACGTTCAAATGCAAAATGCACCGCTTCGTGTACTCGACACCACCACTGGGCTCTTATGCGACCGAGAGGCGCAGATAACTGCCTTCAAAACGAGCGCAGAGTACAAGGAGCTTGTGTCATCAATGTTGAAGCATGCAGACCTCCGAATGGAGCGCATCAAAGAAGTGGTAGCGATGTACTTCCGCTGTGTCATGTTGTCACATAGGTGGGAAGGGAAGAAGCCGCTGCTGGACGACATCCAGAACAAGGATGTGTACAAATTGAACCCAGATGGCGGCATCACGAAGTTGCAGTCGTTCTGCGCTGTTGTTCGTGATGCGGGATGTCGCTGGGCGTGGAGTGATACCTGCTGCATCGACAAGAATAACAATATCGAGTATTAAGTATCCCTCAACTCCATGTTTATCTGGTACCACCACTCTGCACTTACAATTGTCTACCTGTCGGATGTTCCGCCTTCATCGAAGTCTGGCACACTGTCAAAGAGTGCTTGGACTAAGCGAGGATGGACGGTTCAAGAATTCCTAGCTCCCAAAGTGGTTCTCTTCTATCGGAAGGATTGGACCTTATATCGTGATGACCGCTCCTCCAATCATAAGGAGTCCGTTGACATCATGCGGGAGTTGCAGGATGCGACGGGCATAGGTCCACGTGCCCTCGAGACCTTCCGTCCAGGAATGACAGGCGCCCGAGAGAAATTCCAATGGGCGTCGATGTGTGTCACCATGTTGCAGGAAGACATTGCATGCTCATTGTTTGGCATCTTCGACGTCAACCTACCTGGACTCCATGACCTGCTGATCACGACGGAAGACAACCTGATTCAATTATCACGGGCAAGGCGCGGTTCGCAGACCTTCCTGCTTGTCCGTCCGTGGAACTGTTATCTCCTCGAGCCGCCTGATTTTGCAGACGATACCCAGAGTGTGCAAGATCACTGGTCCGTCGCTCCATCCCATGAAGAAAATGGGCCAGTTGAATCTGAGTCTCACTCACGAGCGTTGCAATTGGTTGCTCGCCTTGGACAGCCTTTTGGGGCACTTTTACTAGTGCAGCAGCACGGCGGAGAATACAAGAGAATCGCCTCAGATCACGGTATCATTGCTCAAGTCAAAGACATGGCTTCTGTGACAAGATGATGGACGTCATGACACTAGAGATATTATAGCCTTATGCATGCATTGAGGAACAGAGATCGACGAGGAATTTTCATTTGCAGTACGGTCCTGTACTCAAGTACTCATTAACATTGTCCATCCTACCCGAATCTAGAGTCCCCGCTGTGGAACAAGCCGGCGGCAGGGTTCAAGGATGTCTAGTGAGGTTTCAAGGCGCCTTTAAAGTCGACTGCGCCTCAGTTTGGCCTCAGTCGCAAATATTGAACTGATACTTCCAGTTGCATGACAGTATCAAGCATTGTGCATTCAATTTCAATTAATTCGTTGAGTGTCATTTCAAGAATATATGGGCCCGAACGACAGAAAACGCAAACTCTAGTAGACATCTGGTAGAGGGAGCCCGAGGGAGTTATGGCGCCGAGTATCTAGCAGGTGCCTCAATGTGCAGCGTACGTAGTCTCCCCTCAGTAGTACTAGACAAATAGGAAGACAGTCGTTCCTTCTAAATGGCGTACGAGGACCCACGAAAGAGAATGATTTTTTATCAACGACGTCGGAGTAGAACAAAGGGTCATTAGTTAACGATCGAGGAGAAAAATACTGCAGAAGATCAAAAACTCAGATCGAGGCGTGGCGACGACGTATCAGCGCGTTTGGACTGGAAAAGCGAATATGGCATGGGAGTGTTTGTGAATAACGCTGCTCGGGCTGCCTGTCTTGGGGCCTTTGAGGAACGAATCAGGGACGTGTCGGACGTTGTTGGGGGGCTTGGCGGGTCTGCGGTGGATGCTGCGTGGGGAGATGCGGTGAGTACGAAAGGTACCAGGTGGGACGTAGGTTTGAAAACGAGTCTGTCGACTCTGTATCGACCGATGTGGCCGCTTCGCCAGATTTCTTGGGGAACGTGGTAAGCTTGACCTTGTCCATGTTGATCGGGGCGGCTGCATGGGTGGATGGACGTCCGTGCCGCACTGATGACACGGTAGATGTTGACAAGCTGGAAGGTTTGAGTCGCATGAAGATTTCCAGCTTGCAAGAACTACGAACGAAGTCGAACACTTTAGTTTGAAATGTCCGGGCCTGGAAGAACCAAGGTAAGAGTCACTCGATGCTGGAGGATATGTAGCGTAGCGGCTATGACAGTAAGGATGACTCCAGGATGACGAGACCTGCTGCAAAGAGGGTACCATTTGGATCAGAGCACCATGGGCTCCGAGGTGCCGTTTCGTCGCTCACTTATGACAAGGTAGCGCTCGCAAGCATTTTTAGCATATTCTTGAATCTTGGGGATTCAATGGCATTGGGTTGTAGTTTATAAGCCATCCCTTTAGATGCATTGCGATGAAAGCACCGAATAAGACCAGCCCCAGGCTGGGAATCCGTAAGCCATGCACTTCGATGGCTGATGAATGGTCCAAGGAATAAACCAAACAGGCTTGCCTACAAAATTTAGATACACCGTCTCGAGGAAAACACGCGAATGAGAGGTTGATCTATGTCCGTTTGCCACAGGATTGCAGTCTCGTTGTCGTCAGCCTCTGTATCTTAAACAAACAGAAAGTGACGACACGGGAGTTTGACCGACTATATAGGTGCAGAGGGTCAGTGATGCAGCAGAACAGTGCGGCGAGGAGAGCACTGAACGGAACCGGTGACCTCTTTCCCATGCTCATCTCCTTTTCTTCTTCTAGTACTGAGGCTCTTCCGATTTGACTGTAACTTTATGTAGTACCACGAGTCGTACTATCATCGTCAATTGCAAAGACGTGTCTCCCAATGCATGTAACCCTTTCGTCATGTCCTACCGTCCAGGACACCGATACTGTGAGCTTGCAGTGTGGCACTCGAGCTACCAACCCGTTCCTGCAATTTCTCTCTCAATCTTTCTAGGTCTAGTATGTCTTTCTCTCATCACCTAGCTCTTCCGTCCCTTACTTCCATTTCCTATCCATACGTCGACTGCTCCACAAGCCGCTGCCGCTTTATTTCCCCCCTTGGCACAGCAGGGTACAGATTGGCACTCCGTAACCTCTCTTGATTAAGGCACACACCGGTTCATCACATTTTAACTCTTGTCATCTTCAATTTACATCCTTCCTGCCTAACACCTACTCAGCTATCCTTTGACATCGAGCGCGATCTTGCGCGATACACTTTCGAGCCCTGGAGACCGCTATACGGGTGAGGCCCTGTCGGCAATATGCCCTGGAGCCTGTAACTCGGCGCAGGCGCTCTCCTTGCAGCCTATGTAACTGCTACGAGCTGCTACGGTACTCAAGCTTCGCAACTGTCATTGATTTCGATGGTCTCCAGTTGCTGACCTACTAACTGACATATGACAGGCGGTATGTCTAGTTATAAGGAACAACCGTAGACCTTCTAGCCCTTGGAATTTATTGATAACACTGCCGGCAATCCTCTGGAACCTTTATTGCAGGCATGTACCTTCATGGATAATCTCTAGTGCCTGACCTAATGCACATATACGACAGCCGACACGCCATGTCACACAAGACTCCGCGCACTAAAGCGGAGGTATGACAGGGTATGACATCGATCCCGCGAAGCGTTACACTAATGATGGTCAGTTTCTAAGGGTCACCGTGGATCCAGATAATCTCTAGAGAGTGCTAGGCAGGGCTATCTCGTCTTCGATAGTCCTCGCTCCACTGTAGCTCCATTTAGTCTGCTCAAAATTCCTCCTTGTGTAAACATTTCTTCACTACCTTCGGTGCGATGGCGAAACTTGGCGAGACTCGACTGTCAATTGATTGTTAACCGAGGCTTGTGGAACCCCAGTCGTAAGTACGTTCGTCAAATGATGTCACAAAATGCCGATGGTGCTGACAGCGGGTGCCTGTTCGAATTTTCTAGACTGACCACGCCATTATTACATGCAGACTGCAGCACTCACTCTAGTAGCGAGTAGTCGACGCGCTCGAGGAAATGGATATGTGAGTCTCATTCAAGCTTCACGATGATAATATTTCACTCTGGACGAATAATCTACTTACTTCCGACGTGTCTCAGTCCGACCAGCCGCCATTCGAGGTCCCAGTCCCGGTGGCCATGATGCTACCCTCACCCTCGTTCATCGGAAAATATGCGACGGCGATTCGCTAAAGCGTATCGTACACCTCAAGAACAAACGGAAAGACGGATTATGATGGGCCCCTGACAATCAATTTCATGATTGCCGCATTCTCTCCTCGCCCTGTCCCTCAATGGTTTTCCAGGCCTGAGAGCTGTATGTTTTTTCGTCTCTTTATCTCCTCTTCTTCGTCTTCTCATTTCACAGTGCTGTTACCACTCTTTTGTTTTTCCCACTGCGATGCCATTGACGTCCACAGAACACACATAAGCTCGCGTAGTTCTAAGTAGTCCGAAACAACTGTAATCTGTTTTGACAGAGGTATGGCATTAGATTGATCCCGCGAAATAGTGCGCTGATCAATTTCTAAGGCCCCAAGTGACATACTGTAGATCCAAAATAATGTCTGGGCAGGGCAGTATCTTATCCTCGCTCCACCGCTGTTACACTGCACACTGCGTCTTCATTTGTTCGTGTGAATGACTCTTCACTACGTTCGGTGCGATTCCTAATGAGTGGCGAAAAGTGACTTTCCACCGAAGGCACACACAAATTCTTGTGGATGCCCGAGTCGTACATTCGAAGAACGAGTTCAGAATGATGTCATCAAAGGTAAGCGCCAATGATGCTGACAGCGTGGTGCCTGCTCGAGCTGCGCTATTACCTGATATACTCCGGTGGCAGGTAGTCAAACGCTTTCGAGGGTAATGAATATGCATGAGCCCCGTTCGAGCTGCTGACGAGGATGGGAGAGTTTTCAGTCGATGATACGATCTACTTCTAACGTGCCCCAGCTTCTATCGAACTTTTCCGCTGTGGGTCGTGGATGACATGATTACTTCCAACGTACCTCATTCTCATTGAAATATCTGTTGAGGTTACGCTGACTTTGTTAAACCCGCAGCGATTGCGGTAGCCGCATCCCCACCCTCGTTTTTAGCCTACTTACTGAAAACAAAGAGAAATGATCAGCCCCTCAGTGACAATCTATTTATTTCCGGTTGTATGTTTTATCTTGGTCTCGTTTGCTTCAGAATGAGTCCGTTGGGGTCATAGACCATGTGTTGGACATGTTTTGTCATATGCTTTGCCATCGTTTGTATGTAAGGTAAATGTTCTATGACGTGTTTGGGTCAAAACTCGTGCTCCCCGGCCTCCTAGCGGGCGACGCAGGTAAGCACAGAAGGAAAGCTGCGGGGAGGGACGTCAGTAAGACTAGGACGGATCTAGTCTCTTTTGCTTATCCCGCGGTGTCGGCTGGTGTCGCTGCTCTTTCTTTTTATGCTTAAAGCTTGCCTAGTTCTAGCTCGAAATGAATAATGGGACTAGGTGGAACGTAAGACTCTATTTTGGCCATCTTCCACTGGCAGCGAAGATGCAAAGTGCTTTTGATCCACTTCAGCGATGATTCACATGCACATACCGGTGAACATCGGATTAATTCACAAATCCCTCGACGGGGGATTGGTTTTTTCTCCATTGAACCCGGAGTCATGTCCGTGAGAGGGTAATCAAAGGACGTTAGGATGCGGGGCAAGACAGCACGTACAGTATTAATTTAATTCGATTATATGATCGTCAGGTGTCCGCATAAGGCAACGCAGAGGCGTGGAAGAACCTGGAGGCTTGCGCGTGCGTAGTTGAGCTCTATCGGCGATGAGAAGTTCAGGGTCGCGCAGGGTGGTCAGATTGAAATCACACCCAAGGGTCCACAAAGTAGATGTGATTTTTGGTTTGCGAATAGTGGTGTGTGCACTGGTTCAAATGGGGCTAGTGTGCCACGATGTCAGGGTGTTCGTCGGGCGTCATTAGACATGCGCTGGAGGTAAGGCGGCTTACCAGTCTCCTATGAATGTGTTTCAAGGCGCCTTGACGGCGTCTCAGTCTCGAAAATCGAACGGAAAGTTCCAGCCATTTACGGCTTTGCATATATGCCCCCTGTCACAGTATTAGCCATTGTGCATTCGATTCCAAGTCGTTTTGTTTTAAAAAGCATCACCTCAAAAAATTATGGGCCAAAAATGCGAACCCCGAACCCCGACGGTGTATGTCTATCTAGTAGAGGGGAGCCGAAGGGAGTCACGTATGTGTGGTGCCGAGTATCCCGTAGCTTGCAACTGCCTCGAGGTGAGTGGCGTACGGAATTTCCCCTCGGTACTATACCAATATGCAGAAGATTCGTTCCCCCTGTATGGCGTAAAGAGACCCTGGAACTTCATCACCAGCAGCATATATCCTAGTGGTTGGCACGTTGACAGGATCGTGGGATGCATACGTAGTTCGATCCAAACAAAGGGTTGCCAGAAAAATATAGTCACTAGTGCCGTCCGAGTACAATGAAGGGTTTGTCGGTCGCAAATGTATTGGCTTAATTTTGGCTGACGGATGGGGGAAGCAAAATACCGCCGACGATCAGAAGCCTCAGAGGCTCGAGCAAGCACGAAACGTACACGGGTGACGGTATCAGTTCCAGGTCTGCAGTTACTGACCCGGAATAGCTGACGGGCTGGGGGATTGGAGCTCGGAGTACGATCGGGAACAGATATAACTTCAACACGTTTGAACATCCTGTTTTCTCAAGTACCTCCTCGAGGCTCGAAGTGAAGATCCTAGTAATAAGTTTGACCAAATGCTTACTGAGTATTCCTGTTAAAAAAGACGATCCCACAAGCTCAAGGTTTCTCGTGACTCGGCACTTCCCGAGTGGTGTAACATTTGCAAAATTTTGAACTTTCAACTCTTAGATCTGGATCTACCCTACTTATGTGAAGAGGCAGCACCAAGTTATTATCGTTTGTCCCTTCTGTTGGGCGCAAGTCGCTTATTAGGCGAGCGTCTTTTCTACACTGCCCAAGTCCTTTACCTTGCGGCGCTAAGGGACTCCTCGACCCTTGGCGGCAGGCTGTGGTGAGACATGAGTGGAACGTTCAGCTTCATTGCGACGACTGCGAACGTCTTACCACTAACCCTGTTGTGATACGATACCCATGACGGCAGAATTTGCTCCACCGACGCAGGATGTAGGTGTGTATCCTCAAGTCTGCTATTCAAGCGCTTAGAGTAGACCTTCCAAGGACACGGCACGCATGAGGTAATCAAATACCTATGTAGCGCGCTGTGAAATGAATCGGATAGCTTCATGTCGTCTTGCATTTTCCTCATCGTGTCAACACGAACCACTAATCGACAATGATGTATGATGCATGTGGCAGAGTGCTAACGGACGGACGATTAATCATGCACGTACTTCCCTGAGCAATGACTTCATAGGTAATCTGGGAAGTTGCGCTTCGGGGCCTTTGGCACCTCAGTTATATATCGTGTGGCTCCGTCGTCTTTCACCAAACTCTGATAACGGGATCTTGCCATTGCGCCCTCTCCCGCTACGGTTCGGTAGCACCCCACTGATGGCTTCCGCATCTGCCACTCCTGGAGAGCCTCCCGTCATTCCGAGAGAACAGCTCATCAAAGTGAAGGAATATCCGGCAGCTTCGGGAGGCTACGGACAAGTGTTTCAGTGCGTCATGCGGCCGCCAGCGGCTCCAGAGATTTTGGTATGTTTTTGTTCGCTGTTAGCGCCGTCTTTGTATTCACATCTCGCAGGTGGCTGTCAAAGTCCTAATGCGTCTTCCCGAGCATACTTCCAATAAGGTTCATCTTCACTTTCAATTTTTTCACGTACAACATTGTTGATAAAGTCCGACTTCAGCGTGCGCGTCGTGAGATGAAATTGTGGATGGAAGCAAGACACGAGAATATCGTCCCTATGCTCGGTATCACGGAAGGATTTTCCGAAGAAGGCTTTGCTATGGTCTGTCCCTGGATGGAAGGGGGGACCCTTGCACAATATCTCAAAGACCATAAAGGCAACATGCCTTTCAGGAACAAAATGACTTTAGTGCGTAAATTTCGGTACAATCAGAAAGCTTATTCAAACATTTTGCAGATTAAGGATATTGCTAGTGGCTTGGCATATCGTTCGTGATGATTCTGATATTGATCCTGCCGTATGTCTCAAGCTTGTTACAGTACACTCTCGTCAGATTGTCCATGGCGACCTCACTACTGTAAGAGGCGTGTCTTCATATGGCAGACAACATTACATAACCTTTTTGACAGCAAAATATTATGCTCGACGACAGTGAACGAGCATTGTTGATCGACTTCGGGTTATCAAATGTGCTTGGGGGCATGGTTGGTAGTTGCCTCTCGCTATCTATAGCACGACCAGGGGCAGTGCGATTTGCTGCACCAGAACTATTAGGCGTGGAAGAGGCAGCAAGCCAATCTACTGGAGAGTGTTCGCCGGTGCACAATCAATCACCGATGCCGGATGTGCACAGTGATGTTTATTCCCTTGGCTGTGTGATGCTCAACGTAGGCGCCTCTCGACTGTTACCGTCTCTCCGAGGAACTTACCGACTACTTGAAAGGTCCTTACGGAACAACAGCCATGGCATTACCTTCATGCTACATGGGCTATTATTGGGGCCATTCACGCGAGAAAGCCATTTCCCATTACCGACCATGTTCATCTATCTGAGAAGCGCAGGCAGTTTGTCTGCGACTGTACTTCAGTTCGAATTAAGGGAAGACCTTCAAGTCAAGACGCCGTGGTTTTTGTCGAAGAGGAGCTACGTATTGAAGGCATTGCGGCTCCTATCCAGCCGTCTATGCCAGTGGCATCAAAACGAGATGACCTTTCTTTCGCCATGCACAAGCTGGACACGAAGACATCACACCAAGTTACTTTGGCTTCCACCCTTGTTGGCGGGGGGCAGAACACGGAGGCGCAAGGTCAAGACGCCTCAGCTTTCATCCGGGAGATGAAGCCAGACGTATCTAGTCAATATCCACTATCCCCTGTTCAGGATATGTCGAATACGGAGCGACCAAGCCCAGATGTCGTCAATTTAACAAGTAGAGAGGTATGCCAAACTCTTCTGGTTTTGGATGGACTGCGCCACTGACTTGTATTTATGGCGGCTAGCATTTGACCATTGTCATTACTGGGGCCATCGGTTCCGGAAAAAGTTCCCTCGTCAATCTGCTCTCGGGGAAATGTGTTGCGCACACGTCAAACGATGCCGGGCGTTGCACTAAGCAGCGGAAGGACTATTCGATTTCTTTCTGCGACACCGTCTATAGGGTGTTCGATACTGTTGGTTTTGCCCGCAGTAATGGTACCCCCCTAACGCCCAAGGAACGGTCAGAGAAGTATCCAAAACAACAGATCAGGGAAATACACGAACAAACCGGCATTGACTTGCTATTGTTCTGCGTATCGAGCAGAAACTTCCATGTGGAAGCGATGCTGGATGATTATCGCAAGATCCAGGACGAATTGCGCGGAAGACAAGTACCCGTCGTCCTCGTCGTCACTCATGTTGAGGAGCCGTTCGCTATCGAAAGTTGGTGGTCCAAAACTTTGTCGACGTTTCGGGCTCAATTGAATACCATCTCCAACCATATTTGCATCACTTCGATCCACGACAAATACCTCTACGAGTCCCGCGAGCATATCTTCCAGATGATTGCACAGCATTGCACCTCTGATGCAAGGGGGTCGCAGCAGCCGACGTCAGGGGGCGTTCATTCCCCTTCGAATCCGAAAACCTTCTTGGGAGATGTGGCCCGGGCTCTTCACATCACTCAGTTGTCCACGCAGATCCGTGAAGTCGTCGCGCACGGGCTTGGTCTACGACTACGCTCGTCCTGAGCAATTCTTATCTTTTAACGACAGGCACCGTCATCGCAGGAAATGAATGCCCTCCGATTTCCCTACAAGACATATGTAGGAGTGGTATAAATTAGTGGTATCTATTGTTTGGATGGGTTTATTTATCCTTGACACAGTCTTATATTTACACTAGGCAGACCGTCGTGGACGAAGGAACAGGAGGAACAGAGTCGTTCCTTAATTTAAGTTTCTATATACACTGAGTATTGTTCTAATATCTAATATCTAATACTTAACCTTACATAAATATATATCTTATGCTAGTACCTATATATTTTATGTTGTTACTAAAGAAATCCTCCCCGTCCGATCTTCCTACCACTGTGGCGAAGGGGATAGATCGAACGCTTTGACCTTTGGAAGAAACATCGCGATGTCAATTGAAAATACTCTTTCTGGTCACGAGCAATTCAAAAAAGTACTGTGGGACTCGGACGTCAATAGATGGATAGATCTTAGATAAGTATTTGGCAGCCGCTTCTAGTCTCCCCTCAGTACTACGGAGACCGAATCGATTGAAGACTGTGGTCCGACATCAGTCATTTCTTCTAAGACAATGAACCCCTAAGGGCATATAACCTGGGGGTTGAAAGGGGTGCGAGAATGAGCAATGACGTCCAAGTATTACAACCAAACAATCAACTGACGCGCCTCGCGACGGATCCGGGGGGGAGGGCCACCATCAGAAGCCATCGAAGCTCATCGAGGCGTGGGAAATACAAACTGTGTTTTCATTTGTCTCGGTTCTGCGGCTGCTGCCTGGCTGCCTCTATCTCTTTTCAAAATTCACATTAATAGCCGGGACTCTTCCCCGCCTTGTACAGTGGCATACTCAGGAGCTAAGGGTCCTCGACCCTTACAGGCTGTGGTCTGAGTGGAACATTCAAAATTCGCCACGACTATGAACGTCTTTATCACCGACTTTGCGTGATATCATTGATATGTAGGCTCTACCGGCTCGGGATCCGATGTAGGTGTTTTATCCTCGTGTCAGCAACTCAAGTTCGAGCTTGTTGCAAGCGCTCATACTTAACCTTCCAAGAACGCGGTATTACTGATGGACCTCCTATGTAGCGCGGTCGGAAATGAAACAAACAGCTTTAGGTTTGTCTCGCGTTGTCCTTATCGTGTCGACACGCAGCGCCAAGCAACAGCGAATCATATGGAGGTGGGAGAGCATGGATGAACGCCCGATGAATTAAGAACTGTGCATCCCTGAGAGATGGCTAGGGCAAATTTATGGATTTCGAAGGTACCCTTACTCTCGGAAGTTGCACTTCACCACATTTATATGTCTTTTGGACCCGTTGTCTGTCAGCGAACTCTGACTCATCTGAATCGTCCTTACCACTCCTCCCTCCCCTTCCCGCTGTGTTTTGCACCAACACCCGAAATGGCAGACGCACCGACTACTCCTGAAGGGCCTCCCTTCATCGCTAGAGAACGGTTCACAAAAGTGATGGAATATCCGGCAGCTTCGGGAGGGTACGGACACGTGTTCCGGTGCAGCATGCAGCCGCCAGTGGGTCCAGATGTTCCGGTAGGTTTATTCACTATTTATGCTGACTTTGTATTCACCTCTTGGAGGTGGCCGTCAAGGTCCTGATACATAATACCAATGATGTTTCCAAGAAGGTTGATATTCGCTTGTATTCTTCTCACATGCGACATTGTTAATGAAGTCCCAGCGTGCGCGCCGTGAGATGAAATTATGGATGCAAGCAAAACACGAGAATATCGTACCTATGCTCGGTGTCACCGATGGATTTTCCGAAGAAGGCTTCGCTATGGTCTCTCCTTGGATGAAAGGAGGAGCCCTTGCACAATATCTCGAAGTCCACAAAGGAAGCATACCTTACAGGAAAAAATTGACTCTGGTGGGTGAAATTGCAACACGATCATATGACCTCTCCAAATATTTTGCAGCTTAAGGATATTGCTAATGGCCTAGGGTATTGTTCGTAATTATTTTTGACGCTCAACCTGCTGTACATTTTCATTTATTCGGTTTCTTTTGGTAGTACACTCTCGTCAGATTGTTCATGGCGACCTCACCACTGTAAGAGGCATTTTTATACAAGACAGACGACATTAAGCACACTTTTTTTTTGACAGAATAACATCATGCTCGACGACGATGAAAGGGCGTTATTAATCGACTTTGGATTGTCAAACGTGCTTGGGGGCATCGCCGGCAGTTGCCTCACGCCCTCTCCAGCACATCCAGGGGCGTTGCGATTCGCCGCACCAGAATTACTATGTATGTCTGCTGGAGGGGATTCACCGGTCCAAAAACAATCTCCGATGCCGGATACGCACAGTGATATCTATTCCTTTGGCTGTGTGATGCTCAATGTAGGCGCCTCTCGATTGTGCCGTCTTGCCAAAGAACTTACTGACTACTCGAAAAGGTCCTCACGGAACAGTTGCCATGGTACTATTACGATCACTCTGCCGGATGGGCTATCGTTGGGGCCCTTTACACGAGATGCCCAGTTCCCATTCCCCACCATAGTCATCTATCTGAGAAGCACAAGCAGTTCATCCGCAATTGTACTTCAGTTCGAGTCGAGGGAAGACCCTCAAGTCAAGATGCCGTGGTTTTTCTCGAAGAGGAGCTACGTATTGACGGCACTACGGCTCCTATCCAGCAGTCGATCCTAGAGGCATCAAATCAAGATGACCTTCCTTGTGTCATGCATCAACTGGACACGACGATACCAAGTCAAGTTGCTTTGGCTTCCATCCAAACGCAGAGCACATATCTATTCGGTCAATACGAAGGTGACAACGTCAGCCCTACTACCATCCCTTCTGCATTGTCATACGTAACTTGCTTAGTGAGTCATGTCAACCACAAGTACTTCTCAAGTACTCATCTCTGCGAAATGCGACATTACACGCAGACATCACTACGAGTTGATTTCCCTGATGCAGCATATTCGCTCACCCCGATCAACCCGAGATATTCTCTGCGGTTCGGTGATGATTATCTGACAAGCCAGTTTCCACTGTTTGGAGCATCACCTTCACGAACTCGCCACTCGTCCATCGCGACGGGGCGGCGAATTCCAAGTGCTTCAGCTCTCTCTAGTGAAGTGTCAACTGCCGAGGTGGCCAACAGCAACGTCCCAACGGTCCTCGTCAGTCCGCCGAGCAGAGAGGTATCCCACACTCTCCTAGTCGGACGGAATGTGTTACTGACCGGTGTTCAGTATACTATTGCCATCGTCGGGGCCATCGGTTCCGGCAAAAGTTCCCTCGTCAATCTCCTGTCTGGGACACCTGTTGCGCGCACGTCAAACGATGTTGGGCGTTGCACTACAAAGTGGAAGGACTACCCGACTTCCTTCCGCGGCACCGCCTATAAAGTGTTTGATACTGTTGGTTTTGCAAGCGGTAATTGTACTCCTTTGGAGTACAAGGAACGGATAGGCGGAATGGAGAAGTATGCAAAACAACAGATCAGGGCAATACGCGAGCAAGCCGGTATCGACTTGGTGTTGCTCTGCGTTCCGAGCAGAAACTTCTATGTGGAAACAGTGATGAATGATTATCGGAGGATCCAAGGCGAATTGGGCGGAAGTCAAGTACCCGTCGTCCTTGTCGTCACTCACCTTGACGAGCCATTCACTATCGAGAGTTGGTGGTCCAAAAATTCGCCGGTGTTTCGGGATCAAATGCGATCCATTGCCGACCATATTTGCATCACTTCGATCCACGCCAGATATCTCGAGCAGTCCCGCGAGCATATCTTCCAGACGATCGCACATTACTGCTCCGAGGTAAGGGAAAAGGAGTTGCGGTATCAGATGAGCCAGATGTCGTTGTCTTCGCAGTTCCGTAGAGTCGTCCCGCGTCGTCGCTGGAAATGAATGCCTCCAAGTATTGCATGTGTAGGAGAGGTATATCATCGTTTGTTCGGATGGGTTTATTTATCCTCGCCATAGTTCTCCCCTAGGCATAGATGAAGGCACTTCGATAGTCGCTCCATTCATACTACGTCCTTGCCAGTAGTCAGTATCCTTCGTTACTAGTTGGGGCACGCGCAACAGTCACGCGAATTAGTTTCACGAAAACAAATGTTCCGTTCTTTTATTTCGCTCCGTGCAAGGTTTGACGTACGGATTGAGTACTGACTTATTACGTTGATGTTGGAAGCCTATACCATCGGTCTGATGGCGTAGTTGGTTATCGCATCTGTCTAACACACAGAAGGTCCTCAGTTCGAGCCTGGGTCAGATCACATTTTTTCGCGTTCATCACTTCAGTTTTTTATTTTTTGAGAGGCTCTTCTACCTTTTGCCACGTCATACTGCTAGTCGATAATTGCAGCCGGTTCCCTCGGCGCATCGAGGGACCGATTTTTGGCTATACCGGCGTGCGCACACCTCTCTGAATCGTGCGAGGCCCATTAGTTCACAATCAACATCTTCCACTCCACGATTTGAAAACTTTACCAGTCTACAACACTTTTGCCTTAAGTGCACGTGGTAGAACGGAGAATTACATGAATTTATGCATAATGAGAAATCTAGAACAGGCTCCAAAGACAACCAACTGCGAATGATAAAGAGAAGATCAAGTTGCACAGGCTCCAACCTCAGGTTTCTCATTTCCTGATCACTATCCTCGTTATAGTCCCTCACAGAACTTGTTCACACAGGTCCCCGACACCTCCCGACACCCACCCTTAGTGGGGCTTAGTGGGGAGGGTTCTGTCAGATGAATTCGTGCAGGCACCTGTACTGTTTACCGCGGGAAGATTTTATGTCATAACTGTACAGGTCTAATTGCTAAGGGTGTATCTCGGAATTTGTCCCAGTCTTTGACATTTGTATTCCGAGTGCGCCGTCGGATAATTTGCGGACAGAATCAGTAAACCGCAAGAGCTGGCTAGACAATGGACCAGGGAACTCGAAAAATACACTTTTGATCCGGTCGACACTTCCGGGAGTGCAGCCCTCTAGAAAGAGTCCCCGATACCCACATGCTCTCTGTCAATTCATATGCGGGTCCCGCCACGGGAAGATTTTTGACGAGACGATGAGGGGCGATATATTAAATAAAGGTATGAACAAGTATTATAATATGCGACATCGATCAGTTCGTACTTACTTCGACCCAGTAACGGGGAGCATGTCGGCTGGCCAAGGAACGAGGCCGAGCCGATATGCTCCCCGTGCATCAGTTATATGTATATAGACAGAAAGTTGGCGCTACAGCCTGGGTTGATTTCAGTCAGAAACACACAGGCGCAGCTATCAGATCACAATATAATAGGTGTCGGGGACTGGCGCAGCCGAGTGCCATTACGATTGTGCTAGAACAAGCTGCGAAAAGTGGTCCCCCATGCGGTTGGTAGCTTGTCTCTGCACCTATGTCGCAATAATAATTTATAAGAAAAGAACACTAACAGAACGAGAGTATTGGAACACACCTCAGTCAGGACTGTTCCCGAAACCCGAAACAAAGGTCCTGTCAAGCCCAACTTAACGATGAAATAGGTGAGAATCTTCATCGATACCAGAATCGAATATACGTACGAAGTTATCAGCGCCATCAAGGTGAAATACAGAGGGTTGAACACCACCACCATAGCCTCTTCCACCCAAGCACGAGAACACCATACATCCAGTATGGGATCTGTGCAATACCCGAGACAGTGCTGCGCTTCGCTTCGACATAGTATGCATCTGCATTCTCTCGGAACCGAGAAGCGAGATCAAGAGACTTCGTCTCGCTGAAGATGATGAGCGTTGAAGGGAAATCAAATTCTTCATCGGTGGAAGTGAGGGGATCAGAGGATTCAGAGGGTAGTGTAAATTCAAGGGAAGAATCAACGGGAGCGATCTTGGCGTAGCGGGGAATGAGATCCATCGTCTGAAACACCAGTCAATGTAAGCGCGTGCATATAGAAAATCGCGAAGACACATACCTGATCCTTGGCTGTCTTGAAGACTCCATCAATATCATCGTCTGGTCTCCGGACTCGAAGCACAGAGAAGCGCTCTTCGAAGTGAGCCCGTAGTTTGCCGAGGATAACAGTATCAGCAGTCTGTTCGTCAATCTTGGCCCGTAGAGTGAGCCAGGCACGCTTCCGCAGGGCTGCGAGGGACGTCACATTCTCGTCGTCAGTGCAGTTAAAGCCTAAACCATACATGAGTGAGAACAACGTGAAGAAGGCGAAATTGCTCACTTCTCGCCTTTGTTAGATAGGTAGACTCGGCTTTCTCGAGCGTTTGTTTGAACGTGCTCAAGACCTTGTCCCACATGTCAGGAGTAGCTTTGTTGAGGCTGATGTCGACGGGTTCAGAGATTTGCTTCTTGAAGTTCCTCTGTGAAAAGATTTTAAGCGGACACCGAAGGTAATTCTTAGATGACATAGTACCTCAATCAAGTTGACCATCTTCTTCGTCTCATCCTTCCTGCACTGGTCGGCCACATTACCAATCTCCTCTCTAAGAGACTCGAGTTCATCCTGCCATGTCCAGTCAGTGTCCTCCAGCGAGACTTCCTTCGCACCGTCTGCGAACCGTGTCTCGCACTTTGTCCGCGCCTTGCCAACCACATCCGCAAAGTTATACTCCTCACCGCGCAAGCCTTCAAGAAGCTCCTTCTTGAAGGCGCTGAGGCATAACTTGTGCAAGTTCTTGAGCTGCCTAAGGAAGAGGGGAGAGAGCGTCGAATCAAGCACCCCAAGAAGGTCAGCACGCTTGCGATTGTACACCCCTTGGTGATAGCGAGACGCATCGCGGTCGTAGCGGCCTGCAAATTATATAAGAACGCGGTAATTAAAACGGACATTGCATCCTCACTGAGTGCTTCAGACCTCCAATTTCGCATCAGACCGCCAAGACCTTCCACAACGTGGCCTGCCTCACTGGGTCTCCGTTGCGACTTCGACTGTTCAGTGAACTCTGCGAGCGCGACGGACGATATCTCGTCACATCGGAATTGTGCGAGGAGTTCCTGCTGCGTAGGCAGATCAAGGTCCTTATTCGTTTGTACTTGTTCCTGAGAAATTTGTTTTCAGTACGTGATTTATAGATATCCATACTTTCCTTACCCATATGTTTTCCATGTAGAACGCCACACCATCAGCGGGAATTCTCTTATGGTAAGCGGGCTTGAACACAAAATCATCCCTCGTCTTGTCCACAAACCGTTTCCGGAGTTCTTGCACTTCAGCCTCAAATTTATCTGCAGCAAAATTTTTGTGGGGTAGTGCTGTGAATGCGAGATCGAAGTAATCCGAAAGTTGACGATCCTGGAGGTCCTGTGGTTTAGAAAGCGAATCCCAGATTTTCGTGAGGTCAGCGGTGAGTGTAGCTTGGAGGTTCGCGAGGGGAGTGACACCAATATGGTCTCGAATTATGAATAGTAGCAGAGTACGCCCTTGAGAGCTGCGCATGGCAAACGTTGAGGACATGAAGATGGGTATGGAGTGGAACGAACTTGCCCGTCTTGAGCTTTCTTGCCGAACAGACCAAGGTTCACCTCAAACACAGTCTTCAGAAGACCCATGCTTGCGCCCTGGTAAAAACCAACTTGGTGTTCCCAGAGGTTAATGAGGAGTACTTCTGATGAAGCAAGGGAGAAAAGAGCGGATTTTCGCTCGAAGTGGTTGAATGGCAAGAATAATTATGAGCCGAAACTCGGCCATACCTGGTCCTCTCCGCGTTCTCGTCCATCCGTGCCTTCCACGTCCATGACCATGACACCCATGTCGTTCCCTCGGCACATCCAGATACCTCAAGCTAAGTTAGCATGCATGCAAAAGTTGACATGTCAAGATATCTACCCTTCGTAGTCTGCTGTCGTCTGGTCTCATTCATGACGTCGAAAGTAGTACCGAATAGCCCGTTCAGCAGTGTACCTGCCACAGGACTCAGCGGACAGAACTTCCGGACATTGGCATGTAAGCGGCTTACTCTTCCCGGTAGACTGCGAGCCGAAGACAGCTACTATGTTATAATTAAAGCCGGCGTCGCGCAGACCCCATCGTTCTATCTGAGATGTCAAGTGGGTTCTGTTGAAAGCTGTGACTGAGCACATGGAGAAAAAAGATACGTGCTAGCAGACTAACGTGAAATTCTTCTCATCATTAATGACTTGTAACCGCTCAGAGATTGGTGAATTCTTGTTACTTTCTGGTGCGTGTCCATTTAGCGTTGGCTTGGCGCCGTTGAACTGTGCAACGAGTAACGAAGAGGCAATGGCCGAAGGAGGGATTTGAACGGGTTGACCGTCGAGCGACATAGCTGCGGGATAGAATACGAGTGGAAATGAGAGACAACCTAGTCACAGAACACGAGGTGTGAGCGTGCAGTCAAACTGACATCATGACATGGACAACGTTTGACCGGAACGTCCTTCTAAAGGGTCTACATCTCACGTGACTCAATACCCGACTCTCCAGGGGAAAGGAGGGTTTTATGGTGATTATCGACGAGTCGCCTGCAAAGACGTGAAGCGCGAGTGAGTAGGACTTGTTGTCTTTTACCTTGAGAAGCAAGGTCTATTGGTGTGGCACATTTCATGTGAAACCAAATAAGCGTCAATTAAATGACGCAAAAACACGTGATGAAAAATTGAACAAATCTACTATACTACTAGTACTAAGTGCTCAAACTGCACCTGTCTTTGCACAACGTCGCAGCGTCAAGTGTTCCTAACTCACAACAAAACGGTCTGTGCGATTCAGCGGAACAGTTCAGTAGAAACGATTTGGTTCGCATTCTGGGTTCGCATCACTGCACTAGTGCTGTCATCTTACGTGGCCGCCTCGAAAGTTCAACGAGCAGCGCGAATGCGTCGAGTGTGATCACAACATATTTTGCAACGTCTTCGATAGCTTCCTACTTTGCCACTGCCAGTGAGAGTCTGAGACCGGTTCTTTAATTTTCCCCATCTCACTATCCAACTCCAACTCTCTTGTGCCAGAGCCACTCGTTTTCCATGCAATCGATCCTCGCAGTATACCCAATGGTTATACACGACTTTGCGCCGGCCTGGGCAGGCGCTTACACAAAGGCAATACCTCTGGTACGTAGAGCCACCATGCTTGATGATGCGATGTCCTGATTTTGCATACAGATCTCCAACTTCAGTCTTCCCTGTCCCATAATAAAGAAGGAACGACCGTCTTCCTTCTTATGGTCTTACTGCGGGAGACTATCTCTGGCTTGTCTCTTCAAGTCAGTTAATCATAGCACGTATTTCCAACGAATGTTAAATTTGTACCACGGCCCATCCAGGATTCAACACTCGCGTCACTGTTACTAAAGGGCTTCATTTCCTTTCCTACGGATCTGGACCCTCCAGTCGTGTACGTTGGTCCGGGAACAGGCAATGCGCCCATGTGTGTTGTCATCGAACAATGCAGACACGAGGGATGCAATGGTATGTATGGCCGTCCTTGTACAGCAGCTGATCTTCGATGATCCTAGATACTACCTTTTAGCACTTTGATTGCTGTTCTGCGCACATGGATCAGCAATATCGCTCAGAATGGGAATCAGGAGGGTACCAAACGGGTGCAGGGTTTGATGCAGAACGACGCACAGCATATTTTAAAAATGTTGAGGCAGCAACGAGGCATCCTTATCATCGCAGGGGTGTCTACACCAGATGTGACGCATGATGAAACTACTTAGAGTTCCGATGGAAGAAGGTCGAACGGCGAATGGCGAGGTTATGGAGTACGTTGCTGCGATAGAGAGGGAGGGAAGTTTGTTTGTTTGTTTGTTTAGGGTGTTGCAGTTCAGAATATTCGAAACTAGTGAGCACTGAATCATGAAGAAATTGATGCACTCTGATAAGAAGATTTCACAGCAGTTTTCTCTCCGTGTTGCATCAAACCTTCAGACCTGCAGGCTCAAAATTCGACCTGCATGCACGATCTTTGTTCAAGATCTGAGCCCCTCATCACGTAAATGCCGTGTGCAGCCAACCATCATATCGGCACCCCCTCATATCGCATGTGAAACCTCTGCAACTACAGCAAATACTATTGTGATTCGCACCCTGGCAACATGTTTGTGGCCCACCGGTTTTATCTTTGCGCGGATCCACCCCTGAGGACGAGCGCTTAGGAGTTCCTTATTAGAGTGGCCGAATTTCATCGTCTCTTCTTTCATCTCAACAACATGCCTCAACATTCAAGAGTAGAACGTCATTCAACAGACCAATCTCGCCTTGAATATATTATCAATCATGTTTTTTGCCCCCTCAAGTTACCGCAAGGGAGTGACCATTCCCTTGAGAACGACCTGGCCTTATCTCAGGAGGTACTGGATGCTGCTCTCGCTTTCAGCGACCAGCTCCCGTCCGACAAGCAGTTGCTTTGGGCGGGCAGCTTGAAAATGCTTCAGAACCTCAAAGATTCAATCAGATTTAGTACGATGTCTGCAAAGGAAGTCGAATATCAGATCAGTGCTATGGACAACAAAGGTTCGTTATTTTCCACCCGTTTATATCTTTTCCGTGCTGATAATCAATTTACAGATGTCCTTGTATATATGATTCGCAGCCAAAACGCTGCGGTGGTCATGAGAAAGCTCGAATCAGAGACGATATTTGAATCATTCGAGACCTCTCCTGACGCCACCGCAGTGATGGGTGCAAAGGGAAAGCTGATTTGTTCGTATCCTGGGCCTGCTATCACAGTGCCGGATATGAACATCGATGCTACCTTTCACGCCGAGCTGGCGAATTTTCTCGTTCGCATGGATCAAGATGTCCTTGATGCGGCAGCGACGACGAATAAAGCCGGTTCTACTGTTCTCGAAGAGAGGGATACGACTCATCCTCGATACATCACAGAACTCCTGACCGGCATATTGCGTGGCCTTGGGAGCATCGCCGATGTTCCTCGCATTCGCAAGCGCATCGGAGATGATGTGCTGTGGGACGATGTAAAATTGCCGTGGAGGCGCTCTCCGCTTTGGCTTGTCATTCGCGTTGCCTTACAGACGACTCTAGAGCGCTGCGCTCTCGGACGAACGACGTATAAATCGTTCATGCTGTTCTTCATGACGAAGCTCACGACCCTTGCCCTCGACCATCAATTGTCAAATGATACCCTACACTTCATGTCAGCAAAGATTGCACGACGTCTTTTCAAACTTAGATCCTCTGCTTCTCCGGAGTTATCGCAGATGGTCAGTATGGTCACCGGTGACGTAAAGAGTCTCCTAGAAGAAAGATGGGGATATGTTCAAGACGCGCAACGGGCCTCACCTTGTTGGGCTCTGGAGACCCTCCCAGTCCTGCGAGATATCTGTCTTTCCTTGAACACAAGCCGAGAGTACATCCTCCAAGCTTTGCAGAATCAGTATTCGTCCTTGTCACCAGCCTCATTCAACCCCAGCCACCGCACGCGCGGAACAATCGATGATTTCCTTGACGCCGATGCTAGCTTCTTGGCAGCTGCGCATGCTGCAGAACCATCCCTTTCCCTCACAGACTTCGAGACAGTTGTTAGATCAGGCATCGACGACTGGGTAACGCGTGTTTCATTTCAGAGCATCGATTCTGCGTGCGTCTCGATTGAGGCGTGCGCCTCCGCATACTCCTTGAGGGCGCTGAAGGCTTACGAGGGCAACCCGGAGAATTTGACTATCATGCTTATCACGCTTTTCGAGCTCTGGGTAGCCATGGATAAGATCGTTATTCGGCAAATCCCACTCCTCGCAGAATATCCCCCCCAAATCCCAGTGACCCTTTTGGAACCTCTGTTGATCCGCAAATCTTCATCCCTTGATCGTTTAAAGAGGTTATACGCATACCTGAAACTTCGTCATTGCCAGCCTTCTAGCCATATGTCGGTGTTCTCGTCTATTGACGGTGGCAAGGAGTCGTTCGCAGCGCGGTATTTTTACCAGTCACCCAAGCTGCAGAGTTTGAAGCGGACTATCGAGGCGGATGCTCGGGAAGAGCGGGAGAAGAAGTTGAATGAGGTTCGGACACTCAACGAGAGGTATGCTTACCTAGAGAAGCGCGAAACAAGCTTATCACACCTATACGGTGCCGACTCCCGCGGCTGGGTTCATCACGAGACATGGGCTTGTGACAAGTGTCGCCTGGAGAATGAGATGCGATCCATGACGATTGCAGTTCACGAGTGGCCTCTGCCGGAGTGTGAACAGGAGGCGATCGCGGTCGTGTTTGAGCTAGTATGCCCCACAGCGTTCGACATGTGGAGATCCATGACATTCCATGTCCTCGTTGACGTCTGCACTCTAGAAGGGATTTCGCCCACTCGTGCCTACATGACACTGCCGGACTATTGTGCGTTGCAGCGTTATCGCCAGTGCCGTCCGAGGCAAAGGCTCACTCTGGCGTCGGATACCAAACCCTTCAGCAACTCCCATTACAGCTACACTAACATTCCCACGGTGCACGACAGGGTCTGTGTAAACAACGGACTCAAGTTTCGGCCTTTCGATAAAACCACCGATGCATGGGTCGCCAACGTGCTGCTGCTGCGTTTCAATTCTAGCAAGTTATGCACTTTCCTTCTTCCCCGCGGACCATATGATGGTTTGCAGCAATACCTTGCAGGAACATCCCATACGTCGAACGAGGTCATAGCCAATCAGGCAGATTGTCACAAGGACATTACCATCCATGAATTCATCGCGTTTGGAGCCTTGCGGAGTGGACCGCGATTGCAGTGGATGAATGTACTACGCGAACTTCGTGCGAGGACAGTCAATTTTCGACGCGAGGAAGTCCATCTACTATTTGCGCAAGCTATTTCACAGGTTGGCCCCCTGTCATCCGATGACGACGACCTTGTCTGGCACGAGGAGCTGAACAGCGTGCCATTCACTAGTGCACTCCTTGGGGAGCTGGAGTATTTGATGGCAAGCGTCGAAGGAAATTGGTTGGAAGGTGTCGCGATTAGCACCATCATCATGGTCGTGTGCCGCGTCTTGTCCTCGACTCAGGAAGAGAGTCTCAAAAGTCGGGGATATTCCCTCCTTCGAAGGATACGAACTGCGACATTTACGTTGCTGAGGCAGCTTTCAGATAAAATGCAAGCCAGCAAAGACGAGGCTGTCAGTCGGGAACTACAAGGATGTGTCCGTGATATGGCAGCCACATGTCGAAGTACCTTTGATGTTGACGGAGATGCTTCGCTGCTCTTGACGTCGGATGACGACATCAAGGTATTCGCATATTGTGCGGTCATGATTTACGACAACACCCCAAGCCAACTGGACGATCTTCCACAACATTCCAAGCTACTGCTAGAGCGAGACAAGAGATGCTGCCATGCATTAGAACCCGCTGTTCGTCAATATGCAGAGCTGCACAGGGAGGGTCTTGATTGCGCGATTGCGGAGATTTGGAGCAGCTACAGACCAGGAACTCCTTGGAGGGCACTTCCGGCTTCGAATTCTCGTTGGCTTTTGACGCAGACTGCGCCTTCGTGTTCTCAATCACCGCAAGACGTGCACTTCAATTTGATTAGTGGGTGCTTGCTTGTCGACGGGAAGCAGCTGGGCAGGCTCCCGTCAATGATAGTGCAACATCCTACCTACCAATCGATTCTCCGTGATGTCAGTGTTTGAAAGTTGCGACTCTGTTGGTACATGCTGACTTGTTAATTACAGCAAATTCTAGACGTCGTTCCAGCTGATATTCCTGGAATGGAGTATGCGACGCGCGGGAATGTCTGCGACCATCAGGTTAGTCACCCTCGTTATTATCACCCAGGAGGTAAAATAACGCACATGTTTGCTACTGAAGGTGTCTTTTGCTCTTCGCGACGGGAATGATCTCATCATCCGCATGAAGCATATCGAAAAAGGATCACCTATCCTTCAGCTCATCCCAAGCCAAAAATTTGTGGATGACCTACCGACGACCTTGATAGTAGATCATACTCATTGGCTCAACCTGAGCACAAGCGAAATAGATATTCGGCCAGCAGAAAATGCATGGAAGTCTTCGACTGAAAACTGGCTCCTGCGGTTTGCTGTTGCGGGCTCATCGACACTGCAGAATGTTGGCGGTACTACTGCTCTTGTCGACATACGCAGCCAAACTTGGGACATGATCTCCAAGAGGATGCATCCTCTGGAGGACGCCCGCTACATCATGGTCACATATAACAAAGGATCCGGCAGCACTCCCTTGTTGAAGGTTGATTTGCCCCGATATGGTCTTGAATTCTTCCTCGACGAGGATGGGGAACTGCAGTCCCGTAACATGCGCAACATGGTCGTTGATGCCATTCAGTCTACTGGAACGATGTTGGGATTGGTCAGTCAACTCATCTTGCGTCCAAAGTCGCAAATCGCGGATGAGCATCCGCGCATTGTCATCATCCCAGACGGTCGTATCTCATACTTCCCCAACGGTCATCATATTCGGGTTACCATCGTTCCCGAAGGCCCCCGAATCACATACCATGTGTACAGGGCTGATACAGATCTACGCTGTCTCACAGGGAATGTGGGTCTGACAAGCAAGCTCTATCAGGCACTCCTCCATGCTGTTACCAGCAGCTGTCTCCCGGATCCTCTGACGGGTCGAACGGGAACAGAGGAGGCGTTACATATCCTGCATTCTGCAACTTGCCGGTCTTTCATGAAGCTTCGCTCTCGTGATACAGATCTTTTGCGCGCGATCAGTTCACTTTCAACCAGGCGCGTCTGGTATCCCTCTCATCTTGAGAAGATGCAGACAGTTTCATGGTCATGCCTTGCATCTTTCGCACAGCACCACGGGTTTCATCCAGCTGCAAAGTCTATCATGGACTACGGCAGGCAGCTTTCAAGTTTCTCAGAGGGGCCTCCAGACCTTCATCTTACCTGTGGTCTCCCGTCATCCACCGATCACCTCCTTGACCGCGCATCCATTCGTGCCTCGGCAGTCTATCCCGACCAGTTCTCTCTTCCATTTGCGCTCGGTGACACAGATAACATCTATACTTCGCGTGATGTATCCGATAAACATGCTGAAGAGAGGGCATTTCGCACCGCCTTCATGGTATCCCAGTGGCCAAGCAGGCTTCCAGTGCAACGGAATCTCCTCAGTTTGTTGACCCAGTGGAACAATGTTGAGGGCATAGGGGAATCGCTCAGCTTGCAATACTCCAGAGACTGGCTTCGACCGACTTATCCTAACATCTTCCTTTCTGCGTACGACCGTTGTCGTGGCGCTACGAAGAAAGAGATGTTTCAGCTGGTTTTCACCCTGGCTTCAGTATCGTACGGCTTGTTGGACGACCATGCACTCGTCCCGACGCTCCTAGCCTTCGCCGCAGTTCCCGAAATTCACGGGCTGGCTGATCCACCGAAGTTCACCTCCTATACACTCTCGGATGGTTTCATGCCTTCCGATGCGATATTGAACAACCTCATCAGTTCGTATACCAAGGATTATGAAAGCAGCGCGGAAAGATACCTGAGTGCAAGGTTCTCGGAAGACGAACAGGCTTTGGGGAGACGTCGTTATTCAGCTTTCGAAGACAAGTGTCGCTCCGAAAAGCAACTCATTCTCAACAAAGTTCGGGACGCTTGGCCATGTGAAGATCCTCCGGCACTTAATACGCTACAAGTGACCTGCTACAATCTCAATGAACTGTCGGGGAAACTTCGCTCAGTATTTCGCAGCTGTTGGCGAAACCGTTGTCTGAAGCAACACCTGGATGTCCTGCAGGGGACCCTCAATCAGGTCTACACTCCCAATCCTCCGTCGAAACTACCCTCACAATACGATGATCTTGATTTCCACCTTAAAGACTCGGATGTTGTTTCACCGACCTCATCTGTCAATGTCCAGTACCTTTTCGATAGAGATCCACCTGTCATACGCATGTGCGGGTCTCCCCAAGTTCTGCCCGATTCCAATCGGAGAAATTTGGTATCTCCGGACTCCGGAGTCACAGCGAGGTTACAACAGCTGATCAACGACTTTCGCGACCGAGGGAGTACCAACTTTCACCGTAACTACGCTAATGATCTGGACCAGAGCAGGTTGATATTGTGCGAAGAAAAGCTTGTTGTCCTACCAGAGTCTACACCGTACACGATGGAAGCACTGCTTGAGTATCATTCTCTCCATAGCCAGCAATTCCAAGATGCACTCGCAACTATCGTACACGCCCTCTCCCCTGCTTCTACTGTCGAGAAAGCTTTATACAATGCCGGGTTGTGGCCCCGAACTACACCGAACTTCCTCTTCACTCGCATGGCTTCTGTATCGGGAAATTGTTTTGGGAAGACTTGGCGTACGGCTCTCGTCTGCCTGTCGCAGATCCTTTTGCGACTACAACGCTCGCGAAGGTTGTTAATTTTTGCCGCTAACAAAAACTGGGTCGAGTTCTTCAAGGAATTGGAGAATGAGGGATGCGAGGGATTCGATCCGGAGCTGTACCCCGACTGGCTTTTAATACAGGTATGCTTCAAGAAGAAGTCATCCGTCCATGGTTATTGATGATGGGCGCTCTCAGCTTGAAAGTCAGTTCTTGGCACGGCCTGTCCAGGTGAAAGTTGCGCTGGAGATGATGTCGCCATGCACGGGAGGAAATACTTCTCTCCAGCTGAACATGGGCGAAGGGAAATCCTATGTCATTGTTCCCCTCGCAGCAGCCGCACTCTCTGATGGCCACAAACTGGTTCGAGCAATCGTGCTGAAGTCGTTGTCTGCTCAGATGTTCCAGCTTTTGGTTGAACGTCTTAGCGGCCTCGCACAGAGGCGCATTTTCTATATTCCATTCTCCCGTGCTCTGTCTATCAACTCATCGAAGGTGCACATGTATCGTGACCTGATGCAAGAATGCATGGACGCCAAGGGAATTTTGGTCGTGCAACCGGACCATATCCTTTCGTTCCAGTTGATGGCCGTTGACCGTCAGCTGTCCCCTCAGACCGAAGCCGCTGAAGATATACTGCAGACTCAGCTGTGGCTCGACAATCATACACGCGACATCCTGGACGAAAGCGATGAAATTCTGCACGTCCGTTACCAACTGGTGTACACCGTCGGTCTCCAAAGGTCGCTTCAAGGTCATCCTGAAAGGTGGACGACTACACAACAAGCGTTGAGTCTTGTTGCAAAGCACGCTGCTCGGCTCATGAGCGAACTTCCCTCTCATTCAGAAGTGTCTATTCACAAGCACGGAGTGTTCCCCTCCATCCGAGTTCTGCACCCGACGGCAGGTGAAGAATTAGTCCGGTGGATCGCACAGGATGTCATTAATGGAGTGCTTGAAAACATCACCTTCGATCAAGCGCCTCTCCACGTCAAACAAGCTGTCCGCCAGTTCATCGCAACCGAGAAGATATCCAACGACTGTATCAGATTAGTAGAGGATCGCTATAGAGACACTACCGTCTGGCCCAGCCTCCTAGTCCTTGCGTGGACTGCTGGCATGTGGTATCTTGGTGTACGCCCTCAAAGAACGTCGCTGGCGCGTGGACTATGGCCTCTCCCCAAAGCGAACGATGTTAGCCGTTCCATTCCGTGCTAAAGACATGCCATCATTGCGGGCAGAGTTTGGCCATCCAGACATCGCCGTCACCCTCACGTGCCTGTCATACTACTATGCGGGTCTCACGCTCCAGCAGCTGATGTTATCCTTCGAGCTTTTGCTGAAGCAAGATAATCCCGCCATCGAGTATGAATCCTGGGTGCATGGACTTCAGTCCGTCCCAGAAAGTCTACGGCACATTAGCGGAATCAACACGCAATCCGCAGAGCAGCTCCCTGACCTTCAGCGCCTGTTCGCATTCAACAAGGCAGTCGTAGATTTCTACCTGTCTCGGGTGGTGTTTCCCAAGGAAGCCAAGGGATTCCCCAGCAAGCTTACTTGCTCCGGGTGGGATCTCGCTCAAGAGAAGAAACATCTAACAACCGGCTTTTCTGGTACAAACGACAATCGCTATCTGCTACCGAGCTCGATTGTGCAGCACGACCTTGATTACCAACGCAGTACGAATGCCCGAGTCCTAGCCTTTCTTCTGCGTCCGGAAAACAATTGCTACAGATGCATACCGCCCAGCCAAAAGGTGCACTGACTTCATCGATGCCCTAATCGCACAAACTCCCGAGGTCCGTGTGCTCCTGGACGTGGGCGCGCAGATGCTGGAATTGAAGAACCAGGAGTTGGCCGAAGCATGGCTTCAAGCCTAAGCGCGATGTCCAAGCTGCAATCTTCGTTAATGACGAAGACGAACTTGTCGTTGTCAGTCGGGATAGGGTAGTCAAGCCCCTTGTGTCGTCCCCCTTCGCCCAACAGCTTGACCAGTGCGTGCTATATCTAGATGATGCTCATACCAGGGGAACCGATGTCAAGCTACCATCCGGTTTCCGAGCTGCTGTCACGCTTGGTCCCAAAGTCACGAAGGACCGCCTGATGCAAGGTTTGTGATTCCAGAATTCATACATCAGTGTTTATAATCACCATGACACAGGATGCATGCGAATGCGGAAGCTGGGCAATGGGCAATCAGTAATGTTCTTCGCTCCGACTGAAGTTGACCGGAGCATTCGTTCGGCGACTCAGAAAGCTGATACCGACGGTATCAATGTGGCAGATATCCTGCACTGGGCAATGCTCGAAACTTGTCTTGATATTCAAATGCGTGCACCCCACTGGGGTCAACAGGGATCGGATTTTAATACACGGCATTCCGCATGGACTCAATTCTCGTGCGCCCCTACTTCTTCGATTTCCACTCTGGAGACAGCCTGGTTGCAGCCAGAGGAGCGTTCATTAGAGGATTTGTATGCACCACGCAGCTCTTCACAGGTATCCCAGGTTTGCGATCCGGGCATTCAAAGAAAATGCGAGGAACTCGGAGTCCTATCGACACTGGCAAGAAGCATGGATGAAGAACAAGAAAGGGAGGTGGTTCACGAGGTAGAGAGAGAGCGTCAGGTGCAGAGACCGCCCAAGGTCAAACCTGCACCCCATGTTCTGCATGCAGACGTCCGTTACTTCGTCGAAACCGGCCGAATTCCCGCCGGGTCTTCTGCGTTCACTCAAACGCTGACCAGCCTTGTCAACACTACTGCTGTATTTCATGAGCACAATCAGTGGGCACCAAATGTTTTGGTCACCCAGGACTTCACTCGTACGGTGGAGACTCTCTCTTCTCAAAAGGTGGATGATTATCTGCGGCCCGTCAATTGGATTGTATCCAGTGACGTTGGGTGCTCTTCAGTGCTGGTAGTCATGAGCCCGAACGAAGTGAACACGCTGCTACCTGATATCCGCAGAAGCAATGTAGTTCACCTGTGCATCTACACGGGTCGCACTACAAAGACGATGCAGGCATGCGATGACCTTCGCCTCTACTGTGTTCCTTCGACGCCACGGTTGACAGCATCGGAACCGCTGATTTGCCAGCTCAACCTTTTTGCGGGTCAACTCTATTTTTCCAGTCACGACATGTATCTCCACACTTGCAGATTCTTAGGGCTCAACGCACCGGATTTGGGAGACGAGGACTTGATAGCCGAGAACGACGGGTTCATCAGGGATGAGAATCGTCCTTCTGCGAGAGCATCGTGCTCGTTTACGGGATCCCAGCTTCCTCCACTGAAGGAATTGTTCGGGATGAGAAGGAAAGGCATGGGATATCTGCCAACTCACCTCGGAAAGATGCTCAATGGCCGCATTCTGACTGAGGGGGATTTCCTCGACTGAGTACTAGGTCTTTTGGGCGTAAGTGTTAGCGCCTCTCTGCCAGGGACCTGACTGACTGTAGTTCTGGTTAACAGCCACCATAGCGTATTCTGTATCCACACTCACTGACTTTGATGTACTACTAGTATCTGCGACGTCTCCGTATTTGTTTTTGTAGTCGAATCTGAAACCCAAGCCTGTTGCTTGAACTTTGAAGGGACGTCAAGTCTCGTCAAGTACTCCCATCACCATGCCAATCGTAACACTTAACCCAGAGCGCTTGAAAGACAATTTTCTTCGCGTACCCCGGTGTCGGAGAGGTTCTCATTTTCGTCAACCTCGCAAATTATTTCCAAAATGAGCGTCCCTTCAATGAATCAATGCTCTCCGTGCTCGTGGGTTCGAGTCCGGTCAGATGGTGTCTTGCTATGCCGCAGTGGGCCTGGTGACGGGCGCTCGAAGATTGAGTTTAGGGCAAACAGGACTTTCCAGATCGATGCTCGGAGGGACAGCAATCAATTTCAGCATCGAGATGTGATGAAAAGAGAATCGTACATGTATCGTACACATAATACACAGTTGGCCATACAAAAGTAACATGTAGGAAAGTAGAGATGAACAAGGAAACTCGAACACGGAACAAGGAGACTCGAATACGGAACCAGGAGACTGGAACACTAATCTTGTTTAGTTTTAGCCTTCTTTCCTTCACCCACCTCAGGCAAAACGCCTCACTTTTTTTTCATTCTATGGTGGTAACACATAGAAAGGTATTGAAAATCAGATCGATCAGACCGCATCAGATATTTTTATAGTAAACGATGAAGAATTGAATTAGTTGATTTCTAATCCAAGAGACTCGATCACAAGCACCCGCTTGCTCGACCAGCACTCGTCCCGATAGACGCAACCAGCATCCCAATGTCATGGGCTACAACACAACACATATTGACGGTCTATAACAATAACAGTCAAGTTATGATACGTCCTGGATGAGGTGCTCAGACATAATTGTATGGACTCTGGAATCGATGTCTCCAAAGATCCTGAGAGTCTCATGCTGTTCAGTCTAATATAAGCCTGTACCATGGTAGTCAAACGCGTATCGTATGCACCCACAGACGCTTGGAAACTTCCCTTCCTTCAGCGCTGAGAGCATAATCACTCTTCGGCAACCTCGCAGCTTGACAAGTAGTGACCATGTCGTCCCCTCTCACCTGGCTCGATTGCCGCATGGATAAGTGTCCGACTGCCCATCTCAGTCGTGCGTGCCAACAACCCTTTGTAAATTCTCACAGTAAACTTGAACAAAGGTCCAGATTCGATTTCTCGCGTAAGACGGGAGTGGCGGAAACCGGGATTGACCGCGGAAACTGCGACCAAGGTTGGTGTAGGAAGTCGAGAGGACAGCTCCCGAATGAACATCACTTCGAGGACTGCGCATTACGGTGTGGTGAGTATATAAAATAATGAATGTACTCTGTTGCTCACGCTTGGACAGGTGGTAGCGGTTCCTCATTACGCTACTGCAGGTTCGTGATTGGTCCAGGAAACAGCGTCAATGAAACTTGCCTCGCGGTACAATACGTCTCATCATCGATATTCTCAATAATACTAGGCCATTCATCTGCTCCTTCTAATTTGTTGGCGAGAAAATGAACTTCGCTAGACACAATGACCAGTCTGGAGGTATTTTCGGGAGTCCCGGTCTTGATGAGATGAGGCAGCATTAATATGCTCAACAGAGCGGTCGAGAGGTAATTTATTTGAAATCTATTCTCAAGGCAAACCACTGCAAGAATAGCATAGCACTCACGTAGTTTCGTAGCCATCTGAGGTTTTCGCGTACTTCCTCGTCGACACGCCAGCGTCGGCGATTAGAACGTCTACTGTGCAGCCCTTCGCCTCGAACCTGGTCACAAAAGAACGCACTGAGTCGAATGAACTCAGCTCAAGAGGCCAGGATTCGATGTCGGTCGTGCCAGACCGGGTCTCTACGTCTATACAAGCCATATAAGTCCCCTAATAATTTCAAAGCTTCGTACATACCTGCTTTTGCCTGTTTGCACTTGGCTTTGTGATCAACAGGCTCTTGGGCGTCAACTGGGCTAAATGCACGGCAGCTTCGTTTCCGAGCCCGACATTAGCACCGACCACGACCAGCGACTTGTCGCTGACATCCGCAGTGGAGATCGGGAGCTCCGTCCATTGCTCGCGAAGAAATTCGAAAAAGCTGAATTTGCCCATGATGCCGCAGCTGCGCAACCAGGGGAGAGAGTGTAAGTGGCATGTGTGAGTTGCTTAGAGAATATATACGGCCCAGGCCCCAGGAGTACTTACTAACTACTGACCTCTGAATCATCAATATTACTAGTGACTCAATTAGTGCTTACTTGCTGACGGTTACGCTATGCCTGAGAACTGTGAGATCTCGGATTAGATGTCTTACTGTCATGGTGTGAGCCTGTGTCATGTGAGGTGCGGTAGGGCGACTACATGATGTAGAAGAAATCAAACGCTGTGGCGAATCGCTTCGTGCGTATGAAGCAGTGCGGCTAAGTGTTTGACTTCCTCTGTAATCAACAACTTGGAAGAAACTTTCGTGGAAGGCACATCAATATAGTGGAATTAAGCTGCTGAGACAGATCACTCAGCACAGCTTGATCAATGGAACGAGTTCAACGTATCTTACCAGTCTACAACACATTTGCCTCAAGTGGTAGAACGGAGAATTACATGAATTTATGCATAATGAGAAATCTAGAACAGGCTCCAAAGACAACCAACTGCGAATGATAAAGAGAAGATCAAGTTACATAGGCTCCGACCTCAGGTTTCTCATTTCCTGATCGCTATCCTCGTTATAGTCCCTCACAGAACTTGTTCGCACAGGTTGTGCTAGAACAGGCTGCGAAAAGTGGTCCCTCATGCGGTTGGTAGCTTGTCTCTGCACCTATGTCGCAACAATAATTTATAAGAAAAGAACACCAACAGAACGAGACTATCGGAACGCACCTCAGTCAGGACTGTTCCCGAAACCTGAAGCAAAGGTCCTGTCAAGCCCAACTTGACGATGAAATAGCTGAAAAGTCACGGATGGTCAGGTGAGAATCTTCATCGATACCAGAATCGAATATACGTACGAAGTTATCAGCGCCATCAAGGTGAAGGTGAAATACAGAGGGTTGAACAACACCACCATAGCTTCGTTCCAGCCAAGCACGACGAGAACGCCGTACATCCAGTATGGAATCTGTGCAATACTCGAGACAGTGCTGCGCTTCGCTTCGACATAGTATGCATCTGCATCCTTTCGGAACCGAGAAGCAAGATCAAGAGACTTCGTCTCGCTGAAGATGATGAGCGTCGAAGGGAAATCAAATTCTTCATCGGTGGAAGTGAGGGGATCAGAGAATTCAGAGGGTAGTGTAAATTCAAGGGAAGAATCAACGGGAGCGATCTTGGCGTAGCGGGGAATGAGATCCATCGTCTGAAACACCGGTCAAATGTAAGCGCGTGCATATAGAAAATCGCGAAGACACATACCTGATCCTTGGCTGCCTTGAAGGCTCCATCAATATCATCGTCTGGTCTCCAGACTCGAGGCACAGCATTCTCGTCGTAGCGGAAGCGCTCTTCGAAGTGAGCCCGTAGCTTGCCGAGGATAACAGTATCAGCAGTCTGTTCATCGATCTTGGCCCGTAGAGCGAGCCAGGCACGCTTCCGCAGGGCTGCGAGGGACGTCACATTCTCGTCTTCGGTGCAGTTAAAGCCTTTATCATACATGAGTGAGAACAACGTAAAGAAGGCGAAATGGCTCACTTCTCGCCTTTGTTAGATAGGTAGACTCGGCTTTCTCGAGCGTTTTTTTGAACGTGCTCAAGACCTTGTCCCACATGTCAGGAGTAGCTTTGTTGAGGCTGATGTCGACGGGTTCAGAGATTTGCTTCTTGAAGTTCCTCTGTGAAAAGATTTTAAGCGGACACCGAATGTAATTCTTAGATGACATACCTCAATCAAGTTGACCATCTTCTTCGTCTCATCCTTCCTGCACTGGTCGGCCACATTACCAATCTCCTCTCTAAGAGACTCGAGTTCATCCTGCCATGTCCAGTCAGTGTCCTCCAGCGAGACTTCCTTCGCACCGTCTGCGAACCGTGTCTCGCACTTTGTCCGCGCCTTGCCAACCACATCCGCAAAGTTATACTCCTCACCGCGCAAACCTTCAAGAAGCTCCTTCTTGAAGGCGCTGAGGCATAACTTGTGCAAGTTCTTGAGCTGCCCAAGGAAGAGGGGAGAGAGCGTCGAATCAAGAACCCCAACAAGGTCAGTACGCTTGCGATTGTACACCCCTTGGTGATAGCGAGACGCATCGCGGTCGTAGCGGCCTGCAAATTATATAAGAACGCGGTAATTTAAATGGACATTGCATCCTCACTGAGTGCTTCAGACCTCCAATTTCGCATCAGACCACCAAGACCTTCAACGACGTGGCCTGCCTCAATGGGTCTCCGTTGCGACTTCGACTGTTCAGTGAACTCTGCGAGCGCGACGGACGATATCTCGTCACATCGGAATTGTGCGAGGAGTTCCTGCTGCGTAGGCAGATCAAGGTCCTTATTCGTTTGTACTTGTTCCTGAGAAATTTGTTTTCAGTACGTGATTTATAAATATGCATACTTTCCTTACCCATATGTTTTCCATGTAGAACGCCACACCATCAGCGGGAATTCTCTTATGGTAAGCCGGCTTGAAGACAAAATCATCCCTCGTCTTGTCCACAAACCGTTTCCGGAGTTCTTGCACTTCAGCCTCGAATTTATCTGCAGCAAGAATTTTGTGGGGTAGTGCTGTGAATGCGAGGTCAAAGTAATCCGAAAGTTGACGATCCTGGAGGTCCTGTGGCTTAGAAAGCGAATCCCAGATTTTCGTGAGGTCAGCGGTGAGTGTAGCTTGGAGGTTCGCGAGGGGAGTGACACCAATATGGTCTCGAATTATGAATAGTAGCAGAGTACGCCCTTGAGAGCTGCGCATGGCAAACGTTGAGGACATGAAGATGGGTATGGAGTGGAACGAACTTGCCCGTCTTGAGCTTTCTTGCCGAACAGACCAAGGTTCACCTCAAACACAGTCTTCAGAAGACCCATGTTCGCGCCCTGGTACAAACCAACTTGGTGCTCCCAGAGGTTAATGAGGAGTACTTCTGATGAAGCAAGGGAGAAAAGAGCGGATTTTCGCTCGAAGTCCTGAGAGTGGTTGAATGGCAAGAATAATTATGAGCTGAAACTCGGCCATACCTGGTCCTCTCCGCGTTCTCGTCCATCCGTGCCTTCCACGTCCATGACCATGACACCCATGTCGTTCCCTCGGCACATCCAGATACCTCAAGCTAAGTTAGCACGCATGCAAAAGTTGACATGTCAAGATATCTACCCTTCGTAGTCTGCTGTCGTCTGGTCTCATTCATGACGTCGAAAGTAGTACCGAATAGCCTGTTCAGCAGTGTACCTGCCACAGGACTCAGCGGACAGAACTTTCAGACATTGGCATGTAAGCAGCTTACTCTTCCCGGTAGACTGCGAGCCGAAGACAGCTACTATGTTATAATTAAAGCCGGCGTCGCGCAGACCCCATCGTTCTATCTGAGATGTCAAGTGGGTTCTGTTGAAAGCTGTGACTGAGCACTTGGAGAAAAAAGATACGTGCTAGCAGACTAACGTGAAATTCTTCTCATCATTAATGACTTGTAACCGCTCAGAGATTGGTGAATTCTCGTTACTTTCTGGCGCGTGTCCATTTAGCGTTGGCTTGGTGCCATTGAGCTGTGCAACGAGTAACGAAGAGTCAATGGCCGAAGGAGGGATTTGAACGGGTTGACCGTCGAGCGACATAGCTGCGGAATATAATACGAGAGACAACCAAGTCACTGAACACGAAGTGTGAGCGTGCAGTCAAAATGACATTGGCAACGTTGGACCGGAACGTCCTTCTAAAGGGTCTACATCTCACGTGACTCAATCCCACAACGGCTTCTTCCGAGGCTTGATGCGATCAGCATCTTCGAACGCAAGACCTGTAGGCAAAGCAAAGGCAAGCCACTAGTAGTGTGACGGCTAGCGTCATCTGGAGCAGCGAACGACCTTGTCAGACACCTGAAATGCTTCACAATATTTACTCGATATGATCAACGCGTTGTGAAACCGCCGCGGCTGCTGATTCAGACCAATAAAAGGGGCTTGACGATGCATATTTATTCCAAACGAGTCGATTCTTTACCCCTATTTCAACTCTTACTACTCACACCACCATGATTATGCTATTTATCCGTGCCGTGAAAAAGCACAAAGCCAAGAGACAGGCAAAGAATGACAAGAAGCTCTCCGACCCTTCTGGTAGCAATGAAGAGGCCTCCCCGAGGCGTCCGACTCGGAGAGCTCAAAGGCGTGCTCAGCGGGCTGCATCCAACAGTAAATGGTACGTGAAATTAGGATGTATTGTGAAGTACAACTTTGAACGTCGCTTGTAGATGTGCCATTACCCATGCTTCATGCAACCCAGCGTAGATTCAGCGCTCGGCGCTCACTTGTCACAGCTATGCAATCGTGGTGGTTTGAGATGAAACGCAGCCTCTGTTGGCTACCATTTGAGCGGCTGGTTTTTTAGGTTATTATTTTACTTATTTATGGCCCCCTGGGATTGTGGTGTGTTTCCGCTTGCTGTAATACTGCTCATCGCCGCTATATACAGTCGACTGCCTACATAATGATTCGATAGGTGTGCTTGTGTATGTCTCTTGATTCCTTTCATTGATTGCCCGATGCATCTCATTATGGCTACCTCCTGTTTTCATGGTATACTTGGTTCATCCTCAAATCTCTACATGCATTTATACTGAGCATATGGCGACAGGGTATGGATTACATGTGGATCACTGCAAATGCAAATAAAAATGGCATACATATACAACGAGTCTCAAAGCTAAACACCCATGTGCACAAATACAATCTATTGTTCAAACGAAATCTTCTTGCGCAACGTCTTCACAGCGTTGTACAATGCTCCCGCAGCACGCTTGCAGTCCAATCTCCCCGAATCATCAACCAAGTTGGCGCAAAAAAGAGAGATGATCTGGTCTGTAACTTTGTCGTCGACAGACCACACGGAGCCTATCACACTGCAAAATCCGGAGAATGCATCGCCACTGCGAGATGGATCGCCTCGTCGGGGCTCGACTCATCGCCCACCGTAGTGTCGCAAGCCGACAAGAATGCAAACTCCGGGTTCTGCAAATCAGTTCGTATGATATCCCTGATCATTAGAGGCCCGTCGTACATGACGAATGAAGATTCGAATGGTTGTTTTCGGTTGGGCAGGCCAGGTGAAGCCACTATTTCTGGCCCAACGCATCGAACACCCCTTACACTGTCGCATTGTGGTCCACGAGCGATGAGAAGAACATGAAGGGTGCGACATGCTGAGCGACGACATCTAACTCAGCGGCAACACACCGAAGTTCCTTCCCTCCATCCGGGTTCGCTTGACCAATGGTAACGAAATGCTGACAGGAGGCGTCGCAAGAAACCTGCTGTCTCGCACGAATGAGTGTCGCCAAAGTTGTGGTGTAAGAGGAAATATAAAAGTGGGAGAGATCATGGTTGTGTGGGTCGTAAGTTCCTGCTGCATGCAGGGGAAGGAGCGTGAACTCAGCAGTTGGACACCACTAGATGCGTGAGCCACGGGGGACAACGTCCTGAGCGCTTGAACTACGGGACTGACAACGCAATCCCAGAGCTTGCGTAAGACGCCAACAGTCTGGTTTAATTCGATTTCATGATCAGAAGAACCGGCATGACCTGTGGCGGACTGGAATATGGAGGACAATTCGGAGGTCACAGCTTGTGCAATGTGAAGCGGAACGTGAACGGGATTTGGGGCGCTCATGATAATCAAGGCGTCGCAGCTGTACTGGCTTGCATTCACAATGATGACTGGTCTATCTTCTGCCGCTTTCTGGAGTTTAGAGAACAGAGGAGGAAGGAAAAAAAAACGAGAAAATTCGGAGGGCATGCGGATGCGGGAGATGACACCATCACATTGCGCGGTCAGTTGCCGAATTTGTGCGGACCGGTGATCAGTTGATGCATCTGACGTGTTACGAAGGCGAAATTTGAGTAGCTTGAACTCTTCTGCCAAAGCTTCGCTGGTGTCACCTGATGCAGAAATTTCATCCAGCGGCGTACGGAAGCGTGACAACTGGGTCCAGAATACTGCACGGCCTTGCTCCACCAGTTCCACAACAATCATCAAAGCGCCACGACGAACACTGCACGAGAAAGCATCCATTGCAACGAAAGAAGTGACCCGCCTGACCACAGCAAAATGGCGGGAGGAAGACGACAAAAGAGCAATGTGCTGATCGAGGAATTTCAATGTGGTCTGATACGCAACCAAGGCAGAGTCATGGTTCAGCATCTCGGCAGAGGCGGCCCATGACTTTGCAGCACGGAGATCGTCACGAGAAATTGCATGAGATACTTAGGGGAGTAGAGAATAAAGGCTTCTTCCAAGTCTGATGTTAAACCCTTCTGCCTGAATCTGGTTTGAAGGACGCCGGTCAGGTCATTGAAAAACGACGACCGAAGATAATGGCCAGAGAGGCGGAGCACCAGTGCAGCTCGATTGCCTCATCCACATCAGATAGGACCTCCCGCTGCTGGAATCTGTCTCGAAGGCTGCCAGCAAGGTTGTTGAGAGAACAGGGTCGATGACGATGGCTAGGGGGACAGAGTGCTAGTGCAGCTCGATGGCCTCATCTAGGTCAGGCAGCACGTTATGCTGCTCGAATCTGGTTCGCAGACTGGTGGCCAAGTTGCAGAGAGGAACGGATCGACTAGGATCGTCGGGGAGAAGGAGCGCCAACGAAGCTCGATAGAGCTCGATGGCCTCATATAGGTCAGACAGCACACCCTGCTGTTTAAATCCGGTGTGAAGACTGGCAGCCAAGGTGTTGAGAGACCCGGATCGATCAAGATCGCCGGCGGGAGAGAGCAGCCGCAGCGCAGGCTCGATTCAGCTCAATGGCCTCAGATAGGTCAGACAGGACGCTCCGCTGCCGGAATCTGTTTGTAAGGCTTCCGGCAAGGTTGTTGATATGACAGGGTTGGGGACAAAGTTCGATTACAACTCGATGTAGCTCAATGATCTCATCCAGGTCAGACATCGCGCCCTGCTGCCTGAATCTGATTTTAAGGTTGCTCGCAAGGTCTTCAAGAGAATCGTGTTCTGACTTGGTAAGTGTCGGTGCAGCTCGATGAAGTTCAATGGTCTCATCCAGGTCAGACTGGATGGCCCGATGCTGGAATCTGGTGTCAAGGCCTTTGGCAAGGTTGTGGAGAGAATGGGATTGATCAATATGGTAATGGAAACAGAATGTTAGTGCAACTCGAAGGAGCTCGATGGCTTCCTCTAGGAAGGAAAGGACATCCCATTGCTGAAATCTTTCTCCAAGGTTGGAGGCAAGTTTTGAGTAAACAGGATTGGTGAGGATAGCTGAGGATGGCCAGCGGGACAGAGTGCCAGTGCATCTCAATGAAGTTCAATGGCTTCATCCAGGTCAGACTGGATCTTCCTGTGCTCAAATCTGGTGTGAAGGCCTTGGGCAAGGTCGTAGAGAGAACAGCATCGATCAGGATGGTCATGGGGACTGAATACCAGTGCAACTCGAAGGAGCTCAATGAGCTCATCCAGGTCGGACAGGGTATTCCGCTGCTTTAATGGCTGGTGGTAAGGTTGTCAAAAGACGTAGGTCGAAGATAATGGCCAGGGGGATGGAGCGCGAGTGCAGCTCGATGGAGCCCTTATCCAGGTCGGACGACACGCCACTCTGCTGGAATCTGGTTTCAATGGTAATGGCAAGTGTGTGGAGAGAAATGATTAGGATGGCTGAATGGACAAAGCGCGATCGCAGCTCTATGGTCTCGTCCAGGTCAGACAGGACACGTCGCTGCTTGAATCTGGACGGCCGTCTATCCCAGTGACGTCTCTACTGTTCATCCGAGTGGTTTAGAGTCTTCAGACTGTCGTGTAAAGTTGCAAGAGTAGTAGTCCCTTGCTTGAGTCTTGCGTGACATTTGAAGTCATGTTCATTTTACTTTGTCATATAACCAATACATCATCACTACTCAGTCACATGGACATTGTAGTGCTACTTTTACCTCTTACAGCACAATCTATTGCTGGCTTGCCAGGTCATGCCCCAGGGCCAACGGACTCCACCGGACCACGGTGGGAGTTGCTTGCAGGACTGAGGACACCTCAAAGCTGAGTGGGAACAACTTGAGACTCCCCTGCAGGGCACATAATCCAGGACCATCTTCAACTGGCGCGCAAGTAAACTGCAAAGTATACTGCCATGAGTTCTCAGTTCGACCAGTCACGCCTTGTTTGGACACCTGCCTACCCGTCTCAAGCCGTCTGCGAGAAACTCAGGCGTGAGATCAACCTCAAGCACGGCTTGAACCTCAGTGCGTCGATCTCTGCACCTAGAACCAGAGCCTGACCGGAGTTTGTGTTGTAGAGGACTACCATGACCTGCATGCGTACTCGGTGTCCAATTACACTTTCTGGCTCGACCTCTGGCAATTTATGGGCATTTTGTCCTCCGTCCCCCCAGATCCCACCAAGGTAAGTCCACTCATGTCAGATTCCTGTCTTCTAACATGGAACATCACTACAGATAGTCCAAAAGGGCAAATACGAAGAAGTTCCCGAATGGTTTCCTGGAGCACGGTTGAACTACGCGGAGAACCTTCTCTACCGAGACGACGATGGTATCGCATGCACCGCAGGCAATGAGCTCGGAGTCGTGACGCATTATACCTTCCGCCAACTAAGAGAGATGGTACGCAAAATGGCAGCCGCAATGCGCGCGAATGGATTGAAGGTTGGAGATAGGGTTGCGGGTGAGTTCAGAAGGTGTCTATCGAGTTTACCGCGGATTGATGACGTCAAATGGTCGTAGCTATCATCACCAACTCGATCACTTCAGTGGTAGTGGCTCTTGCAACTTCTAGTGTAGGGGCAATATTCTCCAGTACCGCAACTGACATGGGTACCCAGGTATGCCCTATCGTGTTTCTCACACATTCGCAAGACACTCAGCCTTGACTAGGGGATACTTGATAGGTACAGACAGATCAAGCCGAAGTTCATTTTCATAGAAACGGAGATTGTATACGCTGGAAAGACCCTCAACCTAGTGCAGAAGGCTTCAGAAGTGGAGCAGGACCTCCGCACATCTGGCGTACAGTGCATCATCACCTTGCCAAGCGTGAAGACCGGAAACGCCGTCCCGGAGTCTCTTAACATACCCAACAGGTTTGTGCACGACCACATTCATTAACGTGTGTTCTCGCTGGAACTTTTTGTTAGCATCACGTTAGAATCGTTCCTCGCATCGGCTGATGCTGGGCCTCTGGAATTTGAGCAGCTACCTTTCAGTCATCCATTGTACATCCTATACTCCTCGGGGACAAGCGGTCCCCCGAAATGCATAGTCCACTGCGGTGGGGTACGCCTCCTACTAACGTCTCATTTTCTGCCATTTATCTTATTGTGCAGGGCGCCCTGATGAACAGCAAGAAGGACTGTATGGTTGGCTTTGGCATCCTCCCGACTGATGTCTATTTCCAATACACTACGGTAGGCAAACTCATATTCCGACGAGATGATCAGCTCACATTCCATATAAGACGGGCTGGATGATGTGGCCATTCATGCTCTCGGGTCTCGCATGTGGTGCACGCATTGTCCTCTATGATGGATCGCCATTCCACCCTGACCTGAAGGGCTATCTCAAGTTCATAAACGACCAGGGGTACGAGAGTATTAGCATGCGCAGCTAATCTATTACTCAACCCTTTCAGCGTCACTGTGTTGGGCACAAGCCCACGTTTCCTGACCGAAGTCCAGTTGAGGGGTATCAAACCACGTACGGTTGGATCATAGCCTTGAAACTCGTTGCTAATACTTTTGTAGTTGACATTGGATCCTTCGAAGCCCTCCGTGAGATGACAGTCACAGGAGCTGTAGTAACTGCACCGTTGATGGAGTGGACCCACGAAGCGTTTGGGAAGAAGTTGCATATCGGCTCATCTTCTGGAGGGACAGATGTGTTCTGTGCATGTAAGTTTTCATCGAATCAGCTCTTGTTACGTACCTAAACTAGTACCTTTCAGTTGTAACAAGCATCTTGAGTTTACCACTACATGCTGGGGGTTGGTCCAGAGTACCATTTTCATTTCGTGGACTAACTACATGTTCTACACAGAACTTCAAGGCAAATGTCTCGGCATGGCCGTTGAATTATTCGATCCCGCGGGAAACAACATTGAGCACACAGGTCAGCCTGGCGAACTTGTTATCACGCGTCCGCATCCCTCGATACCTGTTTGCTTCTGGGGTGACGAGTCTGGCAAGAAGTTCCGACAGGCATATTATGACATGTATCCAGGTAACCCCACTGATCTCATCCATACTTTGTAATGTTCACAATCATGCTGCGCACAGGAGTCTGGCGTCAAGGCGATTTTGTGGTAAAAAATCCGAAGACCACGGGGTTCATTTTCCTAGGGCGGAGGTACCGACTGTTTTAAGTGTTGTCATTTGCAAGCTGATCATTCTTAAAGCGACGGCGTTCTCAACCCCTCCGGTGTCCGCTTTGGCTCAGGGGAGATCTACACTGTCCTGGAGTCTTTCACCGACGAGCTCGACGACTCACTGTGTGTGGGCCAACGGAGGACACAGGATGATGACGAGCGCGTCCTCCTGTTCGTGAAGATGCGCTCAGGGCACACACTCACGCCGGCCCTCATTGACCGCATCAAGAGTGCGATCAGGACGAGCCTCAGCCCGAGACACGTCCCAGCCTACGTGTTCGATACCACGGATATCCCGGTACGTCGCTGCTTATGCGGTAAACATGACAATCCTGATGCCCTCGCAGTACACTGTAAACGGCAAGAAAATTGAGATTGCGGTGAAACAGATTGTTTCGGGGACGAATTTAAAGCCGAGCGGGACGGTGGCGAATCCTGAGTCGCTTAATCTGTACTATAAGTACAGGGACATCGAAAGTTTGGTGGGTGCGAAGACGAAGGCGAAGCTCTAATTGTAGAATAGACATTCATGTCCAGAAGGTCAGGTCTACCCACTAGATATTAACTTGTGTGCACAGCCATTTTACGTGAGCTGCCTCTGATGTAGGGAATGCAACTAGGAGCGCTAGACCACCTCGCCATTCAGCACTGTGCTTCCCCGAGGTGGACCATCTACAAGCGCTAGAGTCACTCCTCATTTCAACGGCCACGCCGTAAATGCGGTGATCGAAGCTATATCACGCCAAAAACTCCAAGCTCGTGCTTGTTATTCATCAACTACATACGGGACGCTTCTGTTGCTTAAGGCACCGCGCGCGTTCCTGCCCACTCATGATTGTTGTTAAATTGACAGGCACAGGCCGGCCACCGTGGGATAGACGCTTGAGTAACATGCGGAAACATGCTCTGTAGTCTCTGCCCTTGGAACCCCTAGTCCAACGTGACGATGACTTTCAAGGGATATTGCATTCTCCACTCGGAATTAAGGCTGAGGAGTTTTGTTTGCAATGTGGAGACCACATGAGACGAACTGCTTAATAGTCAGTCATGCAGTGAACCCTTCGGTGAGTCTGCGATTGCTAGTGATTTTTGATTCGATCTAGATACTTATCTTCCCGTTGGTTATTGACTATGCCTGGATCCACTTCGCAATGAGTCCTTGTCTCAAATTCACTGGGATTCGATCTTGATCATAGCCTTGTCTATGCGGTCATTTCAGCGTTACGACTTCCAGCCAAATGTTGTTCATGCTCCCGAATTTTTTATATGCGAGGGGGATCGTTGTCGACATTAGGCAACCCAGAGTGTACAAAATCGGCAGGCTGTTGACCCTTTGTCGTAAAGGTTCCTGAATTCTTCGTAGCCAGGCAAGCTATTGACTAGTTGACTAGATAATAGTCAGGGGTAACGCCCTCCCATTGAAGGTGGGTCCGATGAATGCATATGTCTTCGATGAAATGAACTTAATCTCTGCCCTCCTGTAGACCTTCAGCGTTCCTTACATCTCAATGGGATACTTTGGAACTCTATCTCCGTTTTACAAATTGCGGTACCCCATCGTTCTCTAACATTAGTTTGCGGTTTGTCCGTGGTTATAAACAGCACAGTACCTCGATGATACCGACGAAAATACTAGGGTTGTTTCACATTGCTTCAAAGGTCACTGCTTTTCGGAAACCTGGACCTTTCCTTTGGCAGCATTTTTTTTATCTTGGCGATCTTTGGTGACCTGAATGATGCCATTCTCTGTATGTGGAACGCCGCTGCATCTCTTCGCTACCGGGCTCACACCTCCTAAAATCATCCCCGACAACCTGGGAAGCGCCCTCAATACGATGACCGCATCTATCATCTCTACAGTGAGGCACTCGACCAAGGCACGCGCAAGCGCCACGACCCACCATGCTGAACAATTCCGCTATGGACTTTTCCAGGCTCGATATGACGAATTACATGACAGCGGGGATCTTGACGAAGCCATTGCTACGGTTCGTCTTGCTATTCGTTGTCCCTAAACACCATAAACTCGCTGGCAGCTGTGGCATGAGAACTACCTCGATTTGCTAAAGTTCACTGGGCGCTATATTTCGATTCGACATAGAAAGGTCAGGACACCTTGCAGAAATGTGCGCTTGGCCATTGAAGCCGATACCTAATAGACCCTTCGGGAAGGCGATTTATAGCGCCGCAGAAATGACATCTGTAATCGATCTTCGTGCCCACTTCAATTCTTGACCATTCATGGTTTGTTAGTGGGGCTACTCGCGTGCCCTCGTCAATGCACAAATCGTACTGTCCTTTTTCCATATACTGTCTCTGAATTCGAGCTTCAATCGAGTTGCTTTCAAACAGAGTTTGGAGCATCTTATTGAGTTGCTAAATATAATTTGATGAATAACTTCCCCAAGACAGAGTTTACGCTGGAGAGGCGGACCTAATACCATTGAGGTATCCCTCGGCCATGTCCTCCGGATAAATTTCTGTACTGCCCGTGAACGGTAAGTGATATCGTCTTTCGAGGTGTACATTGACCACTTACTTTATTGCACTCGGATGTTGCGTGTTTCCATGTCAAGCCACATCACCGGTACATCGGCATTCAGGACGTTGAAGAAAACAGTAAAGAATACGAAGGATGGAGTAGAAGAAGACTCAGACCATGAGCTTAGAGCTGAGGACGGGGGAGATGAGGAGGACTAGACAGATGGCTGACAGTACCCGGGCATGACCCGGGTTGACTCATTGCTTGCGCGAGAGAAGTCGAGATGAGTCCATGTTCCCTGTCAGTGCACAGCGCTCACTAATCGCCCTTTGCTCCGCGCATAAGCTATGTAATACTCCTGGAGTCCTCAGTGGAGTGCCATCGCAAGCATATCCAATATTAATATGACAGGCTGGAGTTTGGTCCAGACTCCAGAGGTGACCATTTTCATAACGTAGACTAACCTAGACTAACTGCACGAACTTCTTCAAGTTTCTCGGTAAAAGGTATGGCCCACAGAAAAGCAACATTATGATACAGGTCTGGTGGGTGAAACGGCGACAGGGCAACGTTCTAATTGCAGAGTAAATATTCATGTCGCTGAAGGTCAGGTCCGCCCAAGGTCTACTCACTATATATCAACTTGTGGGCACGGTAACTTTGCATGAGCCTTCTCTTGCCGACACAGTTGTGCTTTTTCGAGACGGGCCTTCCGTGCTGCACTCGTATGCGGATGGGGTCCTACCGGTCCTCGTTTCATCGGTCATACGACAACTTATGCTACATTGCACCTAGACTCGCCAAGCTCGTGACGTAGTCTTGTCATTCATCTAGCACGTTGCCAACCAACTCAAAAATATTGGATTGACATGTCTGAAAACATCATCACCGGGGTGGAAGCTTGAGCGCGATCCCTTTCCAAAGTCATCATGATCCCGGCATTGGGGTTGTAATTAATATTAGGACCGCATGGGACGAACTACTCATTCAAGCAAATAAACCCTTTGGTGAGTCTCCCATCGCCGGCCCATGAATAGTTTTGATTCGCTGCAGATATCATCATTCTTCCCGTCTACTCGTGCTCATCCATGACGTTAAGGGTGACTTCTGCGGAGCGGTGCAATGTAAATGATTCTTCCTCAACTTCGCTTAGACCCGATTGGCAAGCTACCTCCGGCATGCGGCAGTTGCCCGGGTCGCACAACGCATGGATCGCAGCGATTCGAATGACGGCACTTCCATGCAGGATAAATGCACCAATGATCACCCGGCGGGGAAGGCTTCGGTAATATTGGCAGGCATATCTCATCGATATTGGCTGTTCTATTGATCTACTTGGCGACGTGCTTATCTTGCGCCCGCCATCCTGATCGTACGTTGTAATTTCACGGTCTCGTTACTCCTTGGTCATGCGTCATTTTGTATATGCCGTTGAGACATATCCCTGAGCCCAGTGCGGAACTATGCTGCAAGTTGTTGTGACACACCTTGTCCTAAAGGCCCCTAAATTCTTCGTAGCCAAGACACTTAGGTGGCTACGTCATAGTCAGGCCATGGTCGGGTCCAACGAAGGCATACGCCTTCGACGAAACGAACTTGATCTCTGCCCTCCATTATACCCTTATTTCCTCGACAGCAGGCTTGGGAACTCTGCTGACCAGCGGGGTAACCTTGATGACAGCGAAGAAAGCGTACAACTTTGCTGTGATATCGTTTCCCATTCCTCCAGGACACTGATCAACTGTCACTGCTCTTCGCTCTCACACTTTGACTGCGCTTTTTATATCTTGACTGTCTTGATGGCCTCGACTAAGTTTTAAAGAAGCGCTGCGATATTTTCGCTACCGAACTCCAAGTTCTGATGGGCCTCGACAACCTGGGAAGCGTCTGTGTCTAATCCCCGATGGGAGTGACATCGAAGACCATCGTCGCTCTACCACGAGGCAGTGCAACTGCATCCACCGGGCTCCGAGTCGGTGCGCACTATCATATTGAGCAACCTCGTCACCGCACTGCATGCGCAGTATGATATCTGATTTGAACGCCATAGCGGTGAGGATCTCGACGAAGTCATCGTTACGTTTCGTCAATAACTCCAGATTTAATCCGACCGTGACGTTATTTGAACCCCTAGCATTCTAGCACGTTTCTCTGTCTCCACCTTAAGCGGTTAATCCTGGGCTGGTAATTAAGTCCTTGGAGTGCTTTATTGTCGACAAACAAAAGTCCAATATACAAGGAGGACAAGAGGACAAAAAGATGACTTAATTATAAGCTGTCATACACTGATACTAGAGCGCTCGATAGCGTCTGCCAACTACGGCGCAAGACTGGCGGTAACGTCACAACGTGCGGTGTAACATGCGAATGAGTCACCGACACGATGATATCAGACCATTGTCAGACCATCTATATCTCCAGTGTTCGCGTCCACAGAATGCAGGCGATACGTACGATCATTTTGGTTCGCTGCCCAGGTCCGTCCGTCCGTACTTCTGACCGTCTTTGGTGGCCAGATATCTTTTATCCGTCACCAGTGGAGCTTTATGTGGAGCTGCTTCCATCGCAGTCGTTCGTCCCCGAAGTTGGGCTGTTCGCCTCCGGCCAGTGCTCAAGGCATAATATACGACGCATCTTCCCCAATGGGCAATGCCGGGCTGGCCTCGCGATGAGTCACGGCATGAGGATGTCATATCTGACTGCAGCGCCACCATGGCCCATGGGAGTAATTCGAGAGGAATGCTATCGGTGATTATATCAGATAAGCCCACAAGCGTCAAGTTAACTTTCTAAGGGGGCCCCTTGCTTCTAGCGGTCACACAACTGTCGCTCATTGTGCGTATTTCAACTTTTTGAGTTTGAAACTCCTTCTCCCGGAGTCTTCCTGAATCCCAGTGATTGCCGTGACACAAGTCAGTGTCACTGCGTCATGATCGTTACACCGAGGCGCTCATAGACAGTCTTGGTACACATCATGTTCTAGAACTACTCCCTGAACGGCGTTGTGCTTTAGGCTAGAATATCCAATTGCCAAAGGCTCCCATATGTTACTGGAGCTACGCCGACAATACTTTCCCAAGCTCCGATAAAGGACAAACTCAATCAATTGATTGCTGCAGGAGCCCCCAGTGCCGCTCTGTATGTATATGTGAACTAGAGCAGCTGCTAAGTACTGTCTGGTGACTACGCACATACGTACGCGATACGAGAGAGCTATAAGAAATCACATCAAAGTCTATGGTTGTGGGTGATGTGGATACGTATACTGATGCACGTCTATTATGCAAAAAAAGCAAGAAGCAAGTGAGCTATAATATGTAAAAAATGCCGCTATAACACCACGAGAATGAAACGAAGGACAAGGGTCGGAGGTCGCGTGGCATGCGATAGCGATTGAGCCATCCACCTGGGATTATCGGGTGAGGTATGTACATATGCAAGGAATTTCGGTTTGCATGATACAAATCGCCGGGAAGCATGCTGGTCATGCCTATCGTTAAGTCGTTAAGAAGTGATAGGAAAGGGCCGATTCGAAGGTGTCCTTTTTAGTTTCCTTTCTTCTTCTTCGCGCCGACAAAGACCGCACCAGCATCGGCAATCATCTTCTGGAGTTCGCCAGACTCGTTGAGCTCACGGATGGTAGCCATCGAGCCAACAGGCTTGCCCCCAATAAGCATGAGAGGAAGTTCCGTTGAATCCGTGAGACGGTGTAACAAAGGAATCAAAACGTCTGCATCCTCTGAAATCACATGAAAAAGTATGAGGGATCAGTGAACGAAAATGAAGCAGCTGGCTTACCTCGCTGATCGACCTCAAAAATTGCAGGAGATGGTCGTAAGTCCATATTTGTAATCATGCGTTTTATTTCTCGAGAATTAGCATGGTGGAGCTGGGACGCGTGACAAGGGTCAGCATAAGATTACAACAAAGGGAAGCAAAGAAGTGACCAACCTTGGTAAACAGCATAACGGGATAACGAGACCATACATCTTCCACGATCTGGTTTACTTCATCGGCGGCGCGCGGACTACGAGTGTCGAAGTCGAGGACGAGTTGGGGGTCAATAGGTTGGGTTGGGTCTATTGACCGCGGAATCATGTTTTGTGGCAATGCAGCTAGGAAAGCAGCTACTGCTGCGAGCTCCTGCAACTCATCGAGTTGGACCTGGGGACGGTTGGTATTGCTGACAACGGTCTTCCTGTGGGTATTTGAAGGTAGACGGAAGAGTCTGGACGATGGCGGGGAAGAATCTTTGTCTTGTGGATGTGAACCATGTGTACCTGCGTGACCAAGGGCGTCGGACCGAAGTGCGATTGGAGCAAGGTCTAATGAAGGCCTTGCGACGAAAAATATATAGAATGAGACAGCGATAAGGCCGAAGAGTGCCAGGGATGTAGTTCTATGCTTTGGTTTTCGTTGATACTGAATGGAATGGAGGAAGGAGGTGACGGGCAGTGTCGACATGGTGACCAAAAAGTGGGGGTCGATCGAGAGGGAAAGACAAGTTAAAAGAATGTGGAAGTTGGTTCTTGATAAATGAGTGGAAAGTGAATGAAAGTTTCCAATGTGAAAAGCCGAGAGTGGATGTACAACCGAAACAATGAAAGCCAAGCCTGGCGCTTGATCTTCTCCTCCTCGCTTCGGGTCACACGTCAATTTGTTATTCTTCTTTAACCTATATTTGGTATGCCGTTCAAGTGCCGCGGTCAAACGGCCTACATTCAACTTTTATGCTAAGCTTATCTCCACACTATGTACTTTGGTTTCGAAAGACATGTCATCTCCTGGTGGAATCGTTGACTCGCGGCCTCTGAATTACGCTTGAGCAACGTGAGAAATAATATATCGTGTCTCCAACCGTATCGGAAAGACGTCAGAGGACGCCCCAGGGCAACCCCCAGGGCTAGGCCGATATGACAAGACACGCCGCTGACCCATCACAGCCAGTCATAGCCCCAGTTGCCCATCCGGGTCCTTGCACACGTCCACATGCTTATCGTATGTAGTATGTACCTTATATTTTCCGGCGCGCCATCTTTGCACCGAACTTAAGCGAACTTATCGCCATCAGGTAGTTTCTTGTCCAACCCTGTCGTTGCGTGCCGTCAGACGGTCGGTGTGCAGGGGAGGCGTTCCCTATATCGAGTGTCGGGCGCTCCTTCAAGTGACAGGTGCATGAAGACTTTGAAGCCCTACCATTTTATGGTGTTCATCGTTATCTAATATAGGTCTTATCATTCCGATCATGTCGACAATCAGTTTAGCAAAGCCTAGCCCGCACAATCAACACTGAAAGTATGCTAGTCTATCTTCTCCACTTGGACGAATGATAGGTCACGGGCCAGCGCAACGCCATTCGAAGCCGACTCCCGCAATACAACTATTTTCGCCCAGGGACAGACCATTCACTTGCCCCTGCCAGGCTGCCTGGCCCTTGCCTGCCCCTGAGGAGCCTTGCTGGCCCCCTTTTGGACGTCGCACTAAGTAATATGAGGTAGTATGAACCCGTCACATTAGTAACATATTACATAACCCCCAAAATAGATTCATCATGCTTGGATATCTGGAAGAAGGAACCTTCTATTGAGTCTGCCTATGGGAAACTATGCTTGGATGAACAAGACAACAAAGTAGCAGTGCAGATATGCACTGAGGTCATGATGTTAATAATACAAGACAATACATGATTTCATCCAAGCCATATGTGTACACCGTTGCACTGGATTTAGCACACGTACTTAAAGTGAACCTTGACAGCTCTACTGCGTCTCTTGTTCCTTCACGATATCCTCCCTCACCGTCATTCCCGCACTCTCGAACATCTTCTTCAATTTGCCTTGTGCACGCAACGTGTGCAGGTCATCGTTCCCGCCGAGTCCCTCCCCATTAAGGATGATATTAGGGAACGTCGAATGCTCTGTGAGACGGGTAAGGATGAGCTTTATGAAGTCCCCGTCATCTGCGGAAGATCAGCGTGTGCCTCATGGACTCATGTGGTAAGCATAAGTCACGACATACCTCGAAGATCAACTTCGATGATTTTAGGGGGAGGAGAGAGATTATACGTTTCTAGTAGCTTCTTAGCTTTTTTCGAGTGTCTACATAGAAACAGCGACATGATGCATAAGGCTACTGCACAGATCACAATGGAAGAAAACGCACGGGCAAAATGTCTGTCACAGACACAGCATGAGAACATACACAAGATCCGGTGAATGGAAGCGCATACCTTTGAGAATACAACAAGTGGATATTCCTCTCTTAGCCTTTTCATGTGAGAAGGCCAATCCGGTTGTTCGCCGCCAAGATACACAGTCAGATCGATCGGCGCACCAGGGTCTACCTTTACTGAATGCGACAGCATACGATCGTCATCGCTCGTCACAAAATGCAGCAAGCCATATATCTCCTCCACTGGTGGACCCTTGACCAGCGAAACGATATTGGCACGTGAAAGGGACGAAGAGACCCCTGAGAGGTTGAGAGGAGGCAGGGGCCATGATGCACTATAGAATAGGAAAAATGCGAGTAGAAGCGCGATGAGGAGTACGCGGCGACGACGGAAGGATGCGCATGTGAGGCGGCGGGAAGAGTCGCTTGCCATTTTGTCGTTTGGAGTAAGGCGTACGTAGACCCTATTGCAACGATAATGAATTCAAGTGCGAGCCTCGTGGTACCACTGGTACAATGGATTACTACTCTGACTGGAAATCCAAGGAATTTGAAAAGAGTGGGCGGGTTCTCAGGCTTACTACGGACAAGATCGACCGAGACTTGTACGGGGATTTTAAAAGCAGTTTCAGGACCAGTGTTCGTTTTATATTTATCCGAGGAGGTGAACAGCCATGGACGGGTCCGGGGCTAGTGGCTTGAGGTGCGTCTGCTGTGCACGTTCTGGATGTCGATGGGAGAACGTTCGGTGTGGCTGCTATCTCCTTTTAGGGCCAAATTCGCCTCTGGCCCAGGTTTCAAAATTGTCGCAAGGTAATTTTATATGACCTATAGATCATACATGTACCAATACGAATCACTAAATTCAGCGTAATGTGACATGTGTATATATAAATAATCTAGCTGGAGGAACTTAGCTTGAACAATGTCAAGCGGACGTGTGCCACAAGGGTACGTACTTACTATTAAGGTGACGCCCAAAGAGGCAGTTTACCCGTCGGAGCGGCAGTGTCAATTGCCGAAGTTGGCGCTGGCGTCTGCTGGCGTCGACAAGACGTACCTGGTCGCTTGGGTCGTGATCGGCCTGGTTTATTCTACTACGGACAAGTCGAGTGGCATAGCTATATCCAGGCGATACGCATCACACAGGTCTTTGCAGAGTCTCTCGCAAGTACTTACCAGGCTCTTCTGATCGAATCATGCCGATCCCGAACTCACAGGCTGATCATGAGGCTGCTTGATTCAGCGAAGATAACTCCTAGTACATCGTCGGTACAAGTCGCTGTCAAAGAGACAGTCGAACCACACCCAGTGCTGCTGGCGTGTATTAGCGGATAAGCGCGCATCAAGTTCGTTGCCAATGCTTGCCCCGCCCCACTGGACCCCTCCACGTGACTATCATGGACTCAGAACTGGGTTTCAACTTCTAGATCTGATGCTATCTATAATCTGATGCCTATGCTCTTTTGATCTCACTGATTGTAATCGATCTCATCCACTAGACCATTATAGATATTACTTTCAACATGGAAAGAAAAATAGAATATGTGGTCTTTGACATGGATGGTGCGTGGGCTTCCAACCTCCTCGCAGTACTCGAGGCAAGACGCGTCTTCCACAGGCCTTCTCATTGACACAGAAAGGGTGTATACCGAAGTCACCAGTACGCTCCATGTTCCCGTGCTTCTCCATGCAACATATACTGATCGCTCAAAGATGATATCCTCGGTCGCTATGGCAAGATCATGACATGGGATATCAAAGCACAGCTCATGGGCAAATGTACGCTCTCTGATATCTCCTTAACTCATTCAAATAAAAAACATCGCAGTACGACTTGCATCCGCGACGCACCTGCTCTCTTGTTTCCCCGACATCGATATCACGATCGACCAGTACCTCACAGAGTCCGAACAGAAGCAAGATGCGCGGTGGCCAACTGTGCAGCTTCTCCCAGGAGTACAGGCTCTCATCCAGCACCTGGTGAAACATAACGTGCCGATCGTAGTCGCCACTGCCTCCTCACGACGGAACTTTGACCGCAAGTCCGAAAATCTCAAAGAATTCTTTGACTACTTTCAGGGAAACATTGTCTGCGCTGATGATGTGGCAGGCAAGACGACGGGAAAGCCTGATCCATATATTTTCCTGCATGCTGCAGGTGTTCTAGGCAAGGCAGTGGGCACTATGGAGCAGTGCACCGAGGCTGAGGTCGTGGAGAGAAGCAAAGGACTCGTTTTTGAAGATGCCCTTTACGGCGTCCAGGCGGGGAAAAGAGCCGGAATGTCAGGTAGGCTATTGCTTCAGAGTTGCAATACAGGGTCTCACGTTCTCTTCAGTCGTCTGGGTACCTGATGAACGCCTTCTGGAGGTTGCCAGTGCCAACACGTACCTCCCAGATGAGACGCTCACGTCCATTGAGCATTTTAAGCCAGAGGAGTGGGGTCTCCCACCTTATGATGCTCATTGACATCACCAATTAATACCTTTTCGGCGTGAGCCGTTAAAGTAAGGATGTTATCCTAAGGTGTACGATGACATGAGGTGGCCTGCCACTCATCATTTCCGTTTGAACCTGATTTACAAATGGATACGGAGCTCTGAAAAGGCACTACTACACGCAAAGGCTGCTCTCTAATGTAGATCTCTGGCTTTTCAACGCACCAAATATCTACATTTGAAAGACATCCTTTGTCACTGCCTTTCCGCAGCTCATCACCTTCCCATTTTTATTCCAATATTAGTGTTAACGTGCCTGCGGCTTCCTTTAGGGTCACTGCAATTACTGATCTGAGTTATTCACAGGAGTGGCGGCGGCGGCGTTTTGATATGTCTGAGCGACTGATCGAAGGGTGAGTAAGGATCGTGGTTGTTATGGTTGACAATAGAATTGAACTGTCTTGGATATAGATCGATTGGGCCCTGAAGGGAACGCGCCATTCCGCATCAAAACATCCTGAGCGCGGAAGATTGATGATTCTTGAAGGGTCTAACTCCTTGTGATCCATTCCTGTTGGTACGTAAGTACTATTGACAGCGTTGGAGCTGGCTGTTGACTGGACCGAAGCGACGCACTCGAGAAGATGAATAATGGTATTGGTCGTTACGGGTCGGGTCTATCAGATTTAGCAGATGGAAGAATCCCACTGGCAAATTGCGGGCCCGGCGAAATTCCGCTGCAGAACTTCTGATTGTGGGAGATCATGCGCATACTCAGTAGAAGCTACAGGTGACGGAGCGTGAGAGAGCGCGAGCAGCTGTGATCGCCCCCAGTCACGGACACCGCCGAGCATATATCACCCTGGGCCTCGGAAAATTCGCTGGGGCAGGTTGTAGATGTAATGGTCGATCGTGGTGATGACTGCTCACGCCAGGCCAAGTCTGACCACAACATGCTAGAGATGCCCAGCACAAGGAAAAGTGGCATAGAGTCTGGAAAATGCACCTCGACTACTATTCGACACGTTCTGCTGCATGAACAGATTCCACGTTTACGACAAATCATCGCGACTCACCACGTTTTACAGTGTTCCATCATACCGTGCCGCCGTCTGCGGCCTGCTGGCGTTCACTGAGGACCTTGGCGCGAGTAGCATATTTGCTCACACGAATGTGCCGATATGATTGGATTTTGCGACGATGAATCTCACGCATGGATTTCGAATTGCTTCTGTATCCTTCACTGCTCGTCTTCCATAGATTTTCAATATGGAAAGAGACTTTGACATGTCGGATGGTGCATGAGGCCTTCAACTTCCTCACGGCAAGATGCGTCTTCGATAGGCCTTCTGATAGACACGGGGGCCGGAGTGTGTGTATACTGAAGCCATCGGTATGTTCCTGTGTTTTTCCAATGCATACAGTACGTAATGATCGCCCAAAGATGCTGATCAGACCATGACATGGAACATCAGAGCATTGCCAAATCATAGGCAGACGTGTGCTTTCTGATCGCTGATATTTATCTCATTCAATGTAAACTCAATGTCGCAATGCTACCCGAGGCCATAGCGCACTTGCTCGCTTGTTTCCCGACCTAGACATCGCAAGGCCGAAAATCACGAGAATTATTTGACTGCTTTCAGGGCAACATTGTCTGCGGTGACGATGTGGCAGGAAAGATGATAGGGAAACCTACTACGTTATTTTTTTGCATGCTCTAGGTGTCCTAGACAAGGCAGTGGGCACTACGGAGCAATGCACCTGGAGAGGAGCAAGGACCTCGTTTTTGAAGACGTCGTTACGGTGCCCAGGCGGGGAAGAGAGCTAGAATGTCATGTAGGCTGTTATTTCAGAGTCGTCGCTTAGGCCCTCACGTTCTCCTCAGTCATTTTGGCACCTAATGAAAATCTTCTGAAGATTGCAAGTGACAGCACAAACCTCGTAGATGAGACGCTCGTGTCCATCAAGCATTTAAGCCGGAGGAGTGGGGTCCTCCCACCTTACGATACTGAAGAAGTGGACGTCATCTCCATTGAACCTGATTTACAAGTGGATATAGTATCATGGTCATACCTTTACTGTACTCACCAGACATGCGATATAGAACTTAACTTTAACTAAACGTGGATTAGAAGTACGAACCAGCTCCAGCGTACGTGCGCGAACTGATAACTGCCTCATCGCCCGATGAATCATTATCATCTAGCGCTAGCGCTTCCGTCTGCAATCGTGCATACTCGACGGATCCAGGTCCGAATGCTGGTGCAGGAGGAATGTAGGGCTTTGCATGGACTGCCAAAATCCCCGTAGGTATCCGCGCCTGCAAGTCCTGCTGCTTCGGCACTGGCTGAAATGTCAACTACACGTCATACACGAATAATAGTTAGTGCTCAATATCTCACAAACGAACACCCCGACTTACCGAATCATTTATTTTCTTATAGTGTTTTAAAAACACGCCCACGCTCTCTAATTCATCTGCGACGCGTCCTTTGCGCCCTCGCTTCATATCCTCAAGCTCCTTCTTCGCCCATAGCAACCATGCCACTGCCTCCCCGCCCTTCTCACGCACCCCACTCTCTCCTGCGTCAACGCCAAGCCACTTGTGTGCCAGTGCTGCATGGAATGCCGATGCGTCTGCGAGATAGCGCCGCAGCTCGACGCTTACTTCTGTATTGGAATCTGGGTTAGAAGGCGGGGAGGACGTGCGCGCGGAGCCGGGCGTCATGGCAAGTGTACGAGCAGAGGAGTAAAGCGAAACGCACTCAAGGTGGAATTTAAAGATGAGCGGGATGGAGGGGTGTGATTTGGGAAGTGGAGGGCCGGGGGATACTGCGATGTCATACGCAGATTTGGAGAGAAACTTGCGGATTGCCAGAGTTTGCGCATCAGCAAGCGCCATCCTGGGGTGTGGTATTCGAGATGAGATGAGATGAAATCAGAGAAGCGCACTTACTTTGCGAGTGCAGCATTAACTTCCTTGCTCAGATCGGGCGGCCTGCCCGACGCGCCCTCCCCAGCTTTATCCCAATCTAACAGCACCTTCTCGCTCATATAGGTAAAAATACCGCTCGCTCTGCATAGCAACGTCACCGCAAAATTGAGCTTCTCATCCTTCGCCTTTCTCTCGATATCTGAGATCGCCCGTTCATGCTCATAAGAACCAAGGCTCGCAACCGTCACACGCGCAAAATTTGACAGCGCAAAAGCGTAAGTGAGCAATGACGATGCAAGGTCCGCATGTAGCGACACAAGAGCGATCCTGGGGGACGTGTGGAATAGGTGTGCGGAGAGGGTCGTGCGCCAGCTAAATCCTTTGAATCTCATGCTGGTCAGTCGGACTCATGGCGGCTCAAGCGTCAAAAGAAGACTCACTGGGTTCGGATTTCAGACGAATGTCTCCCGATGCGACACAGCCCATGATCCCATGCAGGTATGGGAGATAGTCATCGAGAACCTAGGGGATATGTACTGTGCGAGGCCCGGATTGCAAACGATGATGCGCACCTTGATCAAGCGTAGATAATCCTTGTCGTCTGTGTCAGTGTGTTTGATCTCTTTGAGAATACCGCGCAGGTTCGCTCGGGCCTGGGTAGCTTCAGCGATGTGACTTGCATATGCATTGGAGGCCGTGCTGTCAACACAAAAGTCTCCAAAAGATATGGCACCGGTGGTTGGGAGTTCGTAGAGATATGTGCTCATTTTGAACTCATCGACCAGGAGAAACAAGCCAATCAAACGTCTGACAAAAAGGCACAACTCAAAGTTGACTGCAAATGGATGATAAAAGATGATCTGACCCAGGCTCGAACTGAGGACCTTCTGTGTGTTAGACAGATGCGATAACCAACTACGCCATCAGACCGATGGCAAACATCCCAGCCTGAAGTTCAAATATGCAAAGCCCACCTATATGCCAAAAACGTGTTGCTGCTGCCTCGTTTTATCCACATGGAAAGCATTCATCACTTGCAGATGCACACAAGGCTCGAACACACGATTCGTGAATCATGGTGTGCACTCTTGTCACCTGAGCACTGAGCAATAGCTTAGGCAAATCCTGAAAAGGTCTGGACTTTGAAGGTACTTGCTACCCGAAACCTTGGTTCAAACTTGTTGTGTTGTATCTCAGTGACTTTCTTTACATATAGTATATCTTAAATTCGGGTTCTTCGTCTTTCACCAAACTCTGATATCGGAACCTTACCGTGCACCCTCCCATTCCTGCTGCGATTCGCGGCTGCGCCCTGATGGCTTCCGGATCTACTACTCCTGGAGAGCCTCCTGTCATTCCGAGAGAACAGCTCGTCAAAGTGAAGGAGTGGCCGGCAGCTGCGGGAGGCTACGGACACGTGTTTCAGTGCACCATGCACCCGCTAGCGGGTCCAGAGGTTTTGGTGGGTTTATTCGCTATTTGTGCCGACTTTGTATTGACCTCTCGCAGTGGCCGTGAAGGTTCTGATACATATTTCCGATGATGATACCAAGAAGGTTGATATTCTGTTTACTTTTTCTGACATCTTGTTGATAAAGTCCGACTGCAGCGTGCGCGCCGTGAGATGAAATTATGGATGGAAGCAAAACACGAGAATATTGTACTTATGCTCGGTGTCACGGATGGATTTTCCGAAGAAGGTTTCGCCATGGTCTCTCCTTGGATGAAAGGAGCGGGGATTTACATGTTCTTGTAACTAACCCACCACTGAGGTGCGCTACCAAGCAAATTCGTCAACAACGTCATTTGCTCTTGTGTAGGCCGCGCATGGAAGCTAGCGGGGTTGTCCGAACACACAGAGAGGACCAAAATGACAAACTCGTCCTCCTCTTCATCCTCGTCCTCATAATCGTCCTCGTCTTCATAACAATGAAGATCTTCGAGACACACCAGATCGTCATCCCGTTCGCGCCGCTCAGGGTCAATGCAATACTTGAAGGAAAATTGATGAAGCTGCAAGGTGTGCTTGATCCACTTGCGAGCCAATGACGTGGGGTTATAGAAAACATTGGGATCGGTTTTTATTTGGCTTTCGAGGTAGAGCAGGTATTTTTCGTTGACGCGATAACCATAGTGTTGTTCATATTGTTGTCTAGGAGGACATCGAATATCGATTTGACGTGACTTGGTTGAGGAGCCCGATGTAGGCAACCCAGAAATCTGTAGCTTGTAGATCAGATAAGCACTGAAACACGATACTGATGACTGCAAACCTGAAGATTCTGGAGCAGTTGCTCGATTGACGATGACATTGTACGAGAAGCAGATGCCGATGATAGTGTTGAGACCAATTTTACCCTCTGTTATATATTGACGATTCGGAACACGGCCACAATCATATCGGCCACAGGTTGGTCACAAGAGTATAATCGTCAGCTTCGAATTGCACGGAAGACAAGCACCCATCGTCGTCGTCGTCACTCATTTTGACGAGCCACTCACTATCGAGAGTTGGTGGTCTAAAAAATTGCCTGTGTTTCGAGGTCAAATGCAACCCATATTTTCGTCATTTCGATCCACGCAAGATAGCTCGAGCAGTCACGTGAACATATCTTCTAGATGATTGCGCAGCATTGCTTTGAGGCAGGGAGTCGAGGCAGCAGAAGTCAGGAGGGGTTCATACAGCAACGACTTCGAGACCCTTTCTGAGCGATACCGCCCGATTTCTTCACATTAACCAGTTGTCCACGCAGATCCGCGGAGCCATCGCGAATAGACTTGGTCTAGGACCACGCTCGTCTTGAGCATATCGGGCAAGAAGATCGTCACTCACACCAATCCCTCCCTATTCTCATTTTCTGGTCACTGATCAATTCTACTCGCACTGTTAGCTATCTGTAGGTTCTTAGAAGAGCGCATTGGTTAACTGGATATGTTATAACCTCAGGGAGGTGGTCTTCCAATGGATGAATCGTTAAGGACCCAAGGTCGCAACAATTGCAATATTGTAGTGCAGTAAGACGACATTGCTCTGATACTACGGGAGACCTTCCAAGAGACCTTTAACACCTTTTGTCCCCACGATTCTTTCCAGTCTGAACTTGTCATACTTGGAATAAATAACTCTTGACACTACGTCAGAAGCATCCACCCCGTCGTCGAGGAAGGGGAAAGAAAGAAACTCCGAGAAGAATTGAGGGTGTTCCGGAGGGCCGTAGAAAATAAGATTGCGGATGCCTCTGATCTTGTATCTGTAGACGCAAACTGTGTAGACCTGAATTTTACAAATGTAGAGTGACATACCTGCGGTAGAAATGGAAACGTTCGCTGACGAGCAAAAATGCCGTTTTGCCGGAGAAAAATGTTTGTCGTGCTCGAGAAATGTCCTGATTGGTGGAGTACCTACACGTAATTAGCTGATGTCCTCCGATGTCGGTTTCTATGCAGAACTCACTCAGAAAGTACGGTGAAGGTGACAGAAGACTGCTTCCGGAAGTAGTTGTGCACACGAATGAAATCAAATGAGGAAGGTATGAAGACCACTGTGTTGGCGCTCTGTACTGCGGATTTAAGCACCCTTGGTAGTAGCTTAACAAGATGTAAGATGAGAGAAGTCAAGGGTAGAGCTGCAGAGGTTACCTGAGTGGTGAAATAAGCGAATCGCTTTTCAGGTTCGTCCTTGGGGTTCGCACAGTCGAAAGGAACAAACGTCTTTTCATCGTTAATGCAGAACTCCTGGGTCGATTAAGAAGGTACTTACTTGGTCGATAGAATCTGGAACCTGTATAGCAGTCCATATTTTTTCGACTCTGACCTTCCCCGCAGTATTTTTGAGTGTGCTGTTAAATATCGCTCTCATTTCTGGCGTCTCGAACGGTGATAAGAGGATGGACTGTCGAAGGTACGCAGAACTCGCCGAGACTGAGTATCATGCACAAGAGATTGCCAAGAAGAAACCTACTGGCCGTCTAAATACCATGGCTTGATACGCGAGAAGTCCGCGTCATGCGAGTCTTTCGGCAGGTTGTTCACGTTCGAAAGGACAAACTAACATGCCTGTAATCAAGAAAAGGGGATTGAGATGAAAGATGGCATGGGCATACCTGGACATGCTCCCAATTTTGCATTGCTAGTGCGTTCATTTGGTCTATCACCAATATCTCGATCGATGACAAAAAATCAGCGCTTCTGAAGAGGGGTTACAATTGACCTGTGCATTTGGCCTGCAAAAATAGACGCACTTTTCCTTCTCGATCGACATCCTCAAACCGAGCGGACTTGCAAGAATAAGATCACAGCCGTAAAAATCAGCGAACAGTTTGACGCTTTTTCTTGTGAGTTTAATTCCAACTCTGAAATTATCGTCGACGTTGCCCTTGAACGTCTCGGCATGATCTCGAGGGTATGTCCCCGGCTCTGCAACAGCTAGCTTATCGACTGCATCGGGTGGAAGACCGTATTCAGATAGGAAACGGGAATGATTTTCTATTTGATATGCCGGAGATGGTGTATGTGTAATAAATGCATCGAGCCAAGCGAGTGCCGACGAGCGAAACGGGAGAAGAACGAGTACGGAGGGTCGGGTGAAACCTTGATCTTGAACGTCCTCTGGAGGCGAACCTGAGGCCGCTTTCGCATGTGCGAGACGTTCATTGTTTTTCAGAACTCGTCTTCGCTTTCTGTAATGTTTTATGAAAACGGTGAAGGCTAGAGATGGAGAGCAACAAACTTTGTGATGTGGTCCAACGCGTGCAATGCAGTGACTTCCCGTATATATCGGTGATCATCGAGAGAAAGCGCAGGATAATATATATCAAGGTGGGCGGACAGGATCGAGAGTAGGTCATCTTGTACCTGCCTCTGGTCTGAAATGTACATAAATCAAAATCATGACAAGCTTTACACCGCTAAACGTACCTGGCGACTGCTTAGATTGTCGCGTCTGAAATGAACTCCTCAAACGCTCTAGTATCTGAGAGTTGTTACATGATTATGTTAAGAGCATGTGAGATTTTACATACTGCTGTCTTTTTGGCCAGTTTTTTTGATGGAGGGATAGTATCTTTGTCTCGTAAACTAAACACTGCTGATAGTCTTCCAATTTTCTCCCTCGAAGACGTCCAGCGTCGTTGATCCACAGAACTTCTTGATGCATCTGATGCAAGATCTGTATTTGGTCCGTAGTGCTGTTCGTATGGCGCAGTGGTATCTGACGTAGTGCGTTGGAATACATCTCTCACATCCATACTGATAACATACCTTGTACATCCACACCGTCATTGTCTTCAGTACCTCCAATAGCCTCGTTATCTGCTACATTGTTGGTTTTATCGTGTAAGATCGAGGGTCCTGGGTCCGAGACAATATCTTCTGCAAGCTTAACCGTCTTCCGCTTGTTCAACTTCTCGGGTGCTGGCGAGTCCTCATCCCGTATTCTCTTTCTGCTTTTCAGAGCGGAGACATTAAGTAGCGTCAGGAGACGAGTCGTGGGGGTGTTTACATTCTCGCCGAGGTCCATGGTGAAGTGATTTTGACACTACCCGGATGGCCAGTCCTACGTCAAGAACTTGAAAAAACACGATCACATGACTGATCATGAGACCACAACGCGATCGTAGCGGTGCTTTTTTATTTTTTTTGTATCCATTACTGTCCATTCAGAGTTGTAAAGACTTTATTCTATGTAGGACAATACATGCGAAGTCGTGAGGACCCCTGTGTCCCCGATGCATCTCTGGAGTTACGAATGCCCTGGTGTGAGGTATGCCCCCACCACAAAGCTACTCGCCTCATGGTGTCAAGTGTCTCGTCAAAGTCGCAGAAAGATAAAGCATTCTTCTCGTAACGAGTTATGCAAACGGTTAGTGTCTCCGATTATACCCGAACAACATTATGACAGTGTCGTTACCTGTCGTACATGCCATGATTTCTCGTCATCAACGTTCAACGACGGGCTTCATCTATACCCGATGGCAGGCGCCAATTTTCGATTTTCTTTTTATCGAGAGCGTACCAACAGTCACCTGTGGGTCTCTGGCGACATCACAGACTGTACAGTGGTGCAAGCAGTGACACTTACCGCCTCTAGCCCAGCCTGCAAGTTGCCGCAACGTCGTCGACGTACATAGCTCCCTTCTGAAACCAAGTATCGGAATGTCGCTCGCTCCCGCAAATTAGTTTGGAAGTTTCATTACTCTTATCGGTATCCTTCTTTCGGCTTGGCTCAGTTCGGATTACCCATGGAACTCGAGCGGGAACCGCACAAGCAGTAACCTATAAAGTCCCAAAAGTGTGCTTTCCTGTGTCTCTGTTACTATCTGTCAGTGATGAGCTTTACAACTATGTATACTCTTCCCTTCGAGCTGGAGCAAGATATTTTTGAAAATGCTGCCAACAGCGATCGCAGGTCAGCCTTGAGTCTGGCTTTGGTCGCTCGGCGAGTACGGTTCTGGTGAGTCTGTGTCCAATGAAACGAAGAAGAACATTCATTTGTTTTTCGTTATTTTTTCCGACCACAGGGTAGAACCTACTATTTACAAGTGTGTCGCACTCAAATATGACAGTGGCGAGTCAGCAAGAGTCTTGGAGGGATTTATTTCCGCACTCAGGACCAAGCCAGCCTCGTTTTTTGCTCGATATGTCAAGACACTTCTCCTCTCTGACATTCCGGCCTGCCATGTTATGGAAATCCTCGCAGTCTGCACTGGCCTTACAGACCTTAGAGTCTGGCCACATACTCCGTCACCCGTTGCGCATTTCGTCGTTACCAGCTCCATCCGCCCTACCCATCTGTCTTTTTCTGCCGAGCACCTTGCAGCACATAGCCGCGCTCCTGACTTTACCCTCCCATTTTACCAAGAGCTCACGCATCTAGAGCTACATGATACCTGGGGGCAGTTAATGACCTGGGCACCAAACTTGTCAATGCTCCCGCAGCTGACACACCTCGCTCTCGTGTTTGGTTTCCCATTCTCGTGCGGCTCTATAGCTAGCTATGGCATAAGCTCCATACTGGCGAATTGCAGTAAACTGAAGGTCTGCGTGCTTCGTTGCATGCTCAGTGAGGATGAACTCCGGTTTGGGCAGGGTGCAGCGATTGCCAATTCCATCGTTGATCCCCGTGTTGTGGTCGTGCCATGGCGCCGTTCACAGGCGAGGTGGGCGGGCGGTTTGTGGAATGAGAACGCAGATTTGTGGAACCGAGCTGAGGTTATCGTCACCACACGATGATGTAATTGAAGAGGTCAAAGGATCAGCCTATGACACTGATCTCAGCATTATCCTGCAGTGGTGTTGGGACGAAGATGTACCATTTATGCGCCTACGGTATATTATAACAACTAATGCTCCACAATACGTTACTAGAATAATGTTACTGTCAGCATATAGAATACGGGATAGAAACAGGATGAAGATGATATTTAGCCTCCTCAACGTAGTACGCGAAGAACTGAGTACTTACTACTTACCATACACCATAGACTTGCCATAGACCTAATTTATAATTAGTCAAGTGTAACTGGGTTGAAAACAGTGCCTTACATGCCGCTCAGTACCATAGGATGACAGGGGCTGGAAATAATGCAGTCCTGATGAGGACGTGGCTCTCTGCGAAGTGAATATTCGCGAATTATTAAAATGATATGTTATTCGATGTTCCTTCAGTGTCATTGGGTGACCCCTGGCACAACCATTACTATCTGAATCTCCTACATAGTACGGGGGATAGTAGGCTTTTAGAGGCAGTACCAACGATCTGGATGAAACATCCGGGAATTTCCATCTCGTTGACGCGATTGGACCTCGATCATAATGATATCTCGGTCACAGCAATATTTGCAGCTGATTGACGCAGTGGGACGAAGCTGCGATTAGACATACTGCATGCCTCCAAGCTTGATGGAATAGTTTCGACGGTATGTGTTGCAAAGAATCTGATGTCGATGAGGCGCGCATTGAAATTGTCTGGCGCCAGTGCAGTGCATACAGCTTCGCGGAGTCCCAATTCACGACGCGTGCTTGACCGCGTCGCGTTTTGTCCGGTCAAGCAGGTGCTAGCGCTCAGGGTGGAGATCTGTTTGGGGGACTCCTTATTTTCAAATCATCGTTCTCGCGAGGCCTCTGTGAATCAAACCTGTATTCACCATTAATTCCGTTCCGTTGCAACCCGAACAACCTAGTTCGACCTCAAGGGTCAGACTCTCCGACACTCGTCGCACACGGAACAATTCTTCAGCTGCAGCATGCGTGTTCTTTGTGTAGCAGAGAAGCCTTCCATCGCTCGTTCAATTAGCTCAATTCCTCTCTGGTGGTCGTCTGGAAACAGTAAGCCACAGCTTTCTGTGTCCTACCATTCTCAAATATATACGTTCTACTACCAGCGTGCAACATCCAATAGATTCATCAAGAACTTCGACTTCGATTACCCACAGACCAACTCACATTTTACAGTAACCTCTGTCTCTGGTCATTTGCTAGCCCACGACTTCCCGGATGAGTACAGGCAGTGGCACTCTTGTGACCCTATTACGCTGTTCGATGCACCTATTCAAACCACTGTACCCGCAGACAGCAAGAGTATCGAACGCAATCTCTTGACTGAAGCACGTACAGCAGATACCCTCATGATCTGGACAGATTGTGATCGCGAGGGAGAAAACATTGGGAGTGAGATTGTCAAGGTATGCAGGAAATCGCGTCCACAAATTACTGTGAAGAGAGCTAGGTTTAGCGCTATCATTCCTCAGTGCGTCCCTGATAATTGGCCAGATTTTTTCACTAACAGAGGTTCGTGATAACAGACAAATTCATCGTGCTGCTCAGCATCCCGTCGATCTTGACATGGCCCAGGCCCACGCTGTCGAAGCGCGCATCTTCCTTGACCTAAGAATAGGTGCCGCATTCACGCGTATGCAAACTCTTACACTACAGACACGGCTTGCCCAGTTTCGTGAAAAGAGAGAAGTCGTTTCGTATGGTTCGTCCATCGCTGAGCCACTCATTTTCACATGACGCATTTCTGAGAGTAGGTCCCTGTCAATTTCCGACTCTCGGGTTTGTCGTCCAAAGATACAGTCAAGTCAAGTCCTTCGTGCCTGAAGACTTTTGGTACATACACTTTTCTGTGGATCGTGATGACATGAAGGTCGACTTTAACTGGAAAAGAGGGCACTTATTCGAACAAGATGTCGTTGATGAGATATATGAAGAAGTTTTACAGAGTCCCACTGCTAGAGTGGTGAAGGTGACACAGAAGGATATTAAGAAATAGTGAGTTTTGTTTCTTAGTCGGTTGAAATGCACTAGACCGTGTTTGAACTCCTAGCAAACCACTCCCGCTAACCACCGTAGAGCTGCAGAAGGCTGGATCCAGATTGTTAAGGCTTGCACCCAAAAAGGTCCTAGATGTGAGCTGAATCAAGATCAAAGGCGTTCTTTGTTTTGTAGCTGACCATGGGCATACTCATCGAGATTGCGGAAAAGCTTTACCAACAAGGCTTTTTGTCCTATCCACGCACAGAAACAGACCAATATGATCCTCAATTCAATTTCATGACACTCATCGAGAAAGCAAACCGCCGATCCTGCTTGGGGAGGATTCGCTACTGGGTAGGCTTCGCAAGATTTCTGCGAACACCAGACTTATCCCACGCCTCCAGTCTGCGTGACGGTAATTTCAATGCTCCAAGGCGGGGCAAAAACAACGACAAGGCCCATCCGCCCATCCACCCCACTGCTCATGCAGGCAACCTTGCTGGTGACGAGAAGAAGGTATACGAGTTCATCACCCGGCGCTTTCTTGCAAATTGTAGCAAGGATGCGGAAGGCAAAGAAACGATTGTGCAAGTGGATTATGGAGGTGAAGAGTTTAATGCAACCGGTTAGTGCCTCTGTCGCAACTGCGACTCGTACTGACGCTGTTGAAGGATTGATTGTCCTTCAGAGAAACTACCTTGAAGTATACCCATACGACAAGTGGTCAGCGAAAGAGATACCGAACTTTGAGGAAGGCGAGGAGTTCGTCCCTACGGTATGCGAAGTCAAAGACGGTCAAACTTCCTCGCCGTCACTCCTCACTGAGGCGGACTTGGTTACCCTCATGGACAAGAACGGCATTGGTCTGTTTCCGCACACTTTGTTGTGATTAGCCCTAATCTAATTATGTCATTCTGCAGGCACTGATGCTACGATTGCTCAGCACATCCAGACGATTATCGATCGCGAGTATGTCATCGAACGCATGGATGGTGCAACAAAGCATCTTATGCCCTCGACACTTGGCATCGGGCTTATAGAAGGGTACAATGAGATTGGGTTTGAGAGAAGCTTATCAAAGCCCCAGCTCAGGCGCGAAACCGAACGGGGCATGGTTCGAGTTTGCGAAGGCACAAAGTCCAAAGCAGAGATGCTCACCGAGAGTATTGAACAATACAGGGAGATGTACGTTCTCGCAAAGAGGGAGTTCGATAAGGTTGTCTCTGTAGGTGGTATCGCTAACTCACTGGTGTCGTCTCGTTTATACTGCGTTTTAGAGCGTGCGAAGGTATATTGAACGTAACGCAGGTGCAAACCGGGGTGGTGGAGGTGGCAACGGCGGTGCCGGAGGAAGGGGTAGGGGTGCCGGAAGGGGTGCTGGTCGTGGAAACAACAATGATAACAATGATGACGACAATGGAGGCCCTCCACAAGGAGGTGCAGGTCGTGGGCGCGGTCGAGGACGGGGACGGGGTGCTGCAGCTGCAGCATCCAGAGGGCGTGGACGAGGCGCTGCTAGGGCCGCTCCGCCGCCACCTTCCAACGACATTGATGGTATGCAAAATAACGTTATGAAGGATGAGCGTTGATATAAATATGGTTCTCTAGACCTCGATGATGATATGCCCCCGCCTCCCCCAGTGCCTCGAAGCCGATCACGGGCATCCAATGGAGCATCGAAACCTAGCGCTCCTGTCTCGCGGATAACTTCTTCTGGAAGCAAACCCTCATCGTCGCGGGCGAATGCCCCGGCAGCTGCTCCACGGCCCAACCCCTTACCTTCTTCAAGCGCGACGCCCGAATGTGAATGTGGTATTCCATCTCAGCGCAAAACGGTCACGCAGAAGTCAGCTCGTGAAGGCAAAGAATTCTATGCTTGCGGCGTCGGTGACGGCTGTGGGTTCTTCAAGTGGTGCGAAGATGGACCGGTTGGTTTGCCTGAAAATCCCATTCCTCTCGTTCCAGCAAAGCGCGCATTTGCCAGCGAACGTTCGGTGAGTTTATGTTTTGTACTGCATCATATTTCATACAAAGCCTTGGGAGCTTAACCAGGTCGATGCCCTTGCACGTCAATGCCAATGTCGTGAAGACGCAGCACGGCGTACTGTCACTAAGGAGGGTTCAAATAAAGGACGAATATTCTGGGGATGTTCCAAAGGAAAGGATGATGGGTGTGGATTCTTCGAATGGGACGATGAACCGACCAAGCCTAAGAGCACTGCTGCTCCACGCCCCATGTCGTCTCGATCAGTAAGCCAAAACGATCCAACTTCCAGTAGCGGAAAGTGCTTCAAGGTTCGTGTGTGCGCGTAACTACAAGGCCTTTAAAAACTAAGCTTCCATGTAGTGTGATCGAGAAGGCCATTGGGCGTCTGGTGAGTAACATTATGTGTCGTTGACAGAGGGCGCTAAGTACGTTTAGTGTGTCCAAATGGTGACATGGCTGGTCGCTCGAAACCGGCTTCAAAGGCAGGGGGATCGGCGTCCAGTGATACGTGCTTCAAGTGTGGACAGACAGGGCATTGGACTTCTGGTATGGTGCTGTATCTCTACACAAACACCCCATTCACTCATGATATGATAGAATGTCCTGATAATGGTGGAGCTGGTCCATCGAAGCGCGCAAAATCTACTTCAAGAGGTGCGAAGCCTTCGTCGAGTACCACTTCCCGAGGGAGAGGTGGGAAGAGAGGTGGGAAGAAAGGATCCTTCAAGACGAAAGGAGGAACATTTGGTGCTCCAGATGATTTCTGAAGCAGTAATGTACTATGACTTTCGTGCCCCTCGGAATGGAAAAGATCCAATTTCATTTCATAGCATCGATGCTCTTTATGTCATTTTCTGTTCTCACCGAACTAGTGGCGAGTCGCTCCAACAATATACGGTCTCAGCAGTAACATGTTTATCTTCATTGTTTATTTATGCCTTGTCTGCCGCCGGGGGCTCGACCTTTTCCACGCCCGCGACTTGCATCCTGTGGTGGATGTCAACACCAGTGACAGGTGCATTGCTCATCATGGGTACTCGGAGTCTAATTTCCCACTGCGTCCGTGTGGTCGGTGATACGAAGGTACACCATCGGTGCGGCGAAGATCATGCCAGCGACCATCAGGCACCACGTCGACAGGAAGATGTTCATGTATCTGAAGTACCGGTACAGCGGCTTGTTCATATGCAGAGGAATAATGAACTCACGGGATTCCAACGGCATCAGCACGCCAGACGCCTGCTGCACCTGCTGATTGCACGGACTTATCTGCACGGTTATTGATTAGTATCACTTAGCCACGTGGATCGAACTCGCGATTTCATTTTATGGTCAACACGCACAGAAGCCAGTGAATACAGCCAACTTGGCGGGGTCGTTCGACATCGCGCCCATCAGCCAGTATAAATATGTTTGCCACATTGAATCCAGGAAGCCGTAGAAGATCAGGACCCAGACATGGGGAGCGTAGTTTTCATCCATGATGTCAATCTTGTAAGCATTCTTCGCGGCCTCTTCAGCGCGGGTATATGTCCTAAGGAGCGCTCTCATTTGAATTTGGACGTGTAGTGCAGCGTGATGACTTACTTCTGGTAGAAATATGCCCAGACATGGACAATGAAAACCATGAAGAACACAAGGATCCAGCCGTAAAAGGCACGGACTCTACGTCGGAGCCTCCTCCGATCAAGAATGAAGTAGCCTATAAAGACAGATCCGAAGATCTGCGCTGTCCAGGACAAGACGTTGTTGAGACCCCGTGTGCGGATGGTAAATATCGCGCCGTTGTAATCATTGTATTCTGCACGATCTATCAGCAACTACGCTGATCCGAAGAACAGTACGAACGCCAGGTGTAGAAGTAATTACTGGCAAAGAACATCGGGAAGAGGAGGATAATCCAGGGGTCGGTCTTCAGGGCAACGTACAGGCTGAACAGCTCCGTCTTCCAGGATGGGTGGCGGACCTGATTCACGCGGCTCCCGTCCGTACGAATCATCTTGTCTGGGTTTGCCATTAACAGCGGGATAAATATGCCGACGAGGGTCAAAATCAGGAAGCAGACCTAATCAATGTCAAACTCAGCTGACAAGAGATTATCGAATGACATACATATGTGCCATTGCCAACTGAGGATTTCGAAATAGGTCAGTTCCGCCATCAGGGTCATAGCCATGGTGTGCCCTAACTCCTTACCACTGTTAGCCTGACAGTGGACAATGAGCACATCCTCCCATTCACAAACGACGCGTCACTCACCTTACTCGTGAAATTGGTTCCAAATGCTACAGCAGAGCCCACAACCCCTCCAAGACTCAAGATGGACCAACTGATAGATACGAACATGCCCTTCTGAGCCTCAGTAGGGTACGCCATCATCAAAGAGCCCTGCGCAGTCCAAAGCAAAGCTGCACAGATACCAAGGATGGCGCCGGCCGCGACAACGAAAGCACTCGCACCTGCACCAGGATGTATGCTGACAGCACTGAAGTACAATATCTCAGTAAAATCACAGGATCAATTAACAAGTCATCTTACAGGAACGAGGAAATATACAACGAGTAGCCCCAAGTTCCAAGCATCAGCGTCCGCCGAGGACCAAGGACATTGTTGATGGAACTGCATTGTGCAACGGCATTAGTCGCCGTGGACAATAGCGACGACCTTGCCTTACCCAGAGAAGAACCCAAAAAATGCAAAAGTCGAGTACAAGATCGCGCTAGCGTTGGCCTGGACCGTACCATTGACTTGGCCTCCACCACCGAGACCAGTAAGCGCAACGAACATGCCGGGGCACATGAAACACACGAGTCCCAGCATGGATACCTGGGTGATGGGGTGGTAGTAGTATCTCCTCCATCCTCTCGGACGGGCAAAGATCTCTGCGTGGTGAGAACCAGAGCCTTCGTTGCTGTTGCTCAGTTTGTCGACCTTTGCTTGTACCTCAGACATGAAGATGCGGCGGGCAGCAAAGCAGACCGTAGTCTCTTCGTTATCAAGCACTCATATGATCAAAACGCTCGTATAAATCTCACACGTTCGTAGGCAAGATGTACCTTGAACTTCGAAACAGCTTGAATGACTGAAGCAATGCCTGGAAGTGAAAAAATCGCCCTACGTGACAGAACTGTGTCAAGTGTTTGCCTAACTGTGTGTAGCTATAGCCCGAGTCTGCGCATGGCTTCCTGGATTCAGTAAACGCGGAAGCGCATTGATATGACTCGGATTCCATCGATTTCATCACGATGGTAGGTCGTACATCGTAGTGAAAGACTGGATTCAGAAGTGACAAAGCCTTGCAGAGAACACTCCGTAGCTGAAGCAAAGGTGCGCCAGGTCTCAAAATGGTATATGTCGATACTGGATGCGTGGTAGTCCCCTATAAGTAGAGCTAGACAAACCAGGTTCCGACAGGTCGGGACCGTCGTGATCAACCGCGGTAAGTACCGCAAAATACCGTACTGAATTATGTGACCCTAGTTTGAAGTTCGCCGCTCTCCGTAACAGACTTGCCACATTTGGCATGATTGTCAACCGTTTACGTCCCAGTATGTCCCCCGCTCATGTAGTACTCTTGCTTTCACCTGGTCGGAATCTCATGGATATGGGTTTGCCCAGTGACTATCAGTGACTGGTGCTACATATGTGACCAATTATTCACGAAGCAGTTGTTACTGACTCGGACTCTGTAATGCGCGTCCGCGTCCAAGTCAGTGAAACCGAAGAGGCTACGTCCCTGATCTAGGAATGGAATGGCTACAAGGCTTGGTTACCCTGATAGTCTGGCCAAGCCTGAGGCTGGCTGGTTTACAATCGATAACGTTATTTTATCTCAAGTTTTTTTGTTGCCTCCACCGCCAACTCCAGTACCACCACACTGACCGCTCACCAAAGTCAAACTCGGAGATTTATCTCGACTCTCCAGATGACAAGCCACTCATTTAACCAGTCTTTCCTTTCAATCTGTACCATAAGCCAGGACGGCACGGGCTCGTTGCACAAGGCTAGCTTCGAGACGAACTTCCGCATAGAGGAAAAACAAATTGTCGAGGAGCTCAATCCAGGAGAACGAGCGCGCGTTCTGCGCAAGCTCGACTGGCACCTGTTGCCATTCGTGTCGTTGTTGTACATGCTATCATTCTTGTGAGTTGAACGTCTATTGTTTAGTGTCGCTTCACATTTGCGCTGCCCTCAGAGACCGGGCCAATGTTGGTAAGTCGGGACATATACCTCATGCTGTCTATTCATCACCATCACCAGGAAACGCGAAAGTCGCTGGCATGTCTCAAGACTTGCATTTGATCGGCTATAGATATAACATTGCCGCAGCCGTCTTTTTTGTGCGTAGTAATATCTTGCTCGTTTCTGCTAAACGCCGAGGCACCCTCTCTAGATCCTGTACAGCTTTGCCGAGGTCCCCTCGTATGTTTAACATTAAGAGTCATGTGTCCATTCTCAATTTTTGTATAGGAACATTGCACTCAAGCTATTCAGGCCATCGCGCTGGAGTACGTTTACCTCTCTGCCTTGTTTTTCCCGTCACCTGACATCAATCAAGTACCGGTTATCATGGTCGCATGGGGTCTTGTGATGACCCTTATGTGTCTCGTCAATTCGTTCCGATCTCTCGTTATGTGCGTAAAGCGTACCTAATTTTGAAAACAGATGCACTAAACTATGCGACGATAGAGCTCGACTGTTCCTTGGCTTGACAGAAGCAGGATTATTCCCTGGAGTGACCTATTACATATCCCTTTGGTATCCACGATCTGAACAGTCCAAACGCATTGCCATATTCTTTTCTGCAGCGACAGTCGCAGGTATGCAGCAATTTGTTAAGCGCCAGGGTTTACTTTTATTCAATTTTTCTTTGGTTATCAGGCGCTTTTGGTGGACTGCTTGCGTAAGTCTCTTGAATTTCCTATCAAACCACTGTTGAGCTTGTCCTTTTCATGCATACAGGTATGGTATCGAGCAGATGGAGGGGTAAGCAATTTACGGCCCTTACCAGCCCATGCTGATTTGTTGACTAGCGTCGGAGGATTGCACGGTTGGCAATGGATCGTATGTTTTCAATTTTTCAGACTGCGAGGTTACTAATTTTACGTGCACTACAAGTTCTGCTTAGAGGGCATTGGTAAGTTGTGCCAGATCTGAGGCAATTCGAATGTTCATATTCATTTAGCTACCCTTCTCGTGGCATTTCTCGCGTTTTTCTTCATGCATGATGTAGGCTCACGTCTTTGTCGAGCCTTTCACTGATTGATTGAGACTTCTTAGTATCCCGAAACGGCCAAGTTTTTGACCGAGCCAGAGAGAGCATACGTCATAAATATGCTCAAACAGGATGCGAATAATCTGGCCACTCACTATGACATTCGATTTGTCCTGCAGGCCATGAAAGATTACAAGACATACATTCAAGCTCTTATCTATATTGGGTACTTCCTTCCTCCTGTTATATCGCGTTCATGAGCTGAGTCAGACGCTAGTTTGCTTGTCCCTGTTTATGCTATCGCTCTCTTTACGCCAACTATCATCAAAGAGCTCGGCTACTCGGCTACCAATGCTCAGCTGCTCTCAGTCCCGCCATTTATTGCTGGCTGTATTTCCACAATTATTGTCGGAGTCTGTTCTGACAAGTACGGTCTTCGTGGCCCATTTATCGTCGGTGGCGCCTTTGTGTCTATTGTGGGATATTTTTTACTTTATTGGGGCGGGCGAACGGGCATATCGTATACTGGGACTTGTCTAGCTGCTATCGGCGTCTATCCAACAATCGCAGTTGACCTTGCTTGGGCAGGCTCAAATGCAGGAGGCGACTCCAAACGTGGGGTGGTGATAGCGATGGTCATTGGCCTTGGCAACCTGGGAGGGTACGTCATATTATCATAAATATGCATCGTCTGCTCAACCCTGTCTTAGTATTTGTTCCTCCTTCATTTACATTGATCCGCCGAATTTCCACATTGGGCATGGCACCATCATAGGATTCCTCTTTCTCTCGTATGCCTCTCAATTTTCCGGACTGTAATATCAATTAACAGGTTTTGTGACAGAATTTCATTGAGCCTGTTCTCTATGTGGAACTACGACCGGCTTAATAAAAAGAAAGAAGCGCAGTGTCACGCGGGAGGCATTACTGACAGCAGAAGGGATGAATTCAAGGACATGGGTGATGCCAGTCCGCTGTTCAGGTGAGTTTCATAATTCATTCACAACAGTCGCTGATCTGGGTACGCAAGGTATGCAATATAAACCATACGACTGCCTCAAGCTTGCCCCAAGCCGTCTTTCAGCATGAATCATCAAAGTTTAACTTCCGGAATAATAACTGTTGCCTCTCATTTGTGATCTAATAAAAACTTGTTGAATACATGTGCGACTAGATGCTGCATACATAGTACTACGTAGTCTTCGTGAACAACAGGACTTGCCAAAATCAGAAAATTATGTCAGCTCAAGCCACAAACCAAACTCCTAAAAATATTTTGTCAACAGCTTCAACGTTGGCTTCGACCACATTCAACTCCGGGTGATGCATTTATACAACTTAACGCTCCAGCCCCCGACGGCAGCTACGCAAGCTATCGTTGGTAATTTTTCTGGCTCCCGAACCCAGGAAATCATCATCTCTCGTGGCACTCGACTGGAGCTCTTGCGCCCAGATGTTCAAACTGGAAAACTCTCAACAGTCATTGCCTCTGACGTCTTTGGCTCTATCCGCTCTCTAGCAGCTTTTCGTTTGACAGGCAGTACCAAGGGTGAGCCCCTCGTACGTATCATTTTGCTTTCATCTTATTCATACTCTGTTCTCAGACTACGCAATCGTAGGCTCAGACTCTGGCCGCATCATCATTCTCGACTATGATCCCAAGTCGAGCAGTTTCGTGAAGCTGCATCAAGAAACATTTGGCAAGTCTGGAGCGCGACGCATCGTGCCCGGACAATATCTCGCGACAGACCCTAAGGGCCGTAGCGTGATGATATCTTCAATTGAGAAGGCTAAGCTTGTGTACATTTTGAACCGAGATGCTGCAGCAAATCTCACGATTTCGTCCCCGCTGGAAGCGCACAAGAACAACGCGATCATTCACCATATCGTTGGTCTTGACGTGGGCTTTGAGAACCCATTATTTGCTGCTCTCGAAGTAGACTACTCCGAGTCTGATCAAGATCCTACAGGGGAAGCGTTCAATAATGCGGAGAAGGTGCGTGCAGTGATTTTTAATGTACGATGGCTGATGAGCGTTCTAGATGTTGACATACTACGAACTTGATTTGGGCCTCAACCATGTCGTTCGAAAGTGGAGCGAACCCACGGATCCACGTGCCAATTTACTGGTTCAAGTCCCCGGTGGCCAAGTCGCATCTACTGATCGTTTTGATGGACCATCTGGTGTTCTGGTTTGCTGTGAAAATCACATTATCTACCGACACATGGATCGAACACAACACCGTGTCCCCATTCCACGAAGACAACATCCTGTTGAAGATCGTCAGCGAGGCATCATCATTGTCACGGCTGTCATGCACAAAATGAAGGTTAGTCCTTTGCAGCTTGTCGCTATATCTTGACTAATATGTTTATGTAGGGTGCTTTCTTCTTCCTCCTGCAAAGCGAGGATGGTGATCTCTTCAAGGTCACAATTGACCACGAAGAGGACGAAGTTAAGGCATTAAAAATCAAGTATTTTGACACTGTCCCTGTGGCATCCAGTCTTTGTATTCTTAAATCTGGTTTCCTTTTCATTGCATCCGAGTTCGGAAATCAGTGCGTCTCTCAATTTATCGGTTTTTGCGAGAAGTTTTTGATCTTTCTTTCAGTTATTTGTACCAGTTCCAGAAATTGGGTGACGATGACAACGAACCTGAGTTCAGCTCAACGTCCTATCCAGCAACCGGAATGGCGAACCCCACCATTGCTTTACCCCATGCGCACTTCCGGCCACGACCGCTTGATAATCTCGCCCTTGCAGACGAAATGGAATCTCTGGACCCGATAATAGACTCTAAGGTGATGAACCTATTACCAAACTCAGATACGCCCCAGATTTTTACCGCCTGTGGACGTGGAACGCGGAGTTCTTTCAGAACACTTCGCCACGGTCTTGATGTTGAAGAATCCGTCAGCTCAGAATTGCCTGGTATTCCCAATGCGGTTTGGACGACCAAGCGGCGCGAGGATGGTAAGTCTTTTTCCATGGCTGTTATTGAATTTCTGTTGATGACTACTTGCAGACGAGTTTGATACTTACATCATTCTCTCGTTCGTCAATGGAACTCTTGTCCTTTCCATCGGAGAAACTATTGAAGAGGTGCAGGACACCGGTATCCTGTCATCAGCGCCCACTCTTGCTGTCCAGCAAATTGGTGCTGACGCCCTCCTGCAGGTGCATCCACATGGCATTCGTCATATCCTAGCGGATCATCGCGTCAATCAGTGGTCAGCACCTCAAGGAAAGACCATTGTCACCGCTACAACAAACAAACGTCAAGTCGTTGTTGCTCTGAGCTCTGCTGAGCTTGTTTACTTCGAGCTTGATCTTGATGGGCAACTGAACGAATATCAAGATCGGAAAGCTATGGGTTCGACTATCACAGCTCTAAGCATAGCTGAGGTGCCTGAAGGACGCCAAAGGACACCCTATCTGGTAAGTGGTATTATATGGAGTTCTATCACTTGTTTACACCTTGATAGGCTGTTGGATGTGAGGATCAGACCGTTCGAATAGTGTCGCTTGACCCAGAAAGTACACTGGAAACCATCAGTTTGCAGGCATTGACAGCACCGCCGTCAACCATTTGTATTGCTGACATGCTGGATGCGAGTATCAACAAGACCCAACCTACCATGTTTGTCAACATTGGTCTTCAAAATGGCGTTCTCCTGCGAACAGTCCTTGATCCTATCAACGGACAACTTACTGATACCCGGACTCGGTGAGTTGTTCCGCTAATCAGCGAATCGTGGCTAATTATTGCAATTAGGTTCCTTGGGAATCGGCCAGTTAGACTGGTTCGTGTTCAAATTCAGAAGAATCCAGGTATCCTGGCGCTCTCGTCGAGGTCATGGTTGAATTACACGCATCAAAATCTCATGCATTTCACGCCCTTGATTTTCGATAACTTGGACTACGCATGGAGCTTCTCTGCCGAGCTCAGCCCTGAAGGCCTCATTGGCATAGCCGGTAGTGTCCTTCGGTGAGTGATCTTATCCATCACGTCCTGTTGAAGATGTGAATAGAGATACCGGATAAACCTCCAAGGAGGATATGCCGAATCATTTTGAATACCAATTGTTCCTACTGAGACTTCTTTCTTTCGTTGTTTCTTGAATTGAGTCTGACTACTGATTCCTTTTCAGCATCTTCCAGATACCAAAGCTGGGCATGAAACTGAAGCAAGATTCAATTCCGCTTTCCTTGACCCCTCGGAAGTTCATCTCTCATCCCAAAAATCGTCACTTTTATCTTATTGAGGGAGACAACCGTGTCTTAGGCGATGAGGCCATCAACAAGCGCTTGCAAGAGATGGCAAGTTTTATCCGTTATGTTGCGGCTATCGGACTTATCATTTTCTCAGCGGCAGGCAGGACAGCGAATTGATGAAGAAATGCTTGAACTACCTCTTGAGATATTTGGACGGCCGAAAGCGGCAGCAGGTAACTGGGCATCCGCAATCCGCATCATCGATCCTATTGAGGTAAGCCGCATTAGAACTGGTTGATGCGTAAACTTACATGTACGTCTTCTAGGGCAAAACCGTTGCAACTGTAACAATAGACAACAACGAGGCTGCTTTCAGCCTTGCTTTCGTACCATTCTCTGCGCGAAATAACGAGCTACATCTTGTGGTCGGCACCGCGCAGGATACTTTATTGTCTCCGCGGTCATGTACGAGTGGTTTCTTGCGAACGTATCGTTTCACCGAGGATGGCGTGGGGTTGGAGCTTCTTCATAAGGTGAGATCACATCTTGATAGATGCCTCACTTTGTTGACGTCTTCATCTAGACAGAGACAGACGATGTCCCGCTTGCTGTCATGGCATTCCAAGGACGTTTGGTTGCTGGCGTCGGAAAGGCTCTTCGGATATATGAGATCGGCAAGAAGAAACTTCTACGGAAAGCAGAGAACAAAGTAAGCATACACCAAAGTCGTACGTTTACTATGCTCACCTTCACATTTCAGACATTTTCTACTGCCATCGTTAGCCTCACCACCCAGGGTTCTCGCATAATTGTTGGCGACATGCAGGAGTCAATCCATTTCGCAGTATACAAGGCACCAGAGAACCGACTGCTCATATTCGCAGATGACACTCAACCAAGATGGATCGTTGCCGCAACGATGGTGGATTACAACACTGTAGCCGCAAGCGATCGTTTCGGCAACATCTTTGTCAACCGCCTTGATACAAAGGTCTCTGACCAAGTAGATGACGACCCCACAGGTGCCGGTATCCTCCATGAGAAGGGTATACTGATGGGTGCCCCTCACAAAACGAACATGTTGTGTCACTTCCATGTTGGCGATCTCATCACTTCGATACACAAAGTGTCGCTCGTTGCTGGTGGTCGTGAAGTACTGCTCTACACTGGCATCCACGGTACCATTGGGATACTCGTGCCCTTTGTATCCAAGGAAGACGTAGATTTCATCTCAACACTCGAGCAGCACATGCGCACGGAGCAGGGCAGTCTTGTGGGCCGGGACCATTTGAGCTGGAGAGGCTACTATGTACCAGTGAAGGCAGTTGTCGATGGAGATTTGTGCGAGACGTATGCTCGACTGCCAGGGTCAAAGCAGAGTTCAATTGCTGGAGAACTCGACCGCACAGTAGGAGAGGTGCTCAAAAAGCTGGAGCAGTTACGTGTGACCGCTAGTGGTTTCTAGATGTTGTTTGCAGTCATTGTAGTCTGGTCATTGTATTGTATTCAACCGATCTTTATTTCTTGCGATTCGTTGACCGAGGCGAGTGTGACGTTACAGGCGATCAATTGTCATCGGAATGATTGCTTATATACCCCACATACCTGAACTCCCACCCACATCACATCTTCCCTTCAGCCCTCATCACCAACCTTTACAAAACCCAACACAAAGCCAGCATGTTGAACATCGGTGTACGCAGTATCGTAAGCACGTCTCGTGTACGGGCAATTCAGGCAACGCGGTCGTACGCAACCAAGGAGGCCTCCCCCATGACCCTCAAGAACCACAAGGTGCTACCGACAGACTAATGGCTAATTCCCCTCTGACAATGCCGCGTATTTCCAACGCGAATTCTCGTGTATAGTACACTGTCACCGCTACCGCTGCTGGACAGGGTCGCAAAGGTGAGGTCAAGTCATTCGAGGAGACCCCTTTCTCTCTGCGCCTCGCAATGCCCAAGGCCATGGGCGGCAAGGGCGATGGACAGAACCCTGAGCAACTGTTCGCCATGGGCTACGCGTGTACGTAGTATGTCAAATTCGTGTGGTCTGCACTGACTATATGCGTCACCTATCTAGCGTGTTTCCTCGGGGCCCTGCAGATGATGGCGGGCAAGACGGGAAAGAAGGATGCCGCAAGGAACGCCGTGATCCACACGACGGTGCATCTCGGAGAGGCGGAGGGACTTGGTGGGTTCGGGCTGGCCGTGGATATAAAGGTTGAGGGTGTGGAAGATGAGGAACTCATCAAGGCCGGTCACGAGGTGCGTCTTTCAAGTTACCTACTCACGCGTGGCCTCCGGTACACACGCGGAGGGTCTGTGTTGTGGCCTGCTGACTGTGGTACTCCTCCCAGGCTTGCCCCTACAGTCGTGCGCTTATGCATGGCGCAGTTGTGAATGTTTCCAAGGCATAGGTACATTTTCAGGCCTCAGGAGTTGTCTTTATAGATTTCATGTAACTTATGGTTCGCGCGTATCAGAGAGCGTCACGCTGAATTCATAAATGTAATGCACGCTGCAAGCTAAACATAACACCTTTAAATTGGTTAGGTCCCCCGAGTCTCCATTCGCCCCATTGGCGCTCAACCATTAACAAGTCCGTATGATACTACAAGTACACAATATTTCGTGAATCAACGAGCAAAACCAATGAAAAAAAATAAGTACGTGCATGTGCAACACTTTTACAAAACGCTCCTGTACCACTTGTCCTCAACACCATCAGCCATCGTCAAGTACGGCATCAAGTCGCTCGTCAAGAATTCGCTTGGCCACTGTTGCCTGATTTGATCCATGAGATACTTCGTAGCAATTTTCAAGTGGTTGTCCTTGACGCTCGGTGCGATCTTCTTGATGCCGGGCGCCTGCTCTGCGATGATGCGGTCGACATACTGCGCAGTAATCTGCTCGCCAGTGTCAAGACGTGCATCGTACTTGACCCACTGCCAGAGCTGCACACGCGCAATCTCAGCAGTAGCCGCATCCTCCATCAAGTAGTTGACAGGGATGCAGCCATTGCCACCGATCCAGGCCCCGCAGTACCCAAGAGCCACAGACACATTAGAGCGGATGCCGTCCTCCTGTGATCTTTCCGGGAACGCTGGCGCTCAACAAGTCCGCGGCAGCGACTTTCACGTCCTCACGTCGGACGTGATACTACAATTGATGCGTGAGCAATAGGAACAGGTAGAACAGTATCGCCAATGCGAACCTGATTAGGACCTAGCATATTTTCGTCAAACACTTGACGAGCGATCTGATTGATCAAGGGGTGCGCAATCCAAGTGCCATCGTGGCCGGCAGTGACCTCACGGAGCTTGTCTGCTCGAACCTTGTCCATCGCCACCTGGTTGGCTTTGGGGTCATCCTTGATGGGAATTTGAGCAGACATGCCACCCATAGCAGCAACCTTCCTCCTAAAAGCATAGTGAGTACCTATGACCATGCACGGAAGGACCTCGGTATTACCTGTGACAAGTTTGGATCAAAAGACGCACATACGCATCCATGAAAGGCACCGTCATAGTGACGTCTTTCCTGTCTGGTAACACGGCGCTTCTGTCTGCCCTGCGCTTCTTGATCGCACTGAATATGTAGTCCCATCTAAAAATACACACGTGAGTGAGCGACTGACCCATGACATGGAGGCGCAGCCAGGTATACGCATAGGGATTCTCCTCACCTTCCACAGTTCAGTCCGGCGGAGTGGTTTCTGAGCTCGAAAGGATTTCTTCCATTTGGAATGCGGCGGGAAGCGTCTCGATGAGGACAGTCGCCCTGATCGTGTTGTGGGGTATCCCAATGTAGGACTGGGAGAAGAGGAAGACGTCGTTCCACAGACGGGCTTCGAGGTAGTGCTCCATCTTCGGAAGATAGAAGTAGGGACCTGAGCCATGCTTGATGAGCTCGTTGGCATTGTGGTAGAAGTAGAGGGCAAAGTCGAAGAGAGAGCCCGAGATAGGGGTATTGTCGACCGTGACACGCGTCTCATCCAAGTGCCAGCCCCTAGGTCTAGACCACCATATGAACAACCGGATGCAGAGCCCGAAAAAGATTTTAAACGTACCGAACAAGGAGCACCGCTGGATTCTCAGACAGTTTGTATTGCTTCCCGCCAGACTCGAAGTCGATCTGACGCTTGATGGCGTCGCGCAGGTTGACTTGGCCGTTAATCATGTTTGCGAACGTAGGAGCACTGGAGTCTGGATATATTATGTTACTGTAAGTCTTGGCATCATGGACGACCCGCGAACCTTCAAAATCTGCCATGAAGGTCTTTGCACCACTGTTCAGAGCGTTGATGACCATCTTACGGTCAGTAGGACCGGTAATCTCAACGCGTCTGTCTTCAAGACCGGGTGCAGGGGGTGCGCAGTGCCATGAGGGCTCAGCGCGGATGTGAGCTGTTCAGGAGGAAAGTCAAGAGGTACTCCTGAGTCAAACCTGCGCTGCGCGACATCGCGCGCGACTAGGAGACTCTGTCTGGTAGACTCGAACGTCCTATGAATAGCAGCGAGGAAGGTAAGGGCACCATCTGTGAGGATGTCAGCCTGGGCCTTCTGAGCGACCTTTGTATGGATCTGAACGCCTGCGACCATGATTGAGAAATATGAGTAGAGTTGTAGTAAGAAACGTGATTAGATTTGCATGTTATGTACTAGTCTCGGGACTCCGACATACCGCTGGTACTTCCGAGCCGACGTCATTCTGAGGCATGTGTTTATTTCTGCAACAGCCACGCAATTTACGGGACACTGGAATTGAACAGACCGTCGGTTCCGCGACACATAAAGCCTACAGATCATAAGAACACTGATATTGGATCTCTTGCGGGGCTCCGCCACTACTCCTTATCACGAGCTCTTGGAGCTGGTTTTCATTTCCACTGGGACGGCGACGGGTTCCGATGGCGCTGCACGGAGAAACGTTGGAATAAGTATCCTATAGTGACAAATATAAGCAGACCGATCTCACCAATCATATTTTTCACCGTGCGCTCCCCTACTTTGATGACTCTGCGGCAAGCCATTTGCCACACCCCGACGCTCACAGAGCCTGGTCATAGGTCGTTCATTGAGCATCACACTGATTGTGCTAATGACCGTGGGAATGCTAACCTTTAGGTGCGAAAGGGAAGGCCATCCACCAGCCGAGTGGACCAAGCCAACCAGGAGGCAAGTAGAATACCGCAGCCTTTCTGTACCACCAACCAACGAAAAATGATAGTCCCGTCGTAAAGACCCACATCAGTGTGTTGAACTTCATTGAGAATGCAGTCTTGCTGGATGCAAGCTCCCCATCTATGAAAAACGTCAGTTCGTTGGCATTATGGCCCAGCGTATCACGAAGACTACGTACTGAGCTTCTCAAGCTCTGCTAGTCCTTTGTCGACAGTCCTCCTCAGCTTCGCCCACTTGGCAAATTGATCTTGCGCGCTCGTTTGCAGCAGCTCTTTCTTCCCCGTGAGGAGCTCGGCTTTCAGCTGACGTTGTCTGGCGTATGATGCATTCATGAGGATTCTGCTATAGAGATCCCATGCCTAGAAGAAAGGGACAACGTGTAAACCATGCTATGGATTGTTTAGAAAACCACCAACGAATTCAAGGAGGACAGATTTGCCGATCCATGAGATGAGCTCAGTGACAAAGACGAGCGCGAAAATCGTGAATATGATAGACATGACGGAGGTGTTGATGTAGTCAAGAACGAGGGAAGAAGCCTACTGGGGATGCGAGGAAACTGAGTCTTCAAGGTGCTCGACGAGTTTGGATACACGTCAACACTGCATACAGCCGAACACGTTGGTACTGGCAGACACGCTCCGCACGGCGTTCGCACCGGATCATCGTGCTCGCCAATCAGTAGACAACACGACAGTCAAAGTTCATATAATATTTGACTTGATCTCACTGCTCAAACGCTTATGATTTCGAGTTTTGACGGACATTAATAACCCAGTTGTCGAAGTTATTGGTCTCCCCTAGCCAGACCAATCAAAGGTAGATAGTCGTTCCTTCGTATGGTAAGGAAAGTCATAAAGCATGGATTACTAGCTCTTCGGAATTGGACAATCCCATCAAAGTGCAAAACGAGGATGTCGATATTATCTTTGAGTTTTGTGTCAACAGTGAAGTTGAAGCACTGAGTACAAACGGTGCACTCAGGCAATCAGAGTCTCAAGGAAACAGAAATGACTCAAGAAAGAAGATCATAGTTGCATGCGGAGGTGGTTGTATAGCCATAATATGCCATTAAGCGGTGATACATGCTGCATTGCATTGGTGTGCTGGAGTGTCTCGCTGCGTAGTCTCTGCCTCTTCCACTCGACTTCACAGCGCCGAAAACATCGTGAATAAAAGAGAAGGTTGCTCAGATGTTGAGCTTTGTGCGCCTCCAGTGACGGCGTTTAGCGTTGTACTGTAAAGTGCCGCCTAGATTAGCAATGCCGTCTGCTCTTAGGATCCTTGACACTTACTTGGATCTTGGTGTCCGTCTTTAGACGGAACCACTGAGGGATGGGCCTGGAAATTGCGAGTGTTACTTAGGTTGTAGGTGATCACAACAACCAGCCTCACCTGTTCTGACGGCCGGCCTTGGCGAGGATACGCTTCGTTCTGAAGGACTTTTGTGAAGGCTTCAAGAAAATCCACCGGTCAGTACATGCAACAACGTTCAACAGTACAACGCACCATTTTTGTCGATATCGGGGTCGTTCCTCGCTGTGATGAGATATGGTGAAAAATAAGGTTATCCAGATGGACTCACTGTACAGTTGCTGACTCAGCGGCACACACGGCGCCGCGTACACTTCGAATTTCCTTTCAAAGTCTCTAATGTTCTAGGTGACCGAACATCAATCACCCTGTCAGAATCCAGGGTGATTAATATTCAACCTCGCAGACCAGCACCGTCCTTTATACTACGGTCTCACTCAGTTGGGGGTAAACAAGGTCATTCTCATATTTTTTAGATGCGAGTAACCGGTTGGAACCAATATTGAAATGATGTTATTTAAGACACGCTAGCCTAACGGTTGACACAACGCTGACCTCGTTAGAGAAGGTATTACAAACAACAAGACATGAACGTTAACGTTGAACAGTGGCGGTATCATTTTGAAAGCAACAATGACCAAGTTACAGTTTGGTTACAGCACTAGTGAGTCCAGCTTCTGGTATTCGAACGGCCTGACGTACGTTCAACGTTCAACGTTGGTCGTACATACGCGCCCACACGACCTCGTGTTCTTGACCATGCAATTCCTCAAATTTACGCCCTCCATGTTGACTTTGGCGGTGTGCACGCTGACCACCCAGCCGCAGAAGGAACTGGAAATTGCAGTCACCTACTTGCCTAATGACTGCCCCGCAACGGCCAAGACTGGGGATGCCATCAAGGTCAACTACGTGAGTCTTGGGTGATGGCTTGTCTGTATTGCATGAATTCATATCTGGGAGGCTGTTCTCCGACGGCAGCACGCTTGATTCAAGGTCGGCATTCAGTACTCTGTTGCGGTCGACTAAATTCCCTTTCATGCAGCCTTGACTGGGGCCAGCCATTGTCTATTACATGTGAGCAATTGGGTTTGCGTCCAAGGAGCCATGCTGACCGTATGTCTATCTAGTCAGTGTGGGGCAAGTCATCAAAGGATTGGACGAAGGTCTCAAAGGAATGTGCCTCAACGAGAAGCGTGCCTTGACGATTCCTTCAGACATGGCCTACGGTTTGTCTATTCTGACAAACTATGAAGCATATACTCAACATGATTTAGGTTCAAGTGGATTAATGTTGCCTTAGTCTGGGACGTCGAGCTTGCTACCCTCGCAGAGTTAAATGTGAAGGCCGGGGGAAGGATGGATTTTAATATTAGCCTAGAGGGGATAGCTAACGTTTAGAGACGAGCTGTGTTGGAAATCAACCCGCCAACACAGTAGTCTTTTCTTTTCCTTTGAGCTGTATTTCTTTTCCCCAGTCTCATACACTCGACTGGGGTCAGTCAAATTCTACGATACCCACATTCCTTACTGATGTGGTACAGGACTCACCGAGCCCTTTCTCTTTTTGTTGCACAGCGTCTTTTAAGCTGGAAGTTGGATGAGCAGATTAGACAAATCTTCGTCACTACGGTAGTCTACGAATTACAGGATCTGGCCTAACTATTTTGTTGATACAGTATAGGTACTGTTGGACCGCCAATGGCCATATTATGTGATTATATGGGTCAGGTACTGTAGACTTGAAATCTTCCCCACGCTTCTGGTATCCGAACGGCTCTGACGACGTGGTTGAACTCATACATACGCACCCACACGACCTCAAGTGTTCTTAACCATGCAGCTCCTCAAAATTTGGCTCTCCATATTGGCTTTGGCGGTGTGCGCGCTGTCCGCAGAACCGCCGAAGAAACTAGAGATTGCAGTCACCTACTTGCCTGATGACTGCCCCGCAACGGCCAAAACTGGGGACGCCATCAAGGTTCACTACGTGAGTTTTAGATGATGGCTTGTCTATGTTGCACAAATTCACATGCGGCATGAAATGCAGACTGGGACGCTGTTCTCCGACGGTAGCAAGTTTGATTCAAGGTCAGCATAAAGCACTTTCTTTGTATGCGGATTCACTAAATGCTCTTTCATAAAGTCTCGACCGCGGCCAGCCATTGCCTGTTAAACGTGAGTAATTCAGTTTTGCATTCGAGGAGCCGTGCTGATCATATTTCTATTTAGTTGGTATGGGCCAGGTCATCAAAGGGTGGGACGAAGGTCTCCAAGGCATGTGCCTCAACGAGAAGCGTACCTTGACGATTCCTTCAGATATGGCCTACGGTTTGTCTATTCCGATAAAACTATGAAGCATACACTCAACCATTGGTTTAGGTTCGCGTGGATTTGGGAACGTTATTCCTGCAAATTCCGCCTTGGTATTCGACGTCGAGCTTGTTAGCCTCGTTCCTCGCGACGAATTGTAGATACTTAATGAATATGCACTTTACACCTGAAAACGAGTACTGGCATTTATTGATACTCATCGTCCCAACGGATTAAATATAAGCACCAAAGGATTTTGCACATTGGATGACCAACAGTCTTCACTTTGGCTGCACTTGCGGGCCCTTGAGCTTCTCTGTCACAAGCTCACTGAATTCCTCCCTGAGGATAGCCTCTCGTCTCTGCCTCTCGTCCTTTTGCAACTTCAATATACCTCTCTTCTCCTCCGCGCTAATAACCTGGTTCTCCTTCCTCATACGCACTGCGTTCATGCGCTTGTGTCGGCTTCCACTCATCACGTAGCCGACCGACTCGAACTGAGCGATTTCGTCTGAGGTTAGACCGATTTCACCACGTCGTGGAATACGCGAGTCCGTGTCGTCCTGCAAGAAGGCGGCCATGGCACTACCCTCACCGCGAAGCAGGGCACTACCATAAGCACGTTCGTCGATCTTCTTGATAATCTTGTATAGCGGTTGGGGCCCGACATCTTCATCAGAGTCTTCGTCCGCCGCCTGTCCAGCATGTGATGGGATAGTGCTTGGCGGTGGCATAGAGCCAATACTCTGACCGGCCAAAGACGAAGAGGCAAAGGGTGCAACTACAGGTTTCTCTACCCATTCGTCTTCTTCGGATGCATGAGCGGGCGATGGAGTACGGCTAGGACTTGGACTGCGAGGGTGGCTCTTGCTTATGCTTCGCCTGCTTCTCTGTCGGTGTTCTTCCTCGCTGTCGTAGCTCTGGTGTCTGCTAGGTGCTCGACTCTTCTTTTCCTTCCTCTCCCTACGTTCAGCCCTGTCTTTCTCTTTCCGCGCACGTTTTCGTTCCTTGCGTTCCTTCCGCCTGCGGTCATCCTCGCTGTCAGAGGAGTCTGTGGGCGTTTCTGACCGGTCACGTTTGGATTTTACACGTGCTTTTGAGTCACGGGAAGGCGAACTGCGAATAATTTGAGCACGCCAAAGTGTTAGCAAGTGAAATGAAAACTTACAGTGTTCTTGTTGGAGCCTTGGGAGAAGCAGGCCAAATACTGTGCGTCGAAACATCTCTTTGTACTCGACGACTGAATGACACTCAGTATATAATCTAATAATTTCAATAACTGTAAACGTACCTCTCCAAATATTCACTTCCCCCGCCACCATACGACCCACCAGCATGCGGTGGTCTATCCCTGCCTTGTCGGTTGGGGTACACATTCTCCTGATTCCGCCACGGTGCCTCTGCGGACGGAGGCGTTGCAGGGCGCCTATAGTCTGAGTATTCAGGGCTTCCCCGACGCCGCTCTCTGCTTCGGTCTCTGTTATGATCCCGTCCTCTGTCAGCACTCCGGTCGCGCTGCCGTCTATCGTCGTCTTTTCTTCTGTCCTCTCCTCCGTTCCTGTCCCTGTGCTTACTATCATCCCTCCTCTTGTCTCTGCTACGGTCCCGCGCTCGGTTTCTGCCGTTGTCTCTTTCTCGTTCACTGTGTCGTGGTGGGCTGCGTGCTCGTGGTGAAGGGGAGCGTGCACGTCGGCGAGCTTGGCTAACATCCTTTGGGTCTTGTGGGACCAAACCCATGCGTGAGGGATGTACGGTCGCCATGTTCAGTAACTAGATGTGGGGAAGAGTCAAGAGGATGCAGTTGGAGTGCTGCGAAGAAAAGTGTGGGAACAATTTAGATGCTTTATTGAAATCCTCTGTTGCTTGTTTCGTTTCGCTATGACAGTCAAAGACCTGGATTGCAAACAAGGGTGTACTGTAGCGAAAGTCCATTACTTGGTATCAGAACGTAGCTAATCAATATGATACATACAGCGATAGGCTGTGGATTGAGAGGTGTCCAGAGATGAAAGATAGTCGTACAGGATGTAATTATTAGTATGTGAGAGGGATATTGCCCATCGAGAATGGAAAATACACGAGTACACCGAAGATACAATTGATCTGCGGTGCTGTGTGGGGTATCGGCTCGTGGAGCTCGATGTCGTGCGTGTTGGAGTGAGGAGTGCTGTTAAAAAAGGCGATACGGGAGCCGCAGAAATTGCGCAGAGGCTTATCCATCCACCGACATCATCATATCGTGCTTTGAAAGTCTCCTCCTTGAGTCCCACCGCCTCAAATATTGACGCGAATGTTCTTCAAATACCTCGCATCCGACAAAGAGGCTCTCAGGCACCACATCTTTCCGTTGCTCCCAAGGTTTGAGGTCTACCACCTCCACGCGGTCAATCGCGATGAGAATCATCCCGAAGCTGTAGGCATCAGCCAGTAGCGGATCCTGACACTCGCCGCGGAGGATCTCTGGAGCTGCGAATGGCCGTGTACCTGGGTGTATTTGCTCCACCTTCTTTTGCGGAGCCGTGGCAGATCCTGTTCGTGCTAGGAGTTGGAAAGGATCTACAGGTTCATCTGTTGGTGAGATGAAAATAGAGTCCATAGACACAGAACGTCCAAAGTCAAGAAGTTTGATGGTGTCGGAAGAGTGCGTCACTTCGATATTTAGCAGTGAGAGGTCTCCGTGACTCAGCCCAAATGAATGTAGGTGTGTGATGCCATCGAGGAGCTGGTTGTGGAAGTCGATTTTCTTTTCTCGGGTTAAAGCTGGTCTGGGGCGAATGACCTCATACAATGTCCGTCCGTCGATGTACTCCAACACCATACCAACGTTCTCTAAGCAGCCTAGAAATGCTGTGATATTGCGGTGTCGCGACACCGTGGTATATACGCGCAGCTCTGCAAGGAATTGTGTTGTCACATCTGATGCATTCGACTGCATCTCTCCATTGATCTCGAGCTGTACAACGTCGGGTTTTTTGACGATGCACTTGAACAGCTCAGAGGCAGAACCTTGTGCCACAGGGGCGAGGTTCGCGGTAGGGTTTGGTGGAGCAGAGTAGGCGGTGGGAGTAGGGAAGGAAAATATCGATGTTGGGTGACGTGGTGGATTGTACACGGGTATCGAGGGGTTAGGGGATGGCATTTTTTTTGCTTTCTCTTCCTCCACCTTTCGATTGAAAAGACCATCGTCTGGTACTACTGCGGTCTCTTCTGATGAAGAGAACGACTTGGTAGATGCATGAACTGGCTTCTCGTCTTCCTGATCTAGCTCGACTGAACCACGACAGAATCCAGATAAGTCGAAAGTCAACGATATATGCCAAAACTACAGCAACTCACCCATCCACCAGTTCTTTTTGGACGTCAATGTTACCCTCTTTATGTGCATTTTAGCGGCTTGCACAAGAGGTGACTGGGGGAGACGAGGAACGGGTGAAGGATATACTTCAGGCATAGTGGGAGCCCTTGATAATGGCAGCAGGGGCAATACACGTTGCATGGCACGAACGTGAATCGAGTATCTATACCAGTGCTTGACGTCTGACAGCAGAACCAAGTTACTGAATTTCAGAACGTAACGGACGGAAGTTATTAGATCAAATTTCCTTATTCTGGTAGAAAATGCTTATCTTGCCCCCACACTGCAAGCCGCTTAGCTTCATCAGGCTCTTTCCCCGCAATCTTTATTTAACACATCGCCACAGACGTGCAAAGCGCTTCATTAATGGCACGGACTAGTCCTTCAAAAGCTTCAAAGCTTCACTGCCGATAAAGCAGAACGTCCCATCTTAGTCGTAATTTGAAACCATGCGAGGTCCGAATACCGGCAGCAAGCACATTCAGACGATTGAGGCATTTCACAAGTAAATATGCGTTCTATGGTTGATGTACACGACTGGGTATATATCGTAGTGTCCGTGATATAAAAGGGTATGCAAAGGTATCAAATTATGGGTAATATCCATTCGCCAGCGAACACGGCGCAGATCAGCTTTACTAGCTCGAAAAAAGTAAAATAGCGGAGACCGCTCCGATGTATTTCATCACAACGACAAAAACGCTTCTGGCAGAATGGATCATGAAGCTCGCACCGGAGATCTGCTTTTGTCCCTCCTGCTGTTGGAACATGTTCGACAGCGGAAGGTTTTGCACGGGAATCATATTCTGTTTCTCGATCTTGCCAGACCCACACATGACCTGAATACCGATGGAGGGGACGCTATTGACGACCACGAATAATACTGCAGGAATCTCAGTCATCCAAAAATCATGGAGGGAATTCAAAGACGTACGTGCGGGACCGGGAGGCAGGATGGCCGCGTTGGGAGGCAACTGGCTTACATGAAGCACTCCGCTTCCATCGGCATTGCCTGTGAAGGAGGTCTGCAACTGCACCGAGCGCATGCCCATGTTCTGCAGCAGAAAATCAACCAGTTGTCATATTAGGAAACTGAGTATGTCGTACCATCGTATGCGTAGAGAACCCGGTCCTCATAACCATAACTTTAGCCATTTGGATGTTGTCTACGTTACCGAAAAGATCTGCCAGGGTCAACGAGACGTTGAAATATGAGCCGCCATAAGAGAGCTGGTTCGGCAGACCCTGAGGTTCTGGTCGACGTTGATTGTAATATGAAGGATAAAACCGCTCAATTCGATATTCGGTAGGATACGGGGCGGTGGTATTCACATCACTGTTGGGATTTGAACCTGTCACGAGGACTGAACCTAGAAAGAAGTTAGCTAAGCTCTCATCTGACTGGATTATACCTACCATCTGGAAGTAAGGTGGCCGAGGAGTGATACATGCGTGGGATGGTGCTCGAAGAAAGTCCATACCGGGACCAGCGTTTGGTGGCTGGTGCCTTTGGATCATAGATAAGTGGCGCCAAGATTGGCTGGTCAGCGTACGATTGACCAATGGTGAAGGTCGTGTTTCCGTAGCCAGCGGTACCTGGATGATATTAAAGAAAGCACGTTACAATAAACCTCGTTCGAATTTTACCGTCACTAACCTGTCTTTGCGCCGTTCAGACACAGGATTCTTCCATCGGGAAGCAAAATCAAGTTTCCCATCGTCCGACCCTCGGGCAAGGCATCCAACTCAATGTACTTCGGGGACTGATCAGGGGTGATCTGCACGCAGGAAGCAGACGCTGGAAAGTGAGGGATGTCCCAGTTTTGGGTCCACCTACACTCGTGTCTCAACTAGGCCCAGAGACTTACAATCTGGAGTATGGACTCACTGCTCAGTACTAATGTTGCTACCACCGCAGAACATGATCGACGCCGTGTAGTTGTTCTCTGGGGTCAGCGGTAACATCGTGCTCCCACCACTCGCAGGATAGACGCGGACGGCATCTGGCATATCCTGCAATGGAGTCTCCTTGTTTTGGTCCAAATCAAGTAGGACCGTATTCCAATTGGATTGAACAAAGAGTTTGCCGGATGGAAGGAGCCAGATAAGAGGGAACAAGTTTGTAGGGAGCGTGTTCTGAAGGATGGTCGAGGTAATTGGTGGGCCACGATTAGGAAAGAACTCGTAAGTGGGGTTGGTTTGTGATGCGTCGTTGACGTAGCCTCCATATGTGCATCCTCCAAACTATGGGGGTGAGCGGGTTAACGTACGTCAAAGTTTGGTAAACGTACAATAATGATGCTTCCATCCTGAAGCGTTTCGCTGCGTATGTGATATTAGTGCCGAGTAACACGTTAGCCAAGATGCTCACAGGGTAGGATACCAACGCCTTGTAGTCATGGGTGCGACCAAGAACCAATCACAATTACCGCCATCGCACGGGTTGAGCATCCTAAAACGATTCAGAATGATTTGCCATCCAGATAGTAGTGTCATACCGAATACTGAATTACGGCGTAACAAGATCAGCAGTCTGACACACAAGAAGAAGAACACGACCGCATACGATTGTCCTCCATCGAGATCGTTATACGGTGTTCCACCAAATTGGCTTTTAGCAGTACTACCGCCATAAGTTACCGCCTGATTACCGCCAACGTTGAGCCATGTCCCATTGCCTAAGACACTTCCTCCCTGAGTAATTACCGTGAGTATTTATACGGATGAAGTAAAGATAAACTCACCGCGCAGAAAGTGTTCGTGACAACATCCATTGGACGCGCTTGTTTCGAGCTAGTAGACCATTCTAGAGGAGACCATCAGCATCCTGGAAGTGTTGAATGCCGCAGAATAAAGCGAACCTGCAGCCCATGCAGGGTGGCCATTGACTTGCGTCGGGTTGTCTTCCGTTTTGTCAACGATATAGACCTTGTCCTCGGTGCCCAAGAATATCTAAGGTCAAATGTGAACCAAGTCAAATCAAGTAGCGATCGGCGGGCTGACGTACCTGTTGGCCACTGGCAATACTATTGCCAACGATCTCAAACGTGTTGACCTTCACAGCCTGCTTGGGCTGGCCAGGTGCGTTATTCGCTGCGAGGACATATCCGGCAGCGGAGAGAAGGCATAGCGTGAGTTCAGACACGGTCTGCTTAGAAGAAGTAAGCCAAAGCATGGCGGGCAGGGCGAGGAGAAGGAAGGCAGCTGACTGGACGTACCCGACATTGTACAGTGTATATATGCCCCGCTGTATTCCACTGACCAACCGTGTCCGAAGCCGGCCGCGTTCGACATTCCAACGTGCAGTGCCAGCAGATACAGACGACACTAATCTTTGTTGCTGGCAGCTAGCAGCAATAGGCCTGCAAAGTACGCGCATATCCCCGCCAATATCTGGAAACTACAGGTCAGGACACAGGTGGATGCATGCTTATGCATAGTGGCCCGTGAGTTGAACGGCGCTTGTCAGTACGGCTGATATAACCGACCATCAGTGACAAGTGTGTCCTCGCGATGCATCATGCTATGCTTCCGTTCGACAGACCGCATCTGCATGTACTAGATAGTAGAGGCCGTTGCTACTGACGGTTATGATCGCGAATGATGTCTTTTCTTGACATCTTGGAGTTCTTCCAAGATCTGACAAAATAGGAAGGTAATCACAAGGTAATAGTGTGTCGTCACTCGTGGCACCCAACTACTGACTAGTTGGCACCGCTTGCCTCGCTACCATGGTCTCCCGTAGTCAGACCCCTCGCTCAGTCCTGGGTCCAAGGGGGTTCAAGGACGCAAGGCTGGAGCGTGACTACTATGATATAGCAAGGAGTCAGTATAGCTAGCCGTTCAAGTTCGTGCTCCTCACATAAATTGTTTACAACCTCGTGATCAATAATGCGCTGTCGCTGACACTGGGTTTATTTTCCAGGATATTGCGCTCTTCAGTTATTGGGCCGGACACTGGACCACTGCTTTCGGTGACTGCGCACGTCGATGGAGTTTAGCAGGGACGAAAATAAAAGTGTGTATCATTCTAAACCCGTTCTACTATGAATCAACTTCGAAGTCCAAGGTCCAAGACTTCATTCTCCTACGGATAGAGCGCTAGCAGAATTCGCCTTCCGCCAGGGCAACCCCATGTTGCACAATGATTGAAGACGCATGCGTGGCAGCGCGATATCCATTCTATGACCACTATCATTGCCTGGAAAGTTCGTCACTCCCTTTTCCCAGTGAATGACATCGCTCGACGTCATTGGAGCCGATATCCAGCTGGAAATCGACATCAAAAGCTCGACCTATGCCGTACGTATAATCCACAAGGGTACCCGAGCATCAACTCGGACGCATCGATATGGCCTCGAGTCTGTTGGCCACCTCTTCTCCTTCAGTAAGTACCGGATGCCGCATCATGAGTAATAGAACGCATCAATCGGTGCATGTTTGAATGGACGAACCTGTCACCAATGTACCTCGGTGAAGCAAGGAGGGTACGAGGTTCTGGTAAACTCAGCTTATGCGGAGTCTCATGCCCGACTTATCCACAGATGGTCCGAGGCAAGGATATGCTAGCATAGCGTCCGAGCGATAAATTCTTATTCACTAAGTATGATATCGTAACAGGACGGGAAATTCCTGTGACGAAGTCCCTGAATCCCTGGGCATCCCCATATCTTCCCCTCATCAAATTATGCTTCCGCGCCGTTCTGTCGGCTCCTTCCGGTCCCAGAAATGAAAGTACGAGAGATCCACATGCTTGAAAGAGCAATATTCTATTGAATTATCTTCAACGTCTTGAATCCCCGATCAAATAATGGCCCCGCGCCGTTCTGTCGGCTTCCGCCGGTTCCAGACATGAAGCCCAAGCTTCCGAAGTTCTCATGATTGACAGAGAAAAGTAGTCAAAGCAGTCCAAAGGTTGTTTGTCGTGGTTGACACTAACATTTTGCCATGACCACGGATTCCTTTTTGAAGTTCATCGATAGGCTGACCACAAGAATTCCATGTCGGACGCTTTATATGTCACCCAATGTCATCACCGATAGTCAGAACGCGGTAAAGTTTCTGCAACTATCAGATTGTCGTTTGTGAACAACGATAGACAATGATCCGGGGGGCTGGAATCTCCGATCAAATTATCGCCCCGCGCGTTCCGCCACTCTTCGGTTCTGGAAATGAAAGGCATCCAAGATTCACAATGTTTGAAAGTGGCTGAATGTTTTCATCTTATGCACAATGGCAATGATTGAATTGATGGTGATACTGACAAGGGGAACAATTCTGTCATGAACATGGAGTAAAGGACCCGATTCCGAAGCGGAAACGCTACCTTGTAATACTCAGAACTCTGATAGTGGTTTGTTGGCGCTATTAAAACTTGACTCCGTCTTCTTCGCGAGTATTGTCCGCTTCTTAAATTGCACCTCGGCGTTATGAGTTCTACTATCGCAACATAGTTTTTCAGCCGTAAATCCTGGGTTTCTGATGGTGCAATGTGCTGTAAAACCACGACATTCGTGATTACATGTCCGGGCGAAACCCGGGGCAAGAGTCGTCGTGGCTCTTCCTCATAAACCAGACGTTTTAGGAATCGGAGAAAACTCTGGCGCAAGCGCTTGCTAGGCTCGTCCGTACTCATCCGGTGTTCCTAGAACGTCTGGTGTCGAGATTAGATTTTTTTGTAAAAGCCTTGCAAGTGGGCAGCGTGTCCCAGAAGGACCCTGGCTGTTCCCCATGTGTAACGTATGTTCACACATTTTCGTTCCCCTTCCGGAGCACCAAGCATGCTGATTTAATATGGGAGTCGATCTGAAATAGCATACATAGGGCGTGCCGCGAGGTTGAGATTCGAGCTTGAATCGCGAAACAAATATACCATCCACTAGTGATGAAGCTTCCTAGCCAAGATAAACATGAAAGGATGTTTCGACAGATTAAATCTCACCTCCCGAATGCTCGTGAGTGTATTTGACGACCGTCGGCAAATCGGGTGCGGGTTCGCCAATATCATAGACAAATTCCCGAGCGTCCGCAAGTGTAAAACAGTGACCCGCTGTAATGTAAGAATACGTGTCATGTCCTCCCTCTCCTCGAGGCAAGTCCGCAGAGAAATTAGGTACATTAGCATGAGATTCGTAGTTAGTAGCACACCTAAATAGACACCACAAGGCTAAATTTGTCAATGAACTGGCATGTTCGGCGCCGACATGCTCTCAGGTCAGCTCTATTTTCCGCTACCGTTTTTCCTGTGCGAGGGAAGGAAAATTGACTGAGGTAGCAGCCATGCGGACGCATCAGGCCAGGGCAAGTGGGTAAATATGACGAACGTTGCAGGTCGAAATGACAGAGGGTGAGGGTTGGTGAGCTACTATCAGAAAGACCAAAGCGTAAAAAGGCGTAAGGATTCTCTTCCAAGCGCAAAACTGCAGCTACTTACAACATGACACGCAAGAGCCACAAGAACCGTGTTTGGGATGTCGGCGTCCAAATCGAACACATGATGACAGGGTACCATTAGTTTATTATGATCAGCCAGAACCGTTATCATGGAAAGGTAGGTCCAACTTGGGCCTCAGTTCCGGGGCGCTACCCCTTACTACATGCAAGGTTTCAGCTAGTCTCCCCTGGGCAGACCAAATATAACGAAGAGAAGGTGTATCCCTTCATTAACGTTCATTCCTATTATAGCGGTACACGCCATTTCCCGATGTCGGAAAAATAATTATGCTCCTCAAGGCTCAAGGACCTCAACACCTGTGCTAGAACTTGGAGCTCAGTTTGACGAGGAGAAGTCAAGGCTGCGTCGGATCTCGACGTACAGGAATGTTATAGTGTGTTCTCAAGGAAACTATAGCAATGCAGACTCCAAACGTTTGAGGATCAATGGCAATTGTAGGTAAAGTACAAGCCGTGACGTCACGACTATATGTACATTCCTCGGAATCTCACGCCACTGATCCTAACGGTAGTACTCCACTCACTAATAACCTATCATTATAATGCTCTTCGAATGTTGCCACCTTCGCCGCATCAACCACCACAGCAACTAATTAGCAGCTCGTCCAAACCGCCCTACAAGGATCTGTACCTTTTACCAGTCGTTTTTAGTCTGAACTAGCTCGTTCTTGAAGCTCACTCAATCCTTTACCCGCTGATCGCATAAATCATCCTGGCAGTGGCATCGGTTTCAGACTACGCCCTCAACGAGCCACCGTTTGTTCAAGAGGCACCCTTCGATAAAATGTGCGGCAGTGACGACGCACCATCGGACGCAGCCCATAATTCAGAAAAACCTGCTCTCCCTAGGAATCGTAAACGTATGTCAGGTAGGAACTATTTCCAACTTTCACTTTGAAATTGTTTTATGTTGTCTATGCCGTCCCGGGCGCTGACGGCGCTGTCTGCTCGTCGAGAATATGTTGCATTTCATTCGCTTTCGTTGCGCTGTAAATTAGCGCCATACAACCGTGCCTCTCCGTGACGACTCCGATGTCTCAAACGACTTCTCCTGCCACTGGTCTATAGCCTTCCAGTCACTTTTGGACACACAACGAAACCATATCAGCGTTGGGCGATTCTCTTTGCGCTCAGCTCGGATCTTGCTTTCTGGATCTTCCGATACTACTGGCGCGTATTCTATGACCTAGTCTCTCCATCTGTCCGTGGCTTTCTGATCCCCCGGGATCTTCTATCATATACGCATTCGTTTCTACCTCGAACATATCAACTCTTTCCGGATCTCTCCAGGAACCGGACATATCCGAGCTATCGTCATACGGCACGGTAAAGAGCTAATTTTGATTCGCTTCTCACTTAATTTGTCCTTCTGTAACTTTGGTGCCAACTCAAATATCAAATTTGCTAAACTGTTGTCATGTCGGTTTTCCTCTAGAATATTTACATCTTCCTCGTTCACCACCACCATCATCTCGCCAGTCCTCCTTTTCGAAGCGGCACGCCTCTTTTCTTTCACCTAGAGAGGTCCCCCTGCCCTCTTCCCCGTTGACGTCCTCTTCTCACTTAACGGCCTATCCATTCCCGAATACGACTTCCAACACGAGAGCAACTTCGCTTGGCTCGAAAGGGTACGCCCTGATCCTTCTCAATCATTTAATTGATTCTTACGATATGCCAACAGTGACGAATCTACAGGATTGTATCATAGCTCCACCGGGTCGCCTCATTTGTCAGCGCCAACGCAGTTGCAACCTGTCCCACATACACCGCCCGGAATTGCAGGTTCTGACCCCTCGTCGAACATGAAGACTTCAGATCTTTCGGGTAGCCAACAACCTGATACTCCTGATACTGCATCGACTATTCACCACCAGTGTTCGCCACATAATCTGGAAACACAATCGACACCAGTAGCACCTATATTTCCATTCTCACGACCGTACTCGTTACCTGACGGTTGTTTGAACTCGTGTGGTCCCTCCATGCAACCTACCAATTGGATGGACGGCAGCTCCACGGCGAGTTTGCCTTTGCCACTACAAACGCCTTATAATCTTCTGCCCCGGATGGATGGTCCATCATCATCCGTCGCCTCACCCAGACCAAGCGACAACCAATCGCCGCCGGAGGCACCCGGGCGGCGACCGCTGCCTGTGCCACCCCAAACTAATACAGGATCCGATGATCCGCAATTCAGGCAGCCACCTCCGTCCCATGTACGCAGCTCTTCGCAGTCAGGTTGGCCATCTGCACCCATCCCATCGTCACCTCCTCCGCCCTATTCGCGTGACCTTTTTCCCGATGATCGAATGCTCCCGCACTCTTTACCAAGGCCAATTTCTACTCCGTCCTCGTATCCTGCCCCTGAGGCACCAGTTATTTTGACACCGCCGACGCAAGCTGAACGCTACGGAGAAGATGCCGATAGGCGTGCTCCATACGACTCATTCCTTTGCCATGCCCCGCCCCCAGATACCTGGATAGCAGTGGAGACTTCCCCGTCGGAGTATAGACTGGTCGTGCGACTCCCTGGCTTCAGAAGGGATGGCATGTGAGATTTTGGGAATACACTTCCCGAGAAGTCCGTTGACATTTTCCCAGCACGATCTCTACCCGCAGGCGCCGCATACTTCACGTTGTCGCTGATTCATGGGAACCTGAAGGCGGTAAGCCGTCGATCTTTCTATCAAATTGTATTGTGCTTTATTTCCTAATGCAGGGCACTTCGAACGTCGCGTTTTATTCGGATATGACGCTGATCTGGCGCAAGTGCGAGCTGAATTCGACGGACAAATTCTTCGTATCATCGTTCCTCGGCGTATCCCGGCAGTAACTTCCTGGTATAACCATCAGTAAATCCCATGTTGCGGTCGAGAATCTGTCACCTGCTCCTGTTATTTCAGAAACGAGGCGTAGAGGGTTGGGTTCATCTTATCGCGCAGTATATCTGGACGGCATCGCGCCTTCAACTAGCATGGCATTTCTTCGGATCCACCGGGGATCTGCTCACTTCCATCTGTATTGTAATTGTGATGGCCATTCAACCACTCATTAGCCCATTTCCTATATTATCATTCCATGTCGTTTCTCATTTTCTCTAAGCAAGGTCAGCCTAACACTACCATGCGCGACATTCTGAGTACATCAGCTTCTATCCTTTCTGCACTCACCAACTACTTTACTTATTTACGTATCATTTCACCCCTACTGCTTGTTTCAAGTGGGTGACACTAAGTCGTCGCGTGTAACAAACGTTTGATGTGTTTTGTCAAATCGCGCGAATTCGAAGTCGTGACTCATGCGTGATAAATTACTGAATTTCGCACCATGCACGCTTCGTGTTTACACGCTATTCTTGTTCGTCTCGTGCATAACCGACTACTTATGTCCCTTCGTCTGCTGCAACCGCGGCAACTAATCTGTCGACCACTGCAAGGTGCCTTCCTTGCATCATGTTCAACGCGATGTCATGGCGAGGAGTTTTCTACTGAGTCCGGACCCACAAATCTACCGCAACAGACGGATCTGTTGGAGAAATACCGCAGTCAAGTTGCATTAGGGAAGATAAGATACGATGAGGAGCAAGTCAGGGTAGTCATGCGGGTAAGTATGTGCATTGAAATTGATTGGACGGGTCGAGTTGCATACCCGCGCACAGCTCAGGAAACTCCAAAGAGACTTAAATGGATATGCTCCACCGGCGCTGGCGTCCACTTTATTGCGTGCTCCGCGTGGGACACACCATGCATCGCCTGAGTCCGCGGGTGAAGTGATAGCCCCATGGTGGACTTACTCGGATGAGGAAAGGTCGGTTTCAGCAGCCCCATATGCGTTAATACGTATCAAGAGCCTTGCTGATGAGCTGGAATCATTGAATACACCGAAGGTGCCTACTTGGTTCGTTCTGAAAATTGTCAGCGAATAACAGACATCCCCGCGGGCTTTCAGGGCTTGTTGTTGACTGGCCCACCTGGTTCTGGCAAAAGCTTTTTGGTCGACCTTTGGTATTCCTCTCTTCCAACGCCGTATAAAACTCGCAAACACTACAGTCAGTTAGTATTAGAACTCTACCGTGCGGTATGGGAAGAAACCCAGCGGCGCATGGCGAAACTCCATACTGATCTGCCCTCCCCATCGATCACACCGGTTCGGAACAAACATTTATGGGACTACTGGCGCAAACTCGTGAACATCGATATACTTCCAACGAACTGGACAAGATCTCAGGACGTACACGTAACACCAGCTGCGCCCGGCGGCCATCCGGCCATGGCATTTACAATTGCACAGCGGCTTCTATTACGTCATTGGGTCCTTGTGTTTGATGAGGTTCAACTCTTGGATGTGTCCAGCGCAGGGTTGATTTCCGACGTGCTTTCATGGTTCTGGAGGATGGGCGGTGTCGTCGTCGGCACTTCAAATAAGGTTCCGGATGACTTGTACAAGAATGGAGTTCAACGGGATAGGCTCGAGCCATTTGTAGAGGCTATGAAAGCACGGTGCCCTGTGATGACAATGTCCTCTACACATGACTGGAGACGGGTGCGGGGCAGCGATCTCAATGGCAGTTCATGGTTCACATGGGGCCAAGAAGACTTATTTGAAGAGATGCTTAAACTTTGGACGTCGGGAAACGAAGGGAACGCAGGTGTGTTGGCTGCGCGCATTCTGTGCTTCTGTGATTTTGACGATGCGTGCAGTACCAGCAAGCCAGGTATTCGGCAGGCCACTACAAGTTCCTTGGTCGTCAGGTGGTACTTGTAGATTCACGTTTGCACAGCTTTGCGACGAGGTATGATAGTCAACATTTCCGAGAGCTACTGTTGATATCTCCACAAGTCCCGAGGACCTGCTGATTATTTGACATTGGCGTCGACCTATCACACGGTTGCAATTAGCTCAATACCTATTCTAACGGTGTCGGTGAAGAACCAAGCCCGCAGGTTTATTTCTTTGATAGATGCTCTATATGAAGCACGATGCCGCATCATATGTCATGCGGAGTCGGTGCCAGAGGACCTTTTCTTTCCAGATGCTATTGTCCAGTCCGCGGAATCAGACACCGTCCATGATGTCATGCACGTAGAAACTGTCGCTGCGATGCAAGATGTCTATCGACCTAACGTCTCTGCTTATGATACTCCTAATATGAATGAAGCTCCGCTTCAGTCTGTCCTGGCATCCTTGGAAAACCTATCGATCTTCTCAGGTGTGTGATATCATGCAGTAGTATCTTAAAAGCTAAGAACAGGGAAATTTTTAGGACAAGAAGAGCAGTTCGCCTTCAAACGCGCGTTGTCCCGACTCTCTGAGATGACAAGCAAGAGTTATTTCCACCAAGAGAGGTGGAATCCTCTGCCACCAACCGCACGCAAATGGGAGCAGGCAATCGAACCCCAGGTCACAGCTACGGCTTGCGCGATAGAGTAGACTCCCTTTCGTTCGTCCGTTGATTTTTAAAGTACAAGATTAGTCCGGTTGGTATGCTGGATCATACCGACCATTTCTTGGAGAATTAAAATCATGACCACACGAAGGGACCACCTTTGTCTGTAGGCTCAATCACGGCTACAGAATATGCTGTACAGTGTTAGTTTCGTCACGCGTCACAGTCACCATTTGGTACGGCATACCGCTCGGAAGGACTATTCATGCAAATATTGTGTATGCCGACAGGGTATGGATACATTTGTAGTGAATGGATCTCGGCGAACCTGGCGCGCGGTAGCTTTGAAGGGTATTGTTCCCTGTGTCCGCCTCAGTACCAAGCCGTTGCTTTGTGTCAGTTTTACAATTGTTCTGCCGCATCTGGGAAACTGACAGCGATGTTTTCCATTCCGGAGTCTATTCCCCAACCAGCACACCCATCCGCAGGTTCTAACGGATGGGTACCTGAGCAGCCTCTACCCCTGTCAGGCCCGAAGCTTATATTGGCCCCGTGTTTCCCCTGCTTGGACGCGACGACACACTGCCCACTCACAACGCACGTTCTGAACGCTGCTCATCGCCATCCAGCATGATAAGTCCATGTGATCCCAATGCTCCACGGCTAATGCCGCCGAGTCAACGGACAGAAGACATTTTTCGGACAATGATGAACAAATAATGAAGACCAGAAAAAGCTGGAACGCATTGAAGGGTAATACTGAGCCGGTATGACCGCCCGGTTACCGAATCACTTTGTTGGTTATAGCCTTAACTCACATGACCCTTCCGAGTCCGACGTCCAGCCTTCAAGAATTCGAACCCGCTGACTCCCGGCCCCGGGAGATTCGAATATCTAGGTTGATTTTGTATGCGCGATCCCTTCATCTCGGAGTACATTTTTTGCCAAACGGGCAATCACATATCATCAAGACAAATAGAAAGTCGTCTACAACAACAGACAACAACTCAAGGAAGTTGCAGGGATACACAGCACGCCCGATGGACGGGTTCCCCGGAATATGGGTACATATCCGCACCGGTAGCCGTTTGTGCGTTTATTGGGACGGCATCATTCTAAAAATGGTTTAACTTTGGAAAGTGATCGGGGAAGCTCGATCATCTCCTCATCGCCATGTTTTTGACGGTGGATATAAACATGCATATGTGCTTTCCTCTTTATCTTGCGACTTTACCTACTCAGATCTGCTGGCTCGTGATCATCCTCACAACTCAGCTATGCCATCGTCTAAACATAACCGTCAGCTTCCGGACACACGCACTCCAGTATACATTGACATCTTGCCCGAGTCTAGCTCACGGTCGAGCTCATCCTCATCACGTTCATGTTCACCATCCTCTCCATACGAGTCCCCTCAATGTGACACTGCATTCCAACCCTCCTCTAGCACGCCGCGTCGCATGAGGGACATCGATCCTACCGTAACCTTCGTTTCGCCCTCTGGAGTCATTGGAAAGTCATCCTATATAATATTATTGGATGGCGCACCCATACACAGCGAGGACACAAAACTCGACTGCATTGGACCATATTTTACCGATTCTATAAACCCTTCCGACGACGGTCCATTGCTCTATAGCACAGCCTTAGTTCCTAAATACTGGGAGATCTTGTGCAAATCTCCAGGTTCGTGTTCTCTGTCTTGACGTGCAACAGGCGTATGAATATTCCCCCAAGACCCCACCATGTACAGCATCATCCAGGAAGTGTACCGTGCTCCAGACCCACCGGCAGCATCTCCCGCAAGGTCCTCAGGTCGTCCACGCCCTGTTCTTATCTTCTCTGCAACATACCACTTCCGATACCCAGTCCCCGTATGCACGCCCCCATCTTCCGTGGCACCACATTCCACATATCAAGCCAATTCACCTATCACCGCACACAATACACATACTTATTCCGATTTAATCGACCCCATCTGTCCGCAAAATCACCCTTTCTTTCCAAGCCTCGAGTCAGACCAAGAGGCCTTTCACGAATACAGCACGCAAAACCAGCTGTATGAGCAATTCGTTCTGAACGTCAGCCTGGGTGACTTTTCGCTCGATGACTTCTCCATCGATGACTTCATTATGAACATTCACGACTCGTCTGAGGCCACTTCAAAGGAGATGATGGCACATTCGTCGTTTTCAAGCTTCCCGAAGGATATCTGTAATTATGTGAGTAATTGATTCAATGCTGAAGAGGTCTGTTGCTCATACTAATCTCCATCAGGTCACATAAGTAGTGCACGTGTAACAGCAATATCATGCCTGTTATTCTATTCTATGTCGGAGTCCTCCGGTGGGTCTAGATGCTGTCAGGCTGAGTTTCCGCCCCTGCAACAGGTCCCGTGGCATTCGGGCGTATGAAATCGATGAGAAGTTAGAACGGACGTACGCGGTGTTACCTTTTCTTGGCGTGCTACTCTTTCTTGGCTTCCGCATGCTGCTCATCTTGCGCTTCTTGTCATTGGTTCATGATAGTCCTTCTAGTGTGAAGTAGCTCCATCATTATTGGAGACATATATGTATAACTTCGCTGACGGCAGGTCTCGAAGCTCTTATCTTAATCTGGTGTGGAGTAGCGCCGTCATTATTGGAGAAAATTCACCGGGGGCAGGCCATCGATCATTCGAAGCTCTCATCTTTACCCTGTAGAGTTATGACACTATTGTAGTATGATCAGGTGAGTGACTCGTTCGAAATGCTAATGCAATTCATCACACCCATCCCTGCGAATGGCTGAAACACTGCGATTTGAGTTCAAAGGATATGACCGACGTTTTTTTCGTCCTTCACATTTGCTATGATACTTCAAGAGCAGCATGTCACCTTGTTAACAACCCGCTTCGAAACGGCCAAGAAACCATCACAGCCGTCCGCAAATACTGCTCAAAAATGCCGACCGAAGGGCTTTGCGACAGTGCTTCCAGTACATATTTATGTATGGACCATCAGGCGCATCGATCCGGATTCACATGAGTTCCGGTTCGTTGTTTCTTTTCGTGCGACGTGAACGAGTTGAACCAACCAGTTTGGGTACGTGCGGTATCCAAGATGGTGGAGTAACCGTGTTCTGGGGAGTTGAGAATGCGGTTGAATGCTTAGGGCTTGATTGAGATAGCTACACGGCCCCACGGGTCACCATTGGAGGTTCAGATCGTAGCTTCTTGAGAACTCGATCAGTGTAATAGTATTGTGACCGCTGCGAATTAGGGTATGGACTAAACCCTCGTTGCAATCGTTCATAACGTCGATAAATTAACATGCGATAGCGACTCACAAGTCATTCGCGACAGGGGCTGTGTGTAATAAGACACCCCTGTAATAAAGTTATTAGGTCATGGAAGAAGTAAATGTTTCTCACGCTCCCACCATACCTCTGAGACTTGGACAACGAGGAGGAGAAATCGTAAATGGCGACAAACGAAGCAGCAACACCATCGGTTCCTCCAAACCCCGCGAACATCATCACTGCCCTAACTAGTGCTTTCAAAAGCCAAAATGGTGAGGCAGCCTCAAGTACGCGCATCGCCCAGCTCCTTGAGCAGAATATGGGCCAGCTTGGCGAGCTCATGCGGCAAGGCAAGCTTACTGCCGTACAGATCCAGCAGGTCCGTCGGCTTTTAAACCAAGTGAGATTCATTTATCTCACTGGGGCGTCTTATCCATAGCTGAAAGATTACGCTGAAAAACACAAGTCCGCGACCAGTGCTGCTTCGGGAAGCGCGGCTAGCACTTCGACTGCGAATGGCGGTACAAAGGTATGACTGAATGGGTAAGAACTCCCTTTGTGCCACTCATTTTCCATATGGTAGACTGGGGCTGCTGCAACAACAGCCACCGCCTTTAAAAGCGGTTCACCAGCACCCGTTCTTACGTCTACACCTGGTGACGGTTATCCCATTAGCCAAACTCTCAACACCACCAATCCAGGGCCCGTCCAGTGGGTAACTGCACAACAAGGGAGACCAACACTTACAGGTGGAATGGCTGGTGGCAGAATCTCAAGTGAGTATCCGGCGATTCTTTGCCAGGAAAGAAGCAGTCCCATCTGAGTAATGATCATGATCCATTTCATCAGGCACTCCAGCTCAGATCGCACGATCCACTGACGACGCTGGTATGCTCAGCTTAGAGGATAACCATTCACGGAGAAAGAATACACCGGGAGATCAGAGCATGAGACGGTCAATACAAGACCTCGTCTCAAGTGTCGACCCCAATGTACGGATCGAACCTGAGGTGGAGGATGTGAGGCACTGCTGTTGTATTCCTTGACGTGTCCCTCATCGTGTCATCTACAGTTACTGCTTCAAATCGCCGACGAGTTCATCGACTCGGTCACGAACTTCGGCTGTCGACTAGCAAAACATCGCGGCGGCGACACGCTCGAAGTCAAAGACCTCCAACTTCACCTTGGTAAGTCTGATCAACTCATTCTCCCTCATTCTAGTCCTCATCGCTCTGTCTCAGAACGCAACCACAATATCCGTATTCCAGGCTTTGCATCAGATGACACACGAATAGCCTTATCTCAGGCTTCCGTAGCACCTTCCGTGCCTACAGCAGCAACAAAGAAGGCAGCCCAGGGCACATCCATGACTTTACGCAGTCATCGCTTGGCACAAGTACAACAAGCAAAGAGGGAGAGCAAGCTCGCATAGTTGATCGTCTCGGACATCCTTGCTTTCTTTGTTGTACTATTTTCTTCGCGCGCATGTATTCTACCTTGCATCACATTGACATTCTATAGCACTGAAAAATGCACAAAATTTTTAAAAGATGCGTATATAGTTCTACGTATATATAATACCAAATCCTAGATGAAGTGTCCCAGTATGTTAGGTAAAAGCAAGTCACAGATCATTTGCGGTCCTCTAAAAGCATGAGGCAAATTAAGAAAATTAGCATCATTATACAGCACGACACTGAACGCCGTGTCGGAGCTCCGCAATTGCAGCATGGTGTTGGCCGATAGCAATGACAATAAAAATGTGCCAGATTGCATGGGAACCACCACCGCACCAGTCCAGCCAGTGGGAGTGCCGCTCAGAAAGGAAGCGTTCTGGGATGTGGGTTGCGTAGAAGACGAGGCCAATAAGGTACGATGTGATAGAGGGCCAAATGGGGTCTGGAAAAGTCTATCAGTAAGAAGTAGTAGGGCACGGATGGAGAAAGGGACTGACCAACGAAAGCGAACATCTGCCCAGGTGAGTGGAGGTATGCAAGGACTGCCATCGGGGCGAGTGCGGTTAATGCCAGGGACAGAAAGAAAGCAATGCGGTAATGCTGAAGGGATAAAAATCAGTAAGAAATTCCAAGAACAAAAAAATAACATCACTTTATACTCGGCTTGATCGAACCATTTAAAGAATGGGAATGAATTCCCTGCGATCCCAGTCATTAAGCAACAAACAAGAAAAGCATTTCCCACATCCGGATGACAATCCTGGAAGCCATAATATACGACGGTGCCAACTGATGCGCTGATAAGCCTGAAGCGACATGAATACCGCAGTTAGTCAAAGACAGTGTTTAATCTGTACTCACCATCCGATACCTACATAGTCTATCCGTGCGCAAAGCTCCATTCCCTGAGGATGTGCGCAGCCGGCCATGGTGTGCCAGAGCACACTGCTGAAGAGGCAGAGAAGAGCAAATGAAATGAATGCAACCTCCGGGGCGTCTACGAGAGTCGATGCATTGAATATGGATATCAAGTTGATGAGCCAAAGAATGAATGGTATAAGATGCGTGTGTATATTCACTTTGTGATGGTCAGCGTGTACTCGGATGCCCAAAAAAAATAACATACAAGTTTCGTTATGTATGGCAAATAGCGACAATATAATAAGAGGCCACTTTTCGAGGGGGATGAATCTGATGGACGAATAAGCTTGTCGCAAGAAACTTAGGGGATCGTCACATACCGATAGCCTCCGGTGACAAATGGGTTGTTTCGCCACTGTGGCGGAAGGTCGACGTACTTAATTAGCCGCGATCCTTGGAAGGATTGTTTTACTGCAAGAGAAATGTCCCTCGCAGCCACTTCTATCATAGCTTCCGCTTCAGTGACATCATCAGAGAGTTCAGTGATGAGTTCGGAGGACAGAATGGAATCAATGAGGCCGGATATACGGGAATTTCCCTGGAGAGATGTAGGCTCACTAGAGCGAGGGTCAAATGAACGTAGGTGGGCATGGAGGGACTGGAGTCGAGCGGAGAGTGTTGGTAGATAACCGGAAAAGTCGAAGTCGGAGAAGCGCGAGCAGACATGTTCTAACAGCGATGTGATGTCGCTCGGAGCTAGAGCTGGCATATGTGGACGGACGCTCGGAATGTCAGGTAGATGGGAGCACACATCATTCAGGGAAGGAACGTCAGGGAGTTCGGGGAGATGAGACTTTACTGGAGACATGTCTGGGAGATGGAGGTCGGGGAAGTGAGAGCACACATCCGTTCGAATGCTACGGAGCATCTCGAGGGCATCTTTGGCCCATTGTGTGGCTTCTTCGACGGAGTGACCGCCCTTACTCTTCAGAGCCTCAGTGAGGTGAAGGTCAGTAATCGGCGTGATTGGAGACTCGAGTTTGGCCAGTCGCATCTCAATGTCTTCCAAATACGATAGGACGAGATACCTAAGCGCAGAAAAAGTTTCTTTGGCTGAGTTAGACGAGAGGTCGAGTGCCTCAAGTGAATGAGGCAGGCGCTGGCAGATAGCCAGGCGGAGGTTGCGCTGTGCATCGTTTGTTGAAAAGCGACGTCTATGACGCAGACGGAAGTCACTGTTGGTCTCCGTCGCAGTCGACGACGACATGGAATAAAATAGGAGAAAAAATATGGAAGACGGATGGAAGAATGAACAAAAGCCTCCTCGGCTAGTGGTCTGAGGCGAAGCACATCGGGGAGTACTTCCAAATATGGTAATTCCTCGGCGTATTAGTCTTTGTCACACCTTGTCACAAGTTTCGGGTCACATTTGGTCGGGTCACGCTCCGTTTGACACTTGCTTGCAATATGAGTCTATGACTCAATCTTGTGCCTTGTGGGCTTATAAAGACTCGGTTGTTCCAGTCAACCTTCAGGATAACTAACGACACCGATACCCAAAAAATTTCATAGGATGACTGTCGCTCCAGGACTTCCTCAACTGCTTGTCGTAGGTCTAGGCAACCTTCCATTTCCCCAGACCCGCCACAGGTGAGTCCGCATTGCGTGCAGTTGACAGCAGGGCTGACTGAAACTACAGCATCGGGCATCTAATAATCGATGCCTTAGCCGCAAGACTGCATATACATATGTCCAATGACAGGGCGATGGGCGGCGTGACTGGACGTTCGAGGGTCACGCTAGGAGATACTACCGTATCCTTGACACTCCTGAAACCAAGTTAGTGATCAAACTGTTCTACTTGCTCAATGAACCGTGAACCCTCGATCAGAGCCCCTCATGAACATTACTGGCCCATCAGTAGCAGCAGCTCTCCGCAGCTCTGTTAAAGCCCCAAATGCAATGGTCATTATCCACGATTCGTTATCTCATAAACCAAAGGCTTTGTCTCCAAGATTTGGTGGTTCTGCCAATGGACACAATGGAGTCCGTAGCCTCATATCCGCACTTGGAGGTGACACCCAGTTTCATCGCTTTCGCATTGGCATTGGTAGAGGCCCCGGTGATGCAGCGGAGTATGTTCTGGCAAAGCTTCCTCAGGAAGAGAAACTCTACTGGAATGGCGATGGCATAGGCCTTGACCTCATTTGCAACGAACTGGAACGTATCGCTCGCAAACAGCTTGAGAGTCAAGGCTTACCGTGACCCTCGTGGGTTCTCATTTCCATGTTTTGTAAAGCCGCTGATAAGTTTTGTGTAGTATATACAACGCCGGTGACCGCATCTCGATCGAGAACTGTAGCACGTTCATCTCCGTTCATCTTCGCCCCACGCCAACAGGCCCAGACGCGCTCTTAGGCAGGATGGTGCTTATACTTCTCATGTACATAACGTATTCTGCGTGACGTGGCCATAGCGATGGACCCCATGCCTTCCGAGCCACGTCACGGGCTCAGGCCTACTGAACCCTCACCGACTTGCATACAATTGGTTCTTCGAGATGACGTGAGGTGCACTGTGTTATGGACTTATGCCGCTATCCGAGGCTACCCGATACTGTTCGGGTCATTACAAGATGAATGAATGCATAAATTTTTCGGAAGATTCACATAAGCGGCGCGCTATAAACCAGTAGCTTCTCCAGAGCACGAACCGAATAACGGTTGTGATCATGGTTGGCTGGCTGCTGGCCTCTTTTGCTGTGGCGTGTATTGGCACGACGTATGCTCAGCCATCGCCAGAAGTTCAAGCACGTATCAGTGCTGCTATATTAGCTACCCAGGCATCCAACGCCACGCATATTGACTACACTGCTTTCGTCAATCCTTTCATCGGAACTGGTGAGACGCTTTTTGCTCGGCAGCTGTCGCGTGTTCTGACAGCTATTCTGTAGATTACACCAACTATGGGGATGTCTGGTAAGTTTTCACCTCCGAGACGCGTCAAGACGCGTCGAATGACACTTGTCATGCAGCCCAGGCGCATCGGTGCCCTTCGGAATGGTACGTCTCGATTCGAACATGACAAAAACGCGCCCACCTATTTCCAGGTCAAATTCACGACCGACTTCACAGGCTATGCGCCAGCGGGTAAGATTCAGCGTTCTTTCGCAGGCGACGCGCGTTTCTAATACAATAATGTGTATCTCCGTAGGGTACATCGCAGATCCGACCCAGAAAGCTCGCGGAATGAGCCCGCTGCACGACAGTGGTACGGGATCTTCCCTCGGGTCATATGGCAACTTCGAGATCATGCCCCTTCTCTGTCCTGATGGATTCGACACGTGCACAACCACGCTGTCGGCACGCGAGAGGTACAGGAAGAACGACACGGATGGTATGTGTCGTGTATTGTATAGCGGTTCCAGGAGCTGAAAGAGCGCGGCAGATGCATACCCCGGGTACTTTTCGCTGACTTTGGATAATGATATCAAGATGGAAGCTACGTCGACGCGTCGTGCTGGGCTGGAGCGCTTCACGTTCCCGTGGGGCTCGAAACCGTACTTCGTGCTTGACCTAGCTAATGACTTGCCGGCGTCATTTGCGGGCGGAACCCTTGATATTGACCCAGAGAACGGACGTGTCACCATTGGTGCCCACTTCGGCTCCAGGTAAGCATGAAATGTCCTCTTGATCAGTAACGTGGTCCGTCAGCTCAATTTGTGTGTTAGCTTTGGTCCCGATTTCTATCACTACCAGGCGTTTGCTTGTTATGATCTCTTGAACGGCGGAACTCAGAAGCTGAGTGAATATGGTATCTGGACGGGGGATAAGTGAGCCTTGCGCGCTGCTGGTATATATTTGAGCTAATGATTCGTCCATCAGTTACGGCCTCGACGCAAAAGGACTCGGTCAGACCCACCTTAATCTTTCTCAAAACATCATAGGCGGTACACCCTACGAATCAGGTGCACTCTTCTCATACGAGGGCAATCCAGAGCAAGTAATCCTTCGCGTGGGCGTTTCATTCGTATCGGCAGATCAGGCCTGCGCCAATGCTGAGGAGGAAATTGGGACAAGCTCCTTTGAGGAAATCCAATTAGCATCCAAGGCTCTTTGGCAGGAGAAGCTCAGCAAGATCGAGATTGATATTGTAAACACCCCCCCTAATGTCACGGAGATGCTTTATTCTTCGCTGTACCGCGCGTCATTGACTCCTGTAGGTGTAAAGGCATCGTGGAAGAGTTGAGCTCACCGTGTTTCTGCAGAATAATGCTACTCTTGAAACTCAAGGCGCGTTTGCGAATACGACATCATTCTACTTTGACTCTCTTTACTGTAGTTGGGACACGGTGGGCAGCAATGATGTGATGCCAGAATTTTACTTACTCACATGCGCAGTTCCGAACCTTCTACCCCCTCATGACTCTTCACTCTCCCGTCGAATTCGCGCAAATCGTAGACAACTACATCGACGGCTGGCGTAAGCTCGGCTGGATGCCGGAATGCCGCGCGAACAACCTGCCCGGGTGGACCCAAGGCGGGTCAAGCGGCGACAACATCGTCGCGCAATTTGCGGTGAACTATCACAATGAGGCACAAGCGCTGGGAATCGACCTCGATGAGCTGTACGCTGCGCTCGTCACGGACGGGGAAGTGAATCCGCCAGAGTGGAATACTCTGGGCAGGCAGGTCAATGTCTATAAGTGCGTGACTTTGTAGGCGGAATACTGGTTATCAGCGCTGAATTGAATTTGCAGGCAATTTTCATACGTACCTTTTGCTGTTCTCGATACCGGGAGCACGGGTAGACAGACAAGGGAAGGAAGTAGGACTCTTGAGGTGAATGCTTCGCGATCAATATTTATGTTCCGATCTCAAGACTCGATTGTACCCATTTCAGTATGCATTCGAGGACTTCGGTATTCGCCAGGTAGCACAAGTCCTTGGCAAAACGGATGATGTCGAATACTATACGAACCGGTCATATGTGAGCGAGCACAAAAGTCCAAGGCCGCTGATCGCAAACGTTACAGTGGTACCGTAATGTCTGGGACGCAACCGTGGACAGTGATGGATACGAGGGTACGTCGAGTTATTCAATGTAGTGACAGGGACGTCAATCCTGACGTCGTCCGCAGGATTCATGCAGAAGAGATTCTCCAATGGAACCTTCTATTACACCGACCCTGTCAACTGCTCGCCGAAGGACACGAGGAGCGTTCAAGAGTGCTCGCTTCAGGGGGATAATACGGACGGGTTCTACGAATCGTCGTCATGGGAGTATAGCTGGTGAGTGTCCCCGTTCTTGCGGGGAGACGCGTTGGGTAGCTTACGAGGAATAACAACAGGTACGCACCGCATGATACAGGGTACTTGATCGAGCTCATGGGAGGAAACACAACGTTCACGAAACGACTCGACCATTTCTTTGGGGTGGGTTGATCCTACTATGGGTCGTCCTAACTAAAACTGAAAATTACCTTTCTGACCTCCAGGACGGATATTACCAGGCGGGCAATGAGCCGTCTTTCCAGGTAAGTCTGTGCAACATGCAAGATTGGAACGATGCTGACTTGTGGACCAGACACCTATCGGATATCACTATGCAAACCAACCTTGGCGGTCCGTTGACCGTGTCCGCGATGTTGTCATAAATAACTTCAATACCGGTAAAGTCGAGAAGCTAGCTGATATGGGGTGATGCTGAATCAGATCCAGACATTGCGGGTCTTCCTGGAAACGACGATCAGGCCGCGATGGCAACACTTCTCAGTTTCCATCTCTTAGGGCTCTACCCAGGTATGCTCCTAATTCGCTCACCCAGCCATTAAACTAACTCTTGATGCAGTTCCATCAACAACGCACTACCTTATTGTTTCTCCTTTCACGCCAAAATACACCATCCACAACTCCTATCTCAACACCAGCACTACGGTAACTGTTACCAACTACTCTGCTGCGTCCGTAGCGTACCCGATACCCGATGGTGTGCCTGCATACGTGAAAAGCGTGACGATCAATGGGGTGCCCACAAAAAGTAGATGCTACATTGATTTCTACGATACTTTTAGAGTCGGTGGGGAGATTGAGATAGTTGTCACGGAGGACAAGACGTATGATTGCGGTGGACCTGTACCGGAGAGTCTGTCGACGGGGGGATTTGCTAGTGCACGGTAGACTGTAAGGCCTGGGGCCACCCCTACAAAGTTACACTCGTTTAGATCACTTAGTACTGTCATGTACCTTACATTCTTTATCACAATTACACTCGTTTACCAAAGGCACAGCAATCGAGATCTTTGGTGTTGTTTATTCTTATTTTCACACATGGGTCCGTGCAATAATGGCCTCGACTCGTGATCGGATCGTTGCTCGATCACAAATTGAGGTCCACTTGTGCTCGTCATCGTCCACGTTCTCCCCGGCCTATGTAATAGTATGGAGAATGTCATCGCCATCGGTGCTGGGCTCGTTCTACGTAGCGCCATCGACTTGCTGACCGACAGCGATCATAGACTTACTAGTGCGTCTTGTAGATCATTAGTACGGCCTACCTAATTATGATTCTTCTAGGTACACTCGTCGGGCTCTGGGAAGGAATTGTCCTCTCGCATTTCCTCCACAAATATCCGCGAAATCCCAATGATGCATATCTTGCCCTTGTTACTCGGTTCGCTATCGACTTTATGCTCACGAATTCGCTGGTCCGTTTCGTCCTCACTGGCGTATGGACACTCGTCGGCCTCCTCCTTGCTGACATAGCGCCCAGCGTGTGGCGCGACACAGGGCTGAGGCATGTGTACAGGACGCTAAGGAAAGATTATAAAGCAATGAGAAGGACCGTGCCACGATGGAGGATCGAGAATGATATACAGGTCCCCAACATTTCTATCTCAAATCCTGTACCGGGCTTGTTCTCTCGTCCCCCACCATCCACCATCGTGTCGAGCACACGCGCTGTCCCGCCTGCCTCCCCAGCGCCAATCCGGCAGAGACGCTCGCCATCAGGCACGCCCTCCAGCCAAGTAACACCTTCCGAGACGAACACTCTTACCCGCGAAGTTCTTCCAGGACCCTCCCCAGCGTTCATTCATACTGATGTCGACCCTGTTTTCTCTCCTTCGCTCAACCCAGACTCGGACTCTCACCGCACGTCCCTCCTCTCCAACGTTTCTGATCCTGATCCTTCAATGCACGACCGTACACCAATTCCAGATGATACCACCGTGCCACCTTACACGCAAGAACAAGAGCAGGAGCATGATCCAGACCTCAGCGCACTCAACCTAACCCCACCTGTAGCCACAGTTGAAGTAACAGCCACAAACCTCACCGTTCTCTCCCCAACTCCTCGCTCTCGCATTGAAATTCTCCCTCACATCCCAGATTCCGAGATCGATCTCTCAATCCACACACCGCAGGTTCTACTACCAGAGTCACGCCCTACTTCCCGTGTGAGAAGCGTAGTCTCCGCCATTGACGCGGGTATTTGGAGTCAGAACGCTCGTGCGCGCGCCGGGGAGGTTGGTTCGGACCAAGGGCTTGATCTTGGGAAAGTATACATGCCATTCATGCACCGGGCGAGCTCGACGGGGGTGTTAGGACAGACACAAAATCATCTTACCTCCGGTAACCGGTCGAGTTCGACCGGGCACCACAGCAGCTCGAAATGGCCAAATTCAATGGTTCGCCGCTCTGAAGAGACTATTGTATCCGCTGGTGCTGCTGGAACTGAGGCTTCCATCGGCGAATCTGCCGTACAGGCAGACAGGCAAATGCCCCAGCGCTCCGGTACGCCTAAAGTACAGTCCGGCAGTGGCAGTATGCGCGTGAGCTCAGCGCTCGGGTCGAGCACACTCCTCTCCCCGTCTAAGATTCCCACTACTCTCCCGGACTCAAAGCCCACTCCAGCACCCTATACCAAACCGCCCACGCCAGCGCCCGTGACCAGACTGACGACCCCAGCCCCACATCCCAAATCCAGCACCGCAGGGCCCCCTTCACAACCACTAACACTCACACCCGTGCCTTACACCAAGACACCCACGCCCAAACCCAAACCCACATCCAGATCCACAACCCCATCGGGCACAAACCGCACTTCTGGTCCCAACCCCGCAAACACCGATTACGACCCGGCAGACCCCATTCGTCCCATGAAATCTCCATCTACGATTCCAGACTCAATCTTCCCGGGTCCAGGGGCGCGCGCTGCGTCTGCCACGGGGCAGTACGATCTTTTCGATACCAGTCGCGATGCTGAGAATGATCCGCCACCGCCGTTTAAGGAATTCGAGTCGCCCGTGTGTCCGCCTGAGGGGGGTTTTAGTGCGAGGGTTGGAGAAGTTAATGAGAATGTATCGGGGGGCGGAGGGGTCGTGGAAGGTTCGAGAGGTGAGGGTTCTGGTGCCGACCCGGCGCTTGCCAAGGGGGATGTTGAAGGAGAAGGGCAGGAGGGAATCGCTAAAGAGGAAGGACAGGGGGCGGCTACAAACGAAAATATCGGAAATGTGGATGGCGAGGATCGACGAGAAGTAGTCAAGGGTAGCAAAGAGACATTCGAGACTTCTCAAGACCCTGGGGAACATACTCAAGGTGCAGGTCAGAGTACCTCAGAACGAGGGGAGGGTGCTCGAGAAGAAGTGGGCGATAGTCAAGAGCAAGAAACGAGTAAAAAAGACGAGGCTAATCCAGGAACGGCTGAGGATGTCCATGGAGCGGGTAATGATAGCCAAGCCAGAGGCGAAGATACCAAACTGGCAGGCGCTGATACCCAGATAGCAGGCGATGGTACCCAAGGCGCAGGCGGGGATACCCAGGTAGCAGGCGGAGATACCGAAGACGCAGGTATGGATACCCCCGTAGCAGGTGGAGATGCCGAAGGCGCAGACGCAGGTACGTTCACCACCTACATTAATTTGAACCGAGCCAAAGCTTTATCTCCAGAGTCTTCCCTCGAACCAGAGCCAACGGGTCTTACCCCCGAACAGGCAGAGGCCGAAACCCACCGCGTTGCCTTCCTCCATAAAGAAAGGGCCCGACTCGAGACATTACAAAAGAGACGTGACTATTCTGATGGACAGGACCCATCCGAGATCCAGGCCCGTCTGGATGCTGTGAAAGGGAGGATTTCAAGGACGGTTTTTGCTGGTGTGTTTACTTTCCCGGCCCCGCTGTCTTCCTTCACGTGCGTATGCTTATTCCAACAAAGACCCACCAAAAGATCCATCGCCCGCTCCCGAAGTCACCTCATCTGGGAAACCTGTTACAGAACTCCCTGGAGAGGTGGCGACATTAATTATCGACTTACTTATTAACCGACAGGACGCTGGGCCGATTGTAGTGAACGTGTCTTCTCCTACAAAAAAAAGGGAGAAAGCCGTGGCCCTGCCGTTGAAGGAGTTTATTACGGAGTGAGTTTATTGGCTTATCTTCCTTCCTTTCTTTAACCGCTTGTTAATGCAGGAACAAATTTTCAATCCGTTCTGATTCTACCGGTGGGCAGTTTGTGACTGTGATAACGGTGTAAGCGAGACTGTACGACATGCGATACCCCCGACAACTATACCCTCCTTCCTAAGTCATGTTCTTGATACGCTTTCGATCAAAGTTATGGCAAAAATAGCAAAGATGATTGTGCTTGTTGTATCATATAGTATGTAACGGTAATCTATCCAAATTGTTATGATAAGTATCATCAAAGATGATGAACTGTGGCTGCATCATTGATTTAGTGGAAGGTCATTGATACGGTTGGCGATTGAACTTTTAAAATAAATGCGAGCTCTACAATCAGCCTACGAGCAATCCGTAACATGTATGCATGTGCCGTTTCGACCACACCTCCCGGTGTCCTACTCCAGTCTCTCAATACTCTGATTCGTGTAGTAAATGAGCACATGTGCAAATCACACGACCAGCATTTATCTCATTCGACGTTTCGGCCGTGATAGAAAATCTGCGAGATCTATGAGAGTTCGAATGTACAAATCCGCTGCAGTAACGTTATAAATAGTTTCATCCTCTAGTTCGTTCATTCTAATTTCTTGTCAATTCTACGTCAGTGGTATAGGTTTGTAGGGTGCTCGCAGCTCCTGCTGTATGATGAAAGTGTGAAAAATTATACGAGGGTTGTCGGTAATGCCCAAAAGAGGACCGTCTGTCAGAGCCTCAAAGCCGCCCGCTTGCTGTACATGCACGCGTATGCAACAAGAGTGCGGAGTTCCTCACTCATTACAATGGCAGGATACAGCTGTATGCAATGCGTCAGGACAACATTCGTGAGGCTCGTGCAGGAACCAACCTCAGAAATCAGTGGAAGCGGAAACTTCCTCATGTTCCAATCCATTCCAAAGTTTGCCGGATCGACGAGAAGATGCTAGACCTGCTGCGTCTACCTCTTCATGTTCTGCCCCCTCCCAAAGCTCCCCGGATCGGCGAGAGGGTACTGCAGGGATAATAGCTCCGAGGATAGAGGATGCGAGAGCAAGAGCGACCATGAAGCGAGACAAGGAGATCAACATATTGCTAGTGAGATTGAACTGAACAGATTTGTTTATACAGACGATGTTGGGATACAGGGACACTATGAAAATCGGAATGCTTGAGGTCTTCATCCCATTTATACGCATGCCATTGCTACTGGACGCGCAGTGCACGAGGCTGCGTTGGCGACAAGTGCGAGTCATATCAGGGTGCTCTGCAGTGGAAGAGCGCGAACTGTTCATCATCAATCAGAAGACAACGGGCACCGTATCACTCTAAATCTTAGCGACGTTCGGTGCCGAGAAGCGCCAACATCCCTGATCCGAATTGCTAAACGGTTGTCTCAATGTCAAGGGATAGATAGGCTGCACTTGGAAAAGAGGTCCTAATGGGTACAGGAACCATGCGTCTTTTCCTGCACAGTACTAGCTTTCTGCGTCGCAAAGGGAGGTACCGGCTCACCTCCAAACATGATCATACCAACTCATGATATCCTCCGCGGCGCGATTGTTTGGATACACTGCCAACATCCTGTGCCAATTTCATTGCGACCACGGAACCGGTGCATGTTGATGGGGCCCGAGAGTCAGTCGGTGACGTCGGACTATGAACGGAAAGAGGAACCGTACTTTGCCTCTCATTCGACACTATCACAAATATTCTCCCGGAGGTACGCAGCCTGTCCTTGGAGCCGTTTCCAGTATCAGTGGTCGGTGATCATAATGAAGAAAGAACGACCGTCTTTCTTCTCCAGCTTTCATCATGGTCTACTAGTATTGACCTGAGGATGTCTTGATCGACGTTGCGTCTCCGTTCGCGTCTCCGACTACAGGCATTATATGGAGTAAACAGGCCCGAAGTCAGTAAAGTTGTTGATACAGCTGCTAGAATTAGCTGTGTCCTGTCTGACTGCGCAGAAAAGACATTCATAAATGAAAGATCGTGAAGACAACGGGAATCAGGTGTAAATCAAAAATAAGCAATGCGTACTTACTATGATATGCAACACGCGCGTATCATATGTCACTCCCAGGCCATCATATATTTTGTTCGACGTCCTTGTCCTTGTGTATGGTGAACGAGCTTCGAGCTACTATGTATACGTGTATGTGCGAGTCCAACTTGAAATCACAAGAACCGTATTCAATATTCAACAAGTACAAGATATCTCCAATGCCATCACAATGACATTATATATATATCATAAAAGGAACTCAATCCAATGCAGAAAAAAAGGACGTCGACGAATGCCACCATAGACTACTCGTTCATAGAATGACGGTTCAGCATGATGAATGTATTGTATTGTAGCAGGCTCAGGGCGCCGGGCTACAACTTGGGAGATAAGTCATGCACCGTTTTCACATTGGCCCGTTCCTCCACCTACGCTTTCCTGCAGTTTCCTTTCTGCCTCTGACCATTGAGCAACTGCACCAATATTCTCTTCCCACTTCCACTGCTCTAAGATCTTCTCTTTTTGAATTTCCAATACTTCTCGTTCGTCAGACTCGTACATACGCCCTGTACGTTCTGATTCACGGGCTACGGATTGGGCGAATGGGAGGCGAACGTCCTGGTATAATTTCAGTGCGACGGGCACATTATCCAACGTTGTGAGTGGATGGGCAAGAAGGCGGCCAAGCACAAAAGCATCCTTCGTACAACATGAGATCACATAGTCTGACGAATAATCGCGCCTACCTCCATTGCCTGACCAGCTCCGGCGCCAAAGTAAGGTACCATGGCATGGCACTACATAATTTCGTCAAAGATCTTCCAGTCAGCAAGGATAAACGTACTGCATCACCTATCAGGGCAACTCTGTCGCAAGTGGATAGCGGCAATTCATTTACTGCATGAAGTGCCCATCTTGAGGGATTTTCGCAACACTGAATAAATGTCGTCGGTCGAGGGTGACATGAGCGACCCAGCCCAAGGCTTACTTTCAACAGGTTCTTGACAGCGGGTTCGAAATCTTGATATAGTGCTTGAACCTCTTCATGGGATGAATCTGAAACCCAACGGCCCTCGAAAGGTGTGCCGGCTTTCTGTTCATCGGCAACTTGTGCCACGATATTGAGCATTGTTCCTTGTGAAATCGGATACGAGGCGATGTGCTATAAAGTTAGAACGTCAAATCATCAGCAAGCAGAGACCACTGATTAGAACAATCGACCTTGCTCTTCCCGCAGAACTGAGAATGAAAGTCATTCCCAACGACCATGACTGCTTCTCTGAGGACTTACTATGAAGAAATCATTCAAGGCTATGTTGTTTGGGTCCATCTGCGAGAGCTTCTTCGTCGAAATGACGGCGCGATAGAGGAGCGTTCCAGTCCAAGATGGATTTGTGTAGTGTCCTATCTTACTTGGGTCCACGTCGTCTCGGTCTAATGTTTCGAAGAGCGTCTTCCGTACCGAGGAGCGGATACCATCTGCCCCAATTAACACATCCGCAGTTGCGGTGCTGTCATCAGCAAAGTGAAGGATGAGCGATCCTGGTAACTGTTTGTCATATCGAGTGAGTCGTTTATTAAAGTGGACCTTGCACGACGAGGGGAGGTACTGCTCGAGAATGTTGACAAGATCCTGGCGTTGCAAATGGGATGGCGAGTGTTCGACTGTTTGCTGAAACCACTCGAAACCACCCTGCGGGATATTAGAGATCCTGGTTTTTATCCCTGTCAATACGAATCAAGTTACACAAGACTGAAAAACAAATTCTTTAACAGACAATGATTGGGGAAAGGGGGCTTGGTCGAAACACGGGAGATCTCTTCGTACACGCCGAATTCTTGCATGACTTCCGATGTACGCCGCGAGAGTACAATCCCAACCCCAGCGGTCGAGATGGTGTCATGCGCTTCGTATAAGTCTATGTGGATATTATGACCTGCAAACTTCCCAATTGTGATAGCGAGCGCAAGCCCTCCTATGCCTGCGCCACTGCACAGGAAATTCAGTCTGCGTCACATTCATGAGGGGTTATCTGATTCACCAGATTGCTACTCGAAATTTGGGAGGGCTCGATGGGAGAGACATTGATTATAGGTTAGATTGTACAAGTGCTGTAGGATGAGCGCCTACTAGTGGCTACATTTTATAGCCAGCTCGATGTATCCCGAGAATTTTCCAACCGGAAACTGCGTTCCGGACAGTTACTTCAGCGGTGAGAGTGGGTCGCTGCTCAAGGAACCGTATGTTGGCGCCATCACCCGGTGCCACGCGGTTGGAATAGAACCTGAAGTTACAGCGAGCCTCTGGGCAACGCTTGTTCGTACTTCTTCCGGGTGCCTGTCTTTATGTTCTGTTTGCATTTACTAACTGTAGATAGATAGGTGAGTCATGTTCCGACCCCGATAGGCCCACTTTGTGTACTCACCAGTGGCAGGTGGGAGACCATACTATAGAAGGAACGACTTCTCTTCCTTCTATCTGGTCTGACTAAGGGGGACTAGTGGGAGATCATCGACGCGTCTGACACGTCGTTTTTGTCCGGGAACCTGCTAAACTGCAGCTCAGGCGCCATATCCATTCAAAACCCTTGCAACCGTGGCATCTTCTCGCACCTCTCATGGAACCCGGAAACACCGATATCCCTTAGCTTTTGTGTGGCTTAATCCAAGTTTAGAACAGTTGGAATACATTTTGATTCCGAAACTTGACGTCTTCGTTCGTCCATCGTCCGCCGTTTTGAACTTGTCCATCCGCTCGCCTGCACAGAGATGATGACAACGCAGAGGGGGAGGAGGACAAGAGCAAGAAAGTTGTAGAGGCTCTTCATAAAATTCTTCGTCCGTTCTTGTTGCGGCGTGTCAAGTCCGACGTGGAGAAGATCCTTCTGCCTAGTACGCTCAATTGATACAGAGCAATAAGCGCATGATCTCGGATAACATTGTAATTGAAGCAATATTTGAACCCCACAATATAGCCTTGCAAATCCAACATAAATGAGGGAATATGAGCTCATGGTAATCTAGATTTTCAGACATCCATGACTATATATGCATCGATGACTCAAATTTCTCACAGTATACATAGCCATATGTACATGTAGGAGGAGCAGAATTATATCCTTCTATAGTTCCTACGGCTACAATGTCAAGGACTCATGAATTCACTGACGGGATGTCGCAGTCATCCTCGCATCCCCAGTAGTGTCAGTACAGCACGCGCCCATCCCCTTTCGGGAGGGCCGATGTAAGCCCGTGCTATGATCCTCCTTCATCCCGTTGACTTCAAGAGTTAGGTTAATTCGTGCAGGCACCTATACGCTGAACCGTGGGATCCATTTATGTAAGCCAATATTATATCATGTTCTCCCACATTTACTCCCCGTTTATCGACAATGAAGTCGAAGGCGCCGCCATCACGCACTTGCTCGATGACTGCTAGCACGTCCTGTCATAGCGTTGACACGCATAAATATATTTCACTGCTTATGCTCGTACCACCCGCTGCGAGTACAACTTATTGAAGCATGATCCTTAGGTCTCAGTTGCCAGGCTACGCGTCCCACAGGGTATCATTGCCTCTTTAATGTCAAACATTTTATCGTGTTAATTCGTGCAGGCACCTATACCGTGAACCGTGGGATCTCAATACGAACAGATGAGAAGTCATGACATAACAGGGCAATAATTGTATGTACGCTTCGTTTCTGCGTGTCAGAGCAACAGAACTTGATCGGCGAGGAAGGCTTTTATTTGATCAAAGGACGAAAGGTTACTGGCGATTGCCATGACGTCTATGATGCTAATGATGATACAAATGCAGAATGCAGAGTCTATGGTTGGTGAGCGCTCCCAGATCTGAGCAGTATTATTGAATGTTTTTATGAACCGCGAACCCTCCCACGCCAGATATCCGCCACTCTTAAAGATTAATGCGGTTGTATTCCCAAGCTTCCACCAGTGAGCACATTTGCACTTGAAGCATCCCAAGATAAATCTCCCAGCTGATATCAAATCCTTTGTGTCGGACATGGCGGAGAGCGTCCCACACCCAGTCCTGGCAATTCCATCTGGGGTCGTTCCGCATGATGGGAACCCTTGCGAGATCCCTTTCGAACTGGTCGAGCCGATGCGCAGCTACTCTTCCAACTTTGTAGCTTCCACGCCAGGCACCGGGGTTTGCGTGTGGCTGGTGACGTCTGAACTCTAGGGTGTAGGTATCCGTGTTTCCCAAGATGTGGTATGTGTTCCCGATGCCAACACCGGTTGGGATATAGATCGCCCAGTGAAGGGGATTGTACAGTCCGCGCTCGTTCCGGCCTCGCCAAAACTGGACGACCTCGACGTTGTAGTACACAACTGGGGCAGACATATTAAACGATAGCTATTGAACTCCGCAAGTTACAGTTCGCTGATTTTTCCGTCAGGATGCTCTCCGAGAAGACAGATGACAGACAAATGAAAGACGGGGTGATTGTGAAGTTTGAGCCCATCTGTGACCCGGATTTATACCCAAGTCATGGTGGATTTTGTTTCGCGAGCAGCTTTGAAGTGTGGATGCAACACGACATGTTGGGCCACTGTGTTCGAAGACTGTGAATATGGTGAACCACCGACTGCCTTTCCCGATTGAGCCACATCCGACACACAACGGACTCTTCAATCGGATGTGGACGAGTCTGGCATCCACTGCCGCAAAGTCATACCCTGCTTTGACCTCCGCTCATTATCGGCACTAAACGTCTGAATCATACCCATATATCACATGCGAGTGTTCTAGATTTCTGAGATTATGTGAATGAGCTTTGTGGCTCATTGTTACGTTTCGTCAAACTACTTGAGTGGAGGGCAATCGAACTACTTAGACCGCCATTTGAAGTCGAGGTGTGAAGAATTACTGTGCGGGATAGTCCGTTGGTCCTTAGAGTTTCGGTTTGGCACAAGAACCCCTTGGATTTGTTTCAAAACACACATGAGGAATACGTGTAACTTGATATGCGTGTGCTAGAGTCGAGTGCGAGTTCACAGGGCATAGTATGTAGGTCACTGCAAATGGGAACAAAAACTTGGTAAACTCAAACTAAACGCCTATGTGAACAAATACGATCTGCTGTTCGAACGGAATCGTCTTGCGCAACGTCTTCACAGCCTTGTGCAAAGCTCCCGCAGCACGCTTGCAGTCCAATCTCCCCGAGTCATCAACCAGGTTGGCATAAAAAAGAGAGACGATCTGGCCTGCGACATTGTCGTCAACAGACCACATAGAACCTATCACACTGCGAAATCCGGAGAATTGCATGGCCGCAGCGAGATGAATCGCTTCATCGGGGCTCGACTCGTCGCCCACCGTAGTGTGGCAAGCGGACAAGAATGCAAACTCCGGGTTCTGCAAGTCAGTTCGTATGATGTTCTTGATCGTCAAAGGGCCGTCGCGCATTGCGAAGGAGGACTCAAACGGTTGTTTGCGATCCGGCATTCCATGGCAGGCCAGGTGAATCCACTGTTTCTGGCGTAATGCTTCACATGCTCCCTGGACTGTTGCATGGCTGTCCGCAAGCGATGTAAAGGGAAGGAAGGGCGCAACACGCTGAGCGACCAGGTCTAACTCGGCAGCGACATACGGAAGTTCCTTCCCTCCGTCCGGGCGCGCTTGACCGATGGCCACAAAATGCTGAACCGACGCATCCCGAGAAGCCTGCTGTCTCGCGCGAATGAGTGCCGTCAAAGTAGGGGTGTAAGAGGAGATGTAAAAGTGAGGGAAATTATGACTCTTCGGCTCGTAAGGGCCTGCTGCATGGAGAGGAAGGAGCGTGAACTCAGCGGTAGGACACCACCAGATGCGTGAGCCACGGGGGATGATCTTCCTGAGTACTTGTAGTATGGGGCCAACTATGCGGTCCCAGAGCTCGCGTAAGACACTGACAATGTCATTTAATTCCATTTCATGATCGGATGAGCCGGCATGACGTGTGAGGGACTGAAATGTGGAGGACAACTCGGAGACCTCGGCTCGTGTAATATCAAGTGAAACGTGGACAGGATCTTGGTCAATCATGATAATCAAGGCGTCACAACTGTACCGGCTTGAATTGACAATAATGACTGGACCATCTTCTGCCGCCTTCTGGAGGTCGGAGAACAGCGGAGGTAAGAGAAAACGGGAAAAGTCAGGCAACATGCGGATGCGTGAGATGACACCGTCCCATTGCACGGTTAGTTGACGAATTTGGGAGGACTGGTCTTCAGGAGACACATCTATTGCATCTAGCACTTTACGAAGGGTAAAGCTGAGTTGCCTGAACTCTTCTGCCAAGGCTTTGCCGGCATCACTTGATGCAGAAAGTTCATCCAGTGGTGTGCGAAAGCGGGCAAGTTGGGCCCAGAATACTGCACGGCCTTGTTCCACCAATTCCACAGCAGTGGTTATAGCACTACGACGAACACTGCATGAGAAAGCATCCATTGCAATGGATGATGTGGCCTCCTTGACCACATCGAAATGGCGGGAAAAAGACGCCAAAACAGCGACGTGCTGATCGAGAAATTTCAATGCGGTCTGATACGCAACCAAGGCAGAGTGGTGGTTCAGCTGCTCGGCAGAGGCAGCCCAAGACTTTGCAGCACGAAGATCTCCACGAGTGACTGGATGAGATGCTTGGGAGAGCTGCAAATAAAAGCTAAAGGCCTCTTTTAAGTCTGATGATACACCCTGCCGCTCGAACTTGGTTCTAAGGGCGATGGCAAGGTTATCGAGAGACGGAGATCGAAAATGATGGCCAGGCGGACAGAGCGCGAGTGCAGCTCGAAGGAGCTCAATGGCCTCAGACAGGTCAGACAGGGTACCTCGCTGCTTGAATCTCTCTTGCAGGTTGGTGGCAAGGTTGTTAAGAGACGAGGATCTAAGAGAATGGCCAGGGGGCGTGAGCACGAGTGCAGCTCGAAGGAGCTCAATGGCCTCAGACAGGTCAGACAACGCGCCCCGCTGCTCGAATCTGTCTCGAAGGCTGTTGGCAAGGTTATTGAGAGAGCTGGATCGAAATGAATGGCCAGGGGGACAGAGCGCAAGTGCAGCTCGATGGAGCTCTATGGCCTCATCCAGGTCAGACAGCGCGCCCAGCTGCTCGAATCTGGCTCGAAGGGTGATGGCAAGGTTGTTGAGAGACCTGGATGGATCAGAATGGCCAGGGGGACAGAGCGCGAGTGCAGCTCGATGGAGCTCAATGGCCTCAAACAGGTCAGACAGAGCGCCCCGCTGCTCGAATCTGTCTTGAAAGGAGTTGGCAAGGTTGTTGAGAAACATGTATCGAAGAGAATGACCAGCGGGACAGAGTGCAATTGCAGCTCGATGGAGCTCAGTGGCCTCATCCAAGTCAGGCAGGGCGCCCCGCTGCTTGAATCTGGTTCGAAGGCTGATGGCAAGGTTGTTGAGAGACACGTATCGATCAGAATAACCAGGAGAATGTGCAGTTCGATGGAGCTCGATGACCTCATCCAGGTCAGACAGCGCGCCCCGCTGCTCGAATCTGTCTTGAAGGATGTTGGCAAGGTTGTCGAGAGACACGGATTGATAAGAATGACCAGCGGGACTGAGCGCGAGTGCAGCTCGATAGAGCTCGATGGCCTCATCCAGGTCAGACGGGGCGCCCCGCTGCTGGAATCTGACTTGAAGGCTGTTGGCAACGTTGTTGAGAGACATGGGTCGGTCAGGATGACCAGGGAGACAGAGCGCAAGTGCAGCTCGATGGAGCTCAATGACTTCATCCAGGTCGGACAGCGCGCCCCGCTACTGGAATCTGCCTTGAATGCAATTGGCAAGGTTATTGAGATACATGGAGCGATCGGAATGGCCAGGGGGACAGAGCGCGAGTGCAGCTAGATGGCCTCATCCAGGTCCGACAGGGCGCCCCGCTGCTCTAATCTGCCTTGAAGGCCGAGGGCAAGGTTGTTGAGATGCATGGAGCGATCAGAATGGCCAGGGGGACAGAGCACGAGTGCAGCTTGATGGAGCTCAATGGCCTCATCCAGGTCAGACAGAGCGCCCCGCTGCTGGAATTTGCGTTGGAGGCTGATGGCAAGGTTGCTGAGATACGTGGATCGAAGAGAATGGTCAGGTGGATGGAGTGCGAGTGCAGCTCGATGGAGCTCAATGGCCTCATCCAGGTCAGACAGAGCACCCCGCTGCTGGAATTTGCGTCGGAGGCTGATGGCAAGGTTGCTGAGATACGTGGATCGAAGAGAATGGCCAGGTGGATGGAGTGCGAGTGCAGCTCGATGGAGCTCAATGGCCTCAGACAGGTCAGACAGGCTGCCCCGCTGCTGGAATCTGCCTTGAAGGCTCGTGGCAAGGTTGTGGAGAGACTTGGATCGAAGAGAATGGCCAGGGGGATGGTGTGCGAGTACAGCTCGAATGAGCTCAATTGCCTCATCAATGTCGGACAGGGCGCCTCGCTGGATGAATCTTTCATAGAGTCTGTTGGCGAGGTTGCTGAGAAATAAGGGTCGACTAAAATGGCTAGGGGGACACTCCTGCAAGGCTGCTCGGCACCGCTCGACATTGTCTGCCATGTTGTTGTAGAGTTAAATGACGACGGTAAAGAACGCAGAGCATTAAAGCAATATATTGAGCAACACTGGCCCGTGACCGAGACTAGCCTGCAAAAGCTCCTGCGGCTCACTAAGTACATAATCGAAGATGGTCAGGGCGGATACGCACGGCACAAGCAGAAATTGGAGTACTGCAACACAAGACACCTCGAGCGAAATGAGATGACCCGTTGAACATATGATCATAGTAGCCACCGTAGCTTAGTCAGCTATTTCATCACTATTACTTAAGTACTTGTTTGAATTCTCATTTACTTACTTCGAGATTTTGACAAGCGCATTATGCCGACGTACATATCCAAGCAAGCGCTCCTATGCAGAGTGGCGAACGAAATTCCGGAGAGGCTAGACAAAGAAACGAAGTCATGTTAGGACTGGAGCACCCATTTGGGACTGACGACGGTAGTACAAGCTTCGATGGGCGCACACCTGCGCAGGCGAGTCAGTTGACCTTTGCAAGACCTACTAGTCTCCCCTAGGCAGACCTTCTTTACGTCTGTCGGAGTGTTAAAATCAATTGTCATACGGTCAGCCTACACAAGACGACCTATGTACATATTCAAGAGTCCTCCAGTGGGGCTAGATGCTGTCAGACTGAGTTTCACTCCAGTAGGTCCCGTGGCACTTGCCCATCCGATAGCATTTGCTAATGAGAAGCCAGAATATACGCCGCCGGTGGTGTGTTGCTTCGGCGTTTACTGTCGCGGTATGTATAGTTATTCCACTCATTCGAGTCCCCCAGTGGTCCAGGCTGAGCTTCCGCCCTTATGTAGTTCCCTTGGCATTCCCTGGCCAGGCTGTCTGTATAACAGCGATGAGAACGGACGTGCTAAGCCCCGCATTCATCATGATTCCCATTCAGATTGGTACCCGGGTTCAATATGTCACGGGAGATGAGGGGGACAAACACTTGCCATATCCACAAGTGTAAAGTGCGGAGCGCGCAAATACCGATTTTGCCGCATTACCGTCTGTCCTCTGGGCCCCTCCACCATCGGATCCAGCGCTCTGATGGGCCAGGTTGCGACAATGTGTCATGCAAAGGAATCAGTTACAACTGTAGCGAACAAGCACAACTTGACACGACACTCCTTCAGATCGGGTCCAATGCGTCGGTGAATTACTGCCTCAACTGGATCCAGCAGCAGTACTCTGGATCCGAATTAACTGGAGACCCATCGACATCGATGACAGTCAAAGGGCCAGACAATTTATCGAATCCAAAACAAAGCCCCTGTCGCCGCCCGGGTCACCTATAAAGTCCAACGATAATAGTAGTACCAACCAACATTCATCCAATTTACATCCCCACTTCCACTGCTCAAACTTCACTCAACAATTATGGCAACTACTGAGGCTGATGTGAGACCCCCCGCTGGCATCTACGTTATCGTCAACAGGGTTCTCTCGCCCAACGACGAAAGGCTTGCGATCAATTTCAACGGCTCAGACAAGCCTTTGACCGTGAAAATCAGGGCCGACTCTGCTCCCCAGCGTGTATGTGCTCTATGTTATGCTACTCATGCTTCTTATGTATATATTACATTTGAAGTGGATCGTTAAGGACTACGACGCGAAAACACAGGCCGTGGTTCCTGAAAGCGCCCCCAGCCTTCAAGCTGCTTGGGGTTCAGGCTTCGTGACAGTGCTTCCCCAGCATAATTATGTTTGGACCATTAGGCAAACCAACTCCGGATACACGTGAGTTTCGCTTCGTGTTTCTTTTCATGAACGAGTTGAATTAACCGAATCCTGTAGTATTCAAGATGGTGGGGTAACCGTATACTGGGGACTTGCGGATGCGGTCAACGACGCTAAGGTGAGCTTCATAGGCTACAGGGCTTGCTTTTGCTGAGGACCTACACAGGTCACCATTGGAGCCGGCACGGGTAACGAAAAGCAGAGGTGGTTTTTGCAAAGGCTGGTGTAGACCCTGAAAAGAGTAGCTACACTAGCAAATAGGTTTCTCGAGAACTTGATCAATGTACTATCATCGCGACCGCTGTGAATTAGGATTCAGACGAAAAAATTGTTGCAGTTGTTCATGACAATGTTAATAGCATGCGATACAAAGACTTGAGATCGACAGGGGGTATGTTAATATGGCGAAACTGGATTGACATAGTTGATGTCATGTGCATTCAAATTAGACGTCCGCTCGGAATAATTTCAGCGGTCTAGGGTGATAACAATAGCATTCTTTCTTCCTGTCTGAATGCGTAGAAAAGACTGATCATCCAAGGAGGAACACCAATGACGAGTCGCGTCATCTCGTAGAATTTTGGTACGGGTTCTCACTCAACGTCGCCCATTGCTGCTACTTGTTCACTGCGAGACGAGCATTGCATCCACTGGTCTCAGAGAAGGTTCGGGGTAAATTTGATTACCATACGTACGTTGAGATGTTTGAACACCCAATTCTGAAGTTCTCGTGATACAACACTATGTGGCTACTCGTTTCAAGATCTAGAACGCCGGTTCCAAAATCCACCTCTGCTTTTCACCACCGGTGCCGGCTCCAATGGTGACCTGCATAGCTAGGTCCTCAGCAAAAGCAAGTCCTGGTTAATCTTATGACACTCACGTTGGTATTGTTGACCGCATCTGCAACTCCCCAGAATACGGTTACTCCACCATCTTGAATACTAGAGGATTCGGTTAATTCAACTCGTTCATTAAAAGAAACACGAAGCGAAACTCACGTGTATCCGGAGTTGGTTTGCCTGATGGTCCATACATAACCACCTGCTGGAAGGACGGTCACGAAGCCTGAACCCCAAGCAGCTTGAAGGTTTTGGGCGCTTGCAGGAGCTACGGACTGGGTTTTCGCGTCGTAGTCCTTAACAATCCACTTCAAATGTAATAATATACATAAGAAGCACGAGTAACACAACGTAGAGCACATACATGCTGGGAAGCAGAGTCGGTCCTGGCGGTCGCGGTCAAAGGACGGTCTGAACCGTTGAAAGTGATCGCGAGCCTTTCGTCATGGGGCGAGAGAACTCTGTTGACGATCACGTAGGTACCTGCTGGAGGTTTTGACATATTTATTGAATGAAGTCTGAGTGAGGTGGAATGTCAATCGAATGATTGTGGGTTGCTGCCACTGTTATCATGGTGCTTTATAGGCCATCGATATCGATAAGTACTTAATGCAGACCCAGAGTGCTAGTACTGGATCCAGGTGGGGCAGTAGGTCACCGACACACTGGACCCGATTCGAAGGAGAGTTGTGTTGTCTGATACAGTTCTAACCGAACTTCATTTACGCAGATTGTCCGTGGGGAATACCTAAGGAACTACACAGTGGCGAAAACTCAGTCTGAACGTATTAGAACTCGAATGAATAGAACAACAAGGATACATACAGTAAACGCAGAAGCAACATCACGTACATTCAAACCTTTCATCACTGTCAGATCCGGGCGAATGCCAAGGGACCTGCCAGTGCCTACTGGGGCGAATTCTGGAACACCCTGTCCGGTAGCATTATCACCTTGTCACCTCTGATAATTGTGGCCGATGCGTAAACATTGAGACATTGCCAAACAGATCGCCGAGTTTTGTGAACTCCCAGTGGCAGGATAAACGCTGACTGACAGTCACTATGCCTCGCTATCTCTGCTCCTCGTGTCTAGGCTTCGCTGCTCTGTGGGGAAATTTAAAGTATATCAGATCACAAATTATTAAGTTCGCACCAAGTTCGTGCTGTTATTTGTTTGTGTTAGCAAACACATGTTCTTCATTTCTCGATGCCAAACATTACATAACTTAAGTTGGTTTATCATCTCATTGCTCGCCGTCGCCGTATGCATCGTGCTCTCGTGATCATATTAGAATATATGTAGTATTGCTTCGGCGTTTACTGTATGTGTCCTTGTTATTTTACTCATTCTAATCCTCCGGTGCGTTCAAACTGAGCCTCCGCCCCATGTCCGCCCCTATGTAGTTTCTTACAGGCCGTCTGTGCCCCGCATCCACTGCGATCCCCACGGACAATCAGGTGAATGAAAATCGGTTAGGACTGTACCGGACAACAGAACTTGACACAACTCTCCTTCGAATCGGATCCAGTGCGTCAGTGCGCATGAATGGGTTAATGTGGCGAAACTATAGTTGGGGACTGACACAGTTGATGTCATGTGCATTCAGACGTTGGCTTCAGTAGTTCAGGGTGACAAGTCGATTCTTGACCCTTCAAATTTACAGGCAAAGTCATCCGAAACTCGCGCCGCCAGTCTTGTCCTGAAATCTTAACGCAGACAGTTCATTTCGAGCAACATGGGTTAATCCTGCGCAGAATGTTAAGTAACTGAACTTCTCTAGACTTGCAACGTCATTGTCATTTAACAACCTCTCCACGAAGTCGGGTGCAAGAATATTTTACTCTACTTTTCAATCCCTCACTGTCAGCGCTGCCTGCCCTAAGAATCGGAGATCTTCTCGTGAACGGCGCTTTTAAATAGCAATCCCGAGACATGCGTATGTATAGGTCCCTCAGCATGTTGAACCGCCGCTATAATTTTTTCTAGTAAGCACTCAAGTCAAGTAATCATTCATACTGACTAACATCGTTTCGAAGCTAACCACTTGTGCACGGCCACTTGCCAAAAAGTTCCAGCGAGTGGTGTCGCTTCAGGTTCGTCTGCCCTGTCGTTTACTGCTGTAATAATCAGAAATGATAGCTCAAGGACAAATCGAGCGATCTTGTTTACCTTGGCTGGGCGATAATTCCTGATGGACGCCTGTCTGCCAAAGAGCACCAACGGGGGGCGTCATTCGAGTTTCCGCCGCACCCCGACCAACAGCACGGACTGCAAGCGGTCAGTTCAGAGCACTGAACAACGAGCTGAGAATTCTTGCCTCTACTTGGAATTATTTCGTCATGGACGGCTGTTGCCCACAGTCCTTCTGCAACCGGAGTATTTGCTGGGGCGTCGGTAGCGGTGGCTATTACAAGAATCAGATAACAGCTGCGGGTGACATCTGAATATCCATACCAGCAATGTCGGGGGCAACTTCTTTACACAGGTTATCGACATTCATCTGAGCCGGAATACAATACTCACCTGTGTCTCTAACAACGACGCGGGCAGCACACGAAAAAAGAAGCATGTATAAGATGAAAATAAGGGATAGGATGTCAGAGTACATCATGGAACTGTTGCGAGAGGTATGCCCTACGATCTTGATGGAACACCCTATGGCCAAGCTGAATTTATAGCAAGACTACCTCGTGTGGATGTGGGGCCTGCGCAGCCTTGAAAAAGCGATCGAGGTCTCTGCCAATGAGCCCACACAATCGGTTACCACATTATCTGCGCTTCGGTGCTGAAGCGAGCTGCCAGAGCACAGGAAGTTTGCACAGTGTATGGAAAGCTTGGCTGCTTCGAGAGGTGTTCTGAGCCTGAGGGCAGCTTCTCGGGCTACCGCAGTACCATAATCGCTGGGATGTCCATAACACGCCTTGTTATCGACAGAACAAGCAAGCGAATAATCACTGCCAGGCTGATGGGCCTCAAAAAGACTTTCGATAGTCTTCTTTGTTCTGCGTTGACATTCATACTACATCAGCTATAAACCCCGTCTGTGGTTTGTCAAGAAGCAGGACAGGTACGCCAATCTCGACAGTCAGCAGCTGGACCTGCAGCTAGTACCTGATGGTTAGCTAATAGTTGACCCAACTATTAGAGATCTATTGCAATTGCTGAATGATCGTGGAGTGAGAACCAGTGTGGCAGGCGCAAATTTTTCATGAAGCTCTGAAGTTGTGGGTCAACGCATGCCGCGGATGCTTTCGATTTCAAAGTCCGGACGTGCTGATAGCCACCATGAGTCGTGTGCCCAGCAGCCCCACAAATTATATATGCGTACTGTCTCAACTCGAGCATCATAGCCAGTACATAAAGAGGTCCCGAAAATACATTCATGAAAAGATTATTCGCACAACATGAAAAAACTATATACACAGGAGATATCTATATACAAAACAATACAGCACTAGTACCGCTTATCTACGAGCGACCATAAATCAGAGCATAAAGAACAGAGATAGCGTATCCAGCGGTGTTATTTCCACATGAAATCGAGTGCGTGGTATAGGTGAGGTATCAATGTCGCGGAGGCGTGATTGGTGGGGGAGGGTGCTTGTACTATAGTTGAATGGTTAACGTTGGACGTCGGAGATGTAGGATCCATGTGAAATACGGGGTGTGGGGGTCGTGGTGAACATGAAGCACCCTGGCGGTGGAAAGTGTCATGATGTGACGTTCGGTGGCGTGTAACACGCAAGCATTTAAAACGTGATATTCAGAATAAACGGTGTTGCCGAGTCAGCCCGAACCCTGAACTTGTTCCTGCAACGCGATGCATTAGTGCGAAGCCACATACAAAAAGAAATAATAATCATCCGTCACAAGGCGGGAGAAAGAAAGAAAAACTCACTCTTTCACCCAATCCACAACAACAGTCTTCAATTCACTTGCCTTTCCGCCTCCTCTCTTCTGCTTGTTGATATACCCAACGACCATTAATGGCTCTGCGTGGGGCGTCTCTAGGAGCGCATCCACAATGGCTGTCTGCACGAGGTCAACTGCCGACGGGCCATCGATACCTGAAAGGGTGAGTTGGGGTGGGATTGAGAGTTCATCGGGAGGGTCTATGCAAAGGAAGGGAAAGATTCAGCATCCCGACCAAAGCGAAAGGAAATCAAATCAAAGGCGCACCTTCATAAACCCTTCTCTCAACCCTCACTCTCACCATCCCAAGCCTCTCCCTAATCCCATTCAGCCTCTCCACACTCAAAGCACTCGGACTTCCCCGCCCCACCCCGCCTTCCGCCTTCGCAACGAGCACTTCCAGCTGCTTCAGTTCCCGCATCAAAAACTCCCCGCGCAGCGACTCGCGCTCGGTTTGCTCAGGGGTGAGGAGAGTCGGCTCAATGGGGGTCCCAACCTCCTTGAAGGGCGGTGGCGGCGTATTGGGATTGCCTTGGGGGAATTCCGAGTCTCGCGCCCCACCGACATGGCCATTTTTCGGGACGTCTGTGTCTATCTCCGTCGTACCTTGCGCAGGGACAGCCGCGTCTTGCGTTGGCCCATCTGGCTCTGTGCCGCGCATGGAGGGAACTGAGTTTGATGCAGTGTTTGCTGGGTTCTGGGAATCGGGCCCTGGTGTTTGCGTACGGGCGGAGGTCTGCTGTTGGTCTTGGGGAGTAGGCTCAGGTGGAGCAGGTGTGACGCTCTTGGAATGCGCAGGCGTAGTGTTCTTGGAACCTCTCTTGTTCTTCCTGCCTTCTGGCCTTCCTGGTTTGTCTTGTTTCTGACCGGTGGTAAGAGCCGGATCTTGGTTACTGGCGGAATCATCTGCACTGGAATTGGGGTTCGGGAAGGGTTTGCCAGTGGTGATATTGGTGTTGGCACCTTGGATGCTATCAATGTTCGATGGCTGAGACCTGTCCACGTGAGATTGAGGATTGGTAGTCGTCGCAGTCGTGGTTAGAGCGTCAAGTGGGGCGGGTGTGGGTGTTTGAGTATTCACAGGCGGGTTTTGAGAAGGTGCTATATATTCTCCTAGAGCAGACGCAGGCTGAGGCGCAGCGCCTGAATCAACCGCAGGCTCATTCGTGGGAAATTCCACGGCAAACCCGCCCACGAAATCTTCAGGTGCGCTCACTTCGGCAGCAAACCCGCCCACGAAATCTTCGGGTGCGCTCACTTCGGCAGCAAATCCGCCAGCAAAAGCTGCTCCTCCAGCACCGAACACAGACTCTGACCTACCGCCAAAGATGGGCTCAGTTCTTGCGCCACCTCCAACCACTGAACCCACCACCGATTCGTCATCAGCATCAACGTGTCTGAGCATTGAAGGCCCAGGGCCTGAGGTCGTGCGGTGGTGCCCAGTTGCGCTGAGTTGGTTCTGTTGTTGTACCGCGGTTGGACGCTGCAACCCTGTTGTGCTTGTCTGATGCTGAGTAGAATCAATGCCCACGTCCGAGCTGGGCTTATCACCGCGCGCGCGACTCAATATATTCTTTGCGCCGAATAGGGAGAGGACGCTGCCCATGACGGAGGTGGGCCGTGATTCCGGCAGCGGAACGTGCTGAGCGTGGATGGGCTGTTCCATCTCTGAGCTAGGGATGATAGGGAGGGCGCTGATATGCGTACGAGGCGTCGGGGAGATAATTGCGACGTTTGCGGTAATTATTTGACCTCCAGATATAAATGGGGAAATATCGAGTGCACTTAGCTCTGGGTCCTGCCCTTGTTCTGGCGAAGGTGAAGCCACACTAACGTGCACCCAGCTGTCATCATGGACCACTATAGGGTCATGTCTCGAAGGGCCAGAATCGGAGAGGTGCGAAGTGTGTTGGGAGTGCATATCAAAGGGTGGAAGACATGCGGGATCGACGGTAGTTGGGATGATTGCTGGTGAGGGACCTGGAATGACTTCGCGTACGTGACTGAGCTCAGTGTTCGTCTCGGAGAGGGCTGGACGGCCAGGATATGTCCCGGGTGGCGTGCGTCTTTTCTGTATTTGTTGGGAAGGTGAAGCGGGAGGTGCAGCGCGGGTACTCGAAACGACAGATGATGGTGAACGGCGAGTAAACAAGCCAGCTGGTACGGAATATTTGATGGAAATTTTCGGTACTCGCAAGTCATTCTTGATCTTCCATCGCGGCATGGCCTTCATGATAGCCCTCACCTCTCTCCTCAGTGTCTTATAAAGACTTTTCAGTCCCGTATCGCGCCATACGCCGGGTGCAACGTCTGCAAGGAGGAGCCCGACCATCGTCCACGCGCATGTGAGGGCGAACCGAGAAAGTGATTGTGAGAGATAAAAGTCAATTGCCGTGCGCGTAGCAAGGGCAAGATATGGGTCTTTTGACCTCGAGGAACGGGTACGCTTTGAGAGGAAGTGCGAGAGTACGACGCCTTCCCAGAGTCCAATGAGTATGCCTTGAGCAAGGTTAAGTAAATTGAAAAAAAATTAAAGACTAGTAAAAACCAACCTATGAGTTTGTGATCATTGCCTGTTGCAATGTTGAGCACGACGCGCAGAGCGACGCCCGCACCGATTGAAAGTATGATTTCCATGTCTTTTGTAACAAATGCATAGCGATGGACGAACTGTATTATGATTCCTTTTGTGCGTCCGGCGAATCCCGACCACTCATAGTCTGTGACCTGTGTGACCACTCTGTGACATGATGTGATGACTCTCTTGCTCTCTCACTTATGTCTCTACCGCAGGCCTTGTAAAATCTATAGATGGCTCTCTCAGCGCATATCTCAGACAGAACGGAGCCTCGACTCGATTCTATTCTTCGTTGAACTCGTCATAATATTTGTAATTATCGTTCTCTTGCCATGCCTTCTTACATATTTTACAGGATTCAAGGATACGTCAGGAATTCGGCCACCACTTGAAAGTACCTCGCCTGGTCCTCCTCCTCCAGGAATGGCAAGTGACGCTGCGAGAACTGGGCCCACTTCACATGAGGAATTCTGTGGAAGAAAGGACTGACGCAGACATCCTGCGCTTCATCATTGGCACCGTTGGTGACGAGGGTGGGAGTTGTGATTGTGTGAATCTGCTCCAAGCATGACCATGGCTTCAGCGTACCCGTGATGGTGAACTCTGACGGTCCAATCCTGGCATCAATGATCAGCACCGTCAGAAAGTACGTCGAGACATCACCTACATCGTGCTATACACGGTGGGATTTTGCATCATGGCTGCAAAAGTCGTCTTCAACTCCTTTGGCCAGGGGGTCCTGCATACGTGCTTTTCGTAGAATATTCCCATCGCTTGTTGATACTCAGGATTATCTGTCGTTCCTTCTCTCTCATGTTTCTCTAATGTCTCCCTCACATCTGCTGGCAGCGCGTTTAGCAGCTGGCGAGTACTTTTTTCCCACAGCGCCATCGACGGGGCTCCGCTGGTGAGGACGAGGTGTTTGAGACCTGCCGGGTGTCTGTGGCTGGCATAGTGTGCCCCTAACATCGCTCCCCAGGAGTGACCCAGAAGATCAAAGCCATTCTGCACACCAAGGTGGACAAGAAGGTTGTCTAACTCATCCATGAACAGATCGACTGTCCAGAACTCTTTGGGCTTCTCCGCAACGCCTTCAAAGACAGACAGGCCGATGCCGATCTGGTCGTAAAAGATGACGGGGATGTTGTATTTGTTGTGGATTTCAACAAGAGGAGTCATATAGTCATGCGGGATGCCAGGGCCGCCATGCAGCACTACGAGAGGTCGCGTCTCTGTAGCGAGATCCCCGACGATTTTGTACCAAGTTTGGTACGTGTCGTCACCAACTTTGAAGTCTGTTTTGCCTGTAACCTCAGCCATTAGAAGTTCGACGTATGGGGCGTACTGGGGAGCGACCTGATGACGACCAAACGTTCAAGACTTTATACACCGAGAAGGATGGATTATTCCGGCTGTTTCCATCGCCCAACATGAAACGGCGGTGTTTGGCTGGCTGATGCATCAGTGTTGCCAGTGTATCATGTCGTAAGTTTCATCGAGGAATGATGCAGGAGTGCTTGGTTTCGCAATTCTGATCTGCAGGTGAATATATATATTCATCCAAATATCGAGCATACGAACGCGCTTTCTCTCTCCGATAAACATGGAAGTTCAGGCGAAGCTGACCTGATGACACTAACGCATGATGAATCTATAGAATGGAACTTGCATGAAAAACCATCACTGAGCGATGAAGCATACCGCTCGACTATAATATTAACAATAATGGTATTTCTATTATGCTCCCCGCCACCCGGTCATTTAAATAGTTTCCTTTGACTTTGGGCCGATATGCTACGTATAGTACTACCTTCTGCTGCATGAACCTGAATCTTCCTATTATGTTTCTATTATGCATCAATTGATGCGCTGGGCGCGTAAGGTAGGGGTTCTCTGATGTATTACTTGTCTCATATGGTTATGCTGGGCCCGGCAATGAAAGTAGTCGAATAATTCGTTCCATACTTTCCTTTGCGAGTTTAAACTGCAGTACGACACAAATTAATGCTTGCCACGGCTCCGGAGATAGGCGTAGATCCTGCGCCCAAAATAATTTCGTACTCTATTGTATGTACTATCAACATTAGGTTACCCTAGAGAGACGAAAAAGGTTTCAGCGTCAGGCTCTGCGGATTTGACTGTGTCTGGACAGCAAAGCCTCACACATGAAGTATACTAACCGACCACCTGCGAGCATTCGCGCGGCAGTATGAAGAGTCCAAGCATAAATCAAGCAACCATTTATCATAAGTCTTAGATGTGGGTAACAGAGTTCAAACTGAAAGGCTTGCGCATACCATAGCATTTGAAACAGACCGTGACGTGTGCTTTGTTCGAACAGATATTTCCAATTCATTGTTGATTCACCGACGTAGATTTCCCGCACCATACTAATAGCGTACAAAATCTCCTCGTCCAAATGCCCGTGTTCAGTATGATTGTCCTTGAGATCGTCCTTGTTAAACAGTCTAGAAATACACAACATAGATTTCTATGACATGTCGAGTCAGCTTCTCATGCCGTTGAAAATGCATAAAACACGAACCATAATCTTGAACGGATAAAAATGCAGGACATCCAGTTCGTATTGTAGTGACGGAAAGATCACAGGGGGGTGGACGCCCTCGATGTTTCCGGAGGGGTCACAAGATGAGCTGCCGCGCGAGAGTCGGGCGAAGACATCTTCCAGTTAGACTGATCATGGAGAAGTTCTTTGATATCGACGTCCATCGACTCATCCTCCGGCTCGTCACTACATTCGGAGTAGGTGTCGTCCGAGTCCATTAGGTTATAATCATCGTCGTTATTATCTGAATCGTCACTACGCCTCATGAAGGGGGTCCGTTCCTTCGATGAAGGGATTCTGATGCGCAGGGAAACGGTGCCGGGTTTGTCGGATTCCGCCCGATGTTTATAAGGTATTACTTTTGCGGAATGCAGCTGACCCTCAGCAGATCGTCTAAGTCGGGGGGGAAGGACACTTGTGGTCGGGGCTTGACGACGTGAAACATCGGTCACTTTTGACTTGTTAGATGGTTGAGACGATGACGTCAAGAGTGTGAGGGTGACATTTGGGGCGAGGCTCAATCTACCATCAGGCAAGAACATGATGAATATGAGTGAGAGGACAAGGGGGTATGAGGGTTTTTGTGTAAAGCAGCGTTCACTCGAACGAACAAACTTAATAGTTATCTGGTTGAACCGCGTCCTTTAAATACCTTGGTGTTGTGGACGCACCACTTTGGCTTTGGTCTACAACGCCATCGCGGCGTCGGTGAACAATGCCACCAGTAGTATTGATCATGACCTGTGGATTGACCATGCGGTGGACGGTGGAGGTAAAGTGTTGAAGCAAACGATAACAATCAACTTGAAACCACATTGACCACCGTGACAGGTCATTGGTGAGTGACAATTATTGCCAGTGCAATTTAAATAAACGACTAACACGAACATATCAGTACTAGTTCTGTGCGGAAATGATACAACTCACCAGCCGCTGAACGTACGTCCCATGAGATTAAGGGTTTGAAGGTCGGTCAAAGGACTCGCTTACGATGCCGTATCATGACTTGCAGTCACATTTTTTACTTGAGGACATTTCCAATTCTCGTATTATTTCACTGCCCACGACGCATGATGCATTAATGGTCAAGGTGCGATATTTGATCCTAGAACCTACGTATTATTATCGATAACTTACCTCGAATTGACCTCGTCATATGAGTGAAGTTAAATTTCCTTGAACTCAAACACCCGAGACAGAAAGACTACACAGGCCTTGAGCACTTATGACAACAATGGTGCGAAAGGCTACAACATGATGATTGAGTCCTCGAAGTAACGCCAGGGTGTCATTTAATCGAGAGAGGGGAGGGGAAGTCCATTCCGAAGAAGTCAAGGGGTAAGGTGAGAAGCTTGGAGTTGAAGCTTCAAGCTGGACCTAGGGTCTGGTGACTGATTGAAAGGCTAGTAACTGGCTGGCCTTCAATGCTTGATCAAATCACCTGGATAGAGAATGAGATCAGTGGTTTCAACTTTCGGTGCTCTTACAGTCGTCTGCATATGAATTTTCAATTTGCGCAACGTATATTTGTCCATATTTGTCCATGGTACGAAAGTAGAAAGAAAAAGGCTCAGAAAGGTATTGTCGCCCGAAGGGCTGAACCAAAGCTGAAAAGTACTAGGTGTAGTATACATGAGAAGAGGTGAAGCATTGGATCAGTTCGACCCGCAGATGGACAGCTCCCTCATTTCCTGCAAGACCGCCTCGACCTCATCACGATCAATGAGAACAGAGACAGAACTTACAGCTGACCCCTGTGGTCGTTTGTTTACAATGTTTAGCTACCATATAGTACATCTACTATCTGAATCGAGTTCGAAATAAATACAACACTAAGGACAACCGTACTGAAATAAATAGTGGCTAACATTTATGCAAAGAAACCCCACAGCGCAAGCCCACTCAGCGCTACGAGAACAGTAAGCACCCTGACCTCATCCCCTGCTGTGCTGCACTCCAAAATAAGACCTAACCCACCACGCGTGGGAGTGCCTGGACGGAGGTCCATTAAGAAATGTTGGGTTTTCATTTTCCTCTCCCTTGGCCGGGGGGAGGCGAAAGAGTAGAAGGACAGTAGCGGCACTGCTATTGGGATGGGAATGCTTGGAAGTGTGAAGGGCAGACGTAGCACTGGTCTTCGCTCGGTGCAGCTCAGAGAATGAGGAAACCCATGCTCGTCGGTACGAACAACGTAGTTCCCGCTCTCGTCATATAAGCCAAAATTGACGGGGGTAAGAGATAGGGGAAGCGAGGCGGGAATGAACGTCAGTGTAAATGACTGTAAGCGTGGGATCGTGTGTGCGATCTGAGATGCGCAAACACGCAATGACTCCCCTTTGGCTGGCGGAACCAACGTCAACCGCAGGTGTCGTAGCCGAGGAAGGGCGCTGACGGATTTGGCTAGTGTGTCCTGAAAGATGTCGAAGTCTTTGGTATACAGTCGGCAATCAAGAAAAAAACGTACCACTTTAAAGGATGACCTTCTCGCGCACGTTATCTCCAACGTGGTCAGTCCAGGGCAAGCACCTACAAGATTTCTAACCAAGCTTCCACTTTCGTATGAAGAATGGAAAACGAAGGAAATGCGGAGTTCAGTGAGGGAGCGCAGGCTCTGCAGCACCCCCGCAACTAAGAGAGGTGCGAGATCGCGGATGATTAGTGGCTCTTCGATAGCTAAGTGTGTGATTTGGGGATGGGAAGGGGCCAGTGCTTGAAGGTGCTCCAATGAACCAGCAAAATGGGTGAGATTCGGTAATGCGGATGGATCGAGTGAAGGGAGGACATGAGGACTCAATGCAGTGCGGGATGTACGAAAAGATCGCAGATGTTGATGGGCCTCCAAAAAAGCTATGAAGGGCCGCTTAGCTGACATGGGTCCTGGTCCTGAAGACCAATCCAACACGATGTCCCCTAGAGTTAGAGAATGTAGGAGAGGCCAGCGTGCGTTGCAGAGTGGATGCACTGTTCCGTCCAGAATCAACGGTCCTCCTAGGACATGCAGTTCCTCGAGGTTCGGGGAACGTTGGATCAGCATATCCCAAAGATGACCGTCGAAAGGAAGCGCATCTGCAACGTGTCAATGAACTAGCGAATCATATGTCAACAGCAGACAGACCTTGAAAGTCATCTGCATGATGAGTGTAATATCCATATTTCAGGGTCAATGAGAACCCACGAAGGTTCTTAAATTCCAGCAACTAGAGAGGATGAATGATTGGCATAATTTTTTTTCATGCACATACATGACTTCGTTGGCTGGGCATCACAGATCCGTAACAAGTGCCGAGTGTGCGGAGTCGTGGACATCTGTGACAAAATTGAATTCTTGAAAAAAAGATGAATCACCGATCAAACATACGATACCCGTAGGGCGAACCACATATCGTCACATTGTGGTATCTCACTCGCGTCCCAGATGAACGTATGGAGTGCGTCCAGTTTCGGCGCAAGGTCCCTCAGTAGCACTGAGATCGCGATTCCATTAATGTCGGCCATAAAGCCAGAGGAGCCGGAAGAAAATCGAATGTAGAGTTTCTGGACATGACGTGCGACGTTCGGGCGAGAACGGAGCATCGACAGTGTCCTCTGACATTGTTCTGCGGTCCCGAGGTGCACATGGGCGTATAGAACTGGGCATATACTAGCGAAGAGGTGTTTGCTCTTCGTGCGACTGGTTGACGAAGGCTCGATTTAGAAGTGTGTTAGAGATACTCACCGAGAGTGCCAGGTTGAGGATATCTGTCCTAGAAGACAGACATGATGTCACTTCCAGCAAAAGATCGGCAGGGAGAGTAGCAAGGTTTGGAGAAATCATTACTACAAGATGTTCTGGGTATCCAAGAGCACAAGAGGGTATCGCTCTGCTGTCTAGAAATGGTTAGGGTAAGTTGGTTGCAGGACGTGCGAGAACAAGTTCCTGCTAGTACTACCGTATCATAGCATTGAATTTGAACGTGGCAAAGGATTGCGACTTATACTTACTTATTACTATATATTACTCCGGAGATATCTTTGTACTTGTCGAAAAAGGTAATTTCTGATGCCAGCAGGAAGGCTCAGGAAGGTCACTTGAGTGAGAATGTTCATTACATACTTATCGGCATCTGACCATGATCAATAGTCAAAGCCGGCATGACACTGACAGGGAACTCCGTCCCAACAGCATTTATAGCGGTGATTATCGATTATCTCGAGATCATTCCCCTCCTTACACTTTGACCATCATGGCGAACCAGCTGACCCTCCCTACTCTCGATGTCCTTAGAAGTTCAGTCTCTCCCGATGTCGATGTTCAAGCAGTAGCCAGTCAATGGTTCTCAGCTTTCGCGGAAGCGATGCAGTCAAAGAATGTACCAGCAGTCATAGATCTCCTTGTCGATGATGTCTTCTGGCGCGATCTCCTCGCCCTCACATGGGACTTTCACACTTTCCAAAGCACCCCTTCCGTCAAGAAATTCCTCACAGATCAACTTCCACTGTTTACCTTGTCTTCTTTCACACTCAGGAAAGATCTTGTAGAGCTTCAGAGACCATACCCCGATATCGCGTGGATCCAGGCTTTCTTTGACTTTGAAACTACAGTCGGGATTGCCTCTGGGGTTTTCCGCCTTGTGCCACTTGCAGATGGTTCATGGAAGGCCCATACCGTCTTCACGAACTTGGAAGATCTCAAAGGTTTCCCTGAAATGAACGGTCCCAGGCGAGACCACCAGCCAAACCACGGAAAGTGGGCCGCGAAGCGTGCACGTGAGATTGAATGTCTCGACGAGGAACCCAGCGTCATAATTATCGGAGGTGGGCAGAGTGGGCTCGACGTTGCAGCGCGGCTCAAAATGCTGGGCATGAAGAGTCTGGTGGTGGAGACAAATGAGAGAATTGGTGATAATTGGAGGAAGCGTTATGCAGCGCTGTGCCTCCACGATCCCGTCTGTGAGCATACCACTCTTTCAGCTTGTGTTTACTTCTGGCTCAACTATCTTCCCATAGGGTATGACCACATGCCATACATTCCGTGAGTCTCGCTTCAGTCTGTCGATAAATGTCTAACCACAAACCATGCAGCTTCCCCTCTTCATGGCCTGTATGGACCCCTGCAATGAAACTCGCAGATTGGCTGGAATCATTTGCACACAGTATGGAGCTCGATGTTTGGACCAGCGCCACCGTGGTGTCCGTCATTCCGGGCACGAAGGGGAAAAAATGGACCGTTGCGGTCCAACGTGCAGACGGAAGGGAACGGACCTTTGAGGTCAATCATGTCGTGTTCGCCTTGGGCTTCGGCAGTGGTGTGGGCAAAGTACCAGATATCCCAGGCCAGGTACGTTTCATCCATAAATGTAGGGATTTATTCCGCGTCAACCGCGTATATAGGACGAGTTCAAGGGGGAGATATTGCATTCCAGCAAACACAACCTTGCGACTGACCACGCAGGAAAAAAGGTTGTCGTTGTCGGGGCATGCACGTCTGGTAGGGATCGCATGATGAATATTTTCTTTTCTCTGCTAACTAAAAGAACATATAGCGCATGACATATGTGCGGACTACGCTGACAATGGCGTCGGTAAATGATTTATTTATTTTTTCAAAACGCATTGATGTTTGAATTAAAACTGGACACAGATGTGACCATGGTTCAACGCAGCGCGACTTACATCATGTCCAATAAGGAGGGCATGCCGAGGTTACTGGGTGAGTTATATCCTCTTCACAACTTTACCACCACAAACGCATCCAGCGGCGTTCTGGGAGGGTGGCCCTCCCACTGATATTGCGGATCGCATGAGCGCGTCTTACCCGAATTCGCTGGTCAAGTTAATGCACCAACGCCTCACAAAGATTATTGCCGAGGCAGATAAGTGCGTGACTACATATTATCTCCCAAGTTTCTTGATAGATGAGATATTCAGGGAGCTTCTTGACGGGTTGCGAAAACGGGGCTTCAAGTTAACATTGGGCGAGGACGACTCTGGCTTTTTGCTTATGGCATGGAAAAGGGCAGGAGGATATTATCTCGGTTGGTCCATTTGCGGGCTATGAGTGAGACTGCGCTGACCATAGTGCATGTATTAGACGTCGGGGCTTCACAGATGATCATCGACGGGAAGATCAAACTCAAGAGCGACGGACCAATCTCGCGCTTTACACAGACAGGCTTGCTTTTCGAAGACGGTTCCACTCTCGATGCTGACGTGATCATCTTCGCTACTGGGTACGCTATTCTTACTGACTCATAGACATCGCGGTTCACATTGTCAGCTACACTGATCCACGTGCTGCCTATCGTGCGCTGCTTCCGGAGCCCCTGCATGACAAATTGTATCCTATCTGGGGCCTTGACAAAGAAGGAGAGTTGAACAGCGTCTGGCGTGAAGTCGGTGGGCGCGGTAAGGAGGGGGAAGGACTCAATGGTATATGGAGCATGATGGGGAACTTGGCGCTCTGTAGGTTCCACTCTAAGCATCTCGCATTGCGTAAGTCGGTTTCTCTACTCCCCAAGTCAGTTTGACGAGCTTGGTGACATTCAGAAATCAAATCGTACGAAGAGGGGCTTTTCGGGAAAAGGTATTAGTGAAGGATGCTTCGCGTCCGCAAAGTATGTTGTATTACATGATTCTGTTCTCGATATCCAAAATGAATTGTACAAGTATGTACTACTAGGAACTTCAGGAATGTACCGTGAGGATCCCACAGCTAGGTTTCCCTGTATCACAGGCGAGGGATAATTTGCTCACTGGATGTCACGATAGCATCTACATGTTGAGCAAAGTTCTACCTCAATGAACGTAATTATCCCATCGTGTTACGTGCTGGCAGCCACCCAGTGGTACGGTACGCATCGATTCTAGGGTCAGTAGAAACGCACCGTCGGCATCACACAATTGTCAAGACGCTTCTTAAGGGTGACGGGCAATTTCCTCGTCAGAACGAAGTTGGAACGCTACGTTAGCATCCTCGCTCAGGCTCCTGAGGTCGAATTCCACTGAGTGTCAATTGTCATGATGTCAATTAGGAGTTCCAGATCAAGCTTACCATGCCAACATCAACGGAAGACGTGGCTGTGCTGGTGCCACAATATTCTCTCTTTCCTTCTGTCTTGACGATCAAAGTTGGATTCCTCTTCTCCATCATACTTCGGATGATCGTACTGAATCATGGGTGACCATGTGACTGTCGCTTCTTTGGTCCTTCGAAGTTCACTTTCATCTGGGCCGATACAGCGCCACTGCCAACATCAATATTAGCCCAGCTAAGGATACTTGTGACCTCTCCTGTTAAGACTTTCCTTATATGTAGGATGCGTCTTGAGTAAAACCTCCTGTACGTCCTCTTGAATACACAGATTTTTTGCCGTCAACATTATTATTGGATGTTGTAACTTGCATGCCCATTTTTATAACGATAGGTATGGCTTGGTGTCAACAATGACATGGCTTAAGCCAAAGAAGCGTTGTCAACGGGAAGAGCGCGTTCATCTGGAATGTATCTCTCCTTTCTCGAGGGGCAAGCGGGGAAACTTGCAGGCCGAACAGTTCAGCTCGCCTGCTTTTTTCATGACAGGAATCGAATCATATTGAGTGCAGGCTGTTGGACTCAGCTAGTTCTCGTTGTCTATTTCTTTCACCATCCGTTTATTTGTCGCGCATCGACGACAAAGGCTATCTTTCTAGGTTTCCTGGATCTTCTTTACTGTCCCGAGCCCCCCAAGATTTTTTTTTTGCCTTCCGCGTGTGACGGGGTAAGTAGACTGAAGTAGAAGCTTATATGCCAACTTAGACGCCTGCCTGATTCGTCGGCTCCTTCCCCTGTTCATTTCAAGTTGGCGGGTAAATTAAATCTTATTTCTTCCTGCTTCTTCGACTTATCAGCTGGTTGTTAATGCGCGCTCAGCGCTCATCCTTTTTCACCACCTACATAGTACTCGTTCTTTGTCAAAACGCTCATTATCTACATTCTTTTGTTACTTTCTTACCATGTCTCCCGTTCTCGTCTCTTCTGGCGCAAGTATTCCATCGACGCCGTTTTCCATGACTTTGCAGGTCATCCCGCCCGTTCTTATGCTGATTCTGCCGATAGTATCGACTGTCCTTCTAGCTCTTTCTTCACCTTTTAGTCGAACCAGACTCGTGCCAAATATTCTTTTGGCACTCAACACCGTCCTACCAGCCATCGCTGGTGGACTTGGCCTTGTGGCATCACTAAACAATGTGCAGCTCCTCCAGCGGTTCTGGATTGTGTCTCAAGCCTTGCATGCATGTCTCTGTAAGCATCGGATTAGCACCTTAAATTCATTTTGTATACTGATATTTTCTGAAGTATCTGTCAGTTTGCTGTACGTATTGTTCGCGGCCACGACGCCAGCTTCCCTGGTACCACAACGCGCATTCCGTTTCCTATTGGTTTTTGTGACAACATTCCTCGTCTGCGGTGAGTACTTTGTATTTATCTCTTTTACCAAGTTCGAATTGCGTAACAGAAACAATCGCTGGCTCAATTATAAGCACTCCTGCTTTGCTTTCCCCTACGTTTTCTCTTATCTCACGAATTCTTCAATTGCCTCTTGCTGTTGGAGTCTTCTTTGACATACGCTCCGCCATCCGCCAAAGCGCCATGGCAGCGCCGCTCACCAAGACGTGCGAAAAACACCAAGCAGGTCCCGAGAGAACACTTCGCCCGACCATTTTTCCGAATAGATCTCGGCGGGTCAGTTCACCCACTCCTGACACCTGGCCTTTTCCAGGCTCACTGGCGCATGCTCAGCCGACACACAACCAGTCGTCGGCTAGGAGTATAAATGCGGTCCCATATCTACCTCCGTCCCTCACACTCACCCACACGCACCAAGAAAATAGCGTGATGTCTGAGGGAACGGTAGCAACCCGCTGGTGTTGCAAGGAAATGCGTCTTGCCATTATTATTTTAGCCGCGCAGGCGACAGCTGTGGTGTGTGCTGCTCTCAAAATTGCTTTAGCAATTATTTCAGAGTGTTTCCCGTCGTGGGTCGCTTTGCAAGTACGCGACTCGCTAACCACATCTCCGTATCAATCGTGGGGAAGCTCTGACGTGACGCACGCTTCAGTACTTATTGTCGCTCACTCCGTTTGTTTGCTTGTCTGGGCAGTAGGAGTTGTCACTTGCCTTTATTGTGAGCACATATTGCTTTGGTCGATAATCAGTTCGATCCATCTAATAATTTTTTACAGTACTTCCGGCTGTAAAGCAGACCGTGCCAACTTCTCTCAAGCTTACAGGAAGCTCCTCGGTGCCGAAACCTTCGGAAGTCACCACCCCTCGCACCCCTAAGCCCTCGCTTTCACGACGCAGGTCTTCAGACTCTGCATCTGATTTTCTCTCTATGCGGGATCCTTTCGCTTCCCCCCCTCCGCCGCCGCTGCCTCCCACCGTCGGCCTGGGACTCGATTTAAATCGTGTACAATTTGGTGACGTAGCAGCTCAGTATCGTTTTCCCGCGCCCAAAGCTAGGAAAGCAAAAGGCGGACGCAAGAGGCGAATCGGAATGAGGGTGAGAGCATTGGAACACCAAGCATCTGCTCAAGCTCTGCTTCCTTCTCGGCCTCCTCCGGCTCACATCAGTGAGGGTGAACGCGGTCTTGGAGATGAGGCCCTGTTGGCACAGCTCCTTCTGCAGTCTCTGACAGCAGGCACTGATGCGGAGATAGAACCCAGCAGCCAGACAAGGGTGACAGCGACAAGCCATGTATTGTCCTTCCCTGAGCCTACCGCGCAGATTGAGAGGCTGGGATCGAGGTGGAGTGCTAGCACGGCGGCTCTGTCGGTGTCGACAACCACCGCTTGGAGCGAAAAGAAATCTAGAGCATCTACTAGCACTTCTGCCTCAGCACGTGCAGCTGGGAGGAAGAGTTCGGAGGCGAGAAAATCGACTGCTACAGGGATCTCGGCTTCCCCCGTACCATCGGCCTAACCTTCGGTGCTGTGTTTCCAGCTTCTCTGATATCGTAAGACGGCCTGGCCCTTTACATATATTCGTACTCACTCCCACCAGGTCTGGCTTCTCATCGTCCCTTGCAGTTCTCAACTTCTTTGTTTTGAATTGACACCCAGCCGACCTTCCGCGTTGATCAGCCAAGCGGTTATCACTGTCCTTACTCATCGTCATTGTATTTTCGATCACCTCCACTCTCTGATGTTCTCGTCATCGCACTCAATTCTCTGTCCGACCTTGCATCGTATCACCTCAATTTCATCACACCGTGTTGTACTCCGCATCCTTCATTATTTCTTTAAACTGCTACTTTACTATGTATCGCTGTACCCTTTCACGGTAGTTGTGGTCGGGTTCTCCCGCATGTTTTGACTTCGTTGTTAGGTATTTTTTTAATTTTTTCACATTTTGACGTACGGTTTTTTTTCGCGTACTTGTTACAAGTTTTTTCGGATGTTGTTGTGGGGTAGTGTACAGAACTTCGTACTTAAGAGAAAGTCGAATCGCAGATCTCAGTCACTTGATTTGTATTTTTGTTTGCTTCGTCGGTTCGGCCGGCGGCCGCCCAACTTGAACGGGCTTATCAGATCTAGGAACGACTGTCTTCCTTCTTTCAAGGTCTGCAGTACTTAGTACTGGCGACTAGGCCTGGTCATCATGTGTCTAGTACTGGTATAGCTGCTATCAGCGTTGACTGTTAATATAGATATTCGGCGCTCGGATCGACTACACATCATGTTCCAAAGCGAATAGCATGAATACGATAATATTGAAGAGTGAGAAATACCAGTGCAAGGATAAAAAATGCTCACCTCTGGCGCGAACAAATAAATGTCACATCATTAGTGGTCACCCGTGTATAATCAATGGAAACGCAACACAGAAGAGCATGACACGAGTCTACCAGCCGCGTCACGGCATCAAGATGGGCGGGTGTTCACAGTAGTGGCGGCGGCGGCAGATGTCGCTTTTATACTTACAATGTGTGTCGTTTGAGCATCTTACGACGTGCCGTGAAGTAGACGGCGCCTCTTACGAAGCGTGTGTGACCTTACATCCTCTGGCGGGCACTATCGCCGTGTCTTGCCTGCCAGGGAAGACATGGTCTGGGCTCGGGGACCTTGACCGAAGAAGACGTTTTCGCAGGACGGGGTCAGATTATCCGGTTTGCTAGTTGGTCTTGTGCCTCAGATTCGATTACTAAAATCGCCATACATAAATTCGCCTCTTGCGAGTGTTCGGGGGAACTCGGTGCGAAGGTTTGTCAAGCGTGATCGCTTCATGGACAGTCAAGGAAATGCTATCAAGATGCACGGGCGCTACCGCGTATAGTATGTTACGCACCCCCTGAAACTTGATAGCAAGAAGCAAGTGCGACAGGCAATTTCACATGCTGTACGATATTCAGTGGGGTATATCATAAAGTGAGCTTCTTACTATATGTTAAGATAGAGAGGGTTGACATCGTTTGAATATCGGACCGGAAACCACTCTTACCGCGGTTATACTTTCTTCACGGGCAACAAGCGCAGACTGAAGGTCTTGGCACAGTAGTGAGCGTGATGATTAGTGTAGAGTTGAGTTGGTTGGAAAAGTGCTTGTTTCTATCGTCTAGAGCTTGGGGCCCCGGGGGCGCCTTCTCTCCATCTGGTACAGTGGCAGAAAGTTTAGACATTAGATTATGCTAGACTAGCCCCCTCTAGCCAGACCTATAGATGAAGGAAGATAAAGAGCTGGCGAACGATCACCACGGAGTTCCGAGACACCGCACCGCACGACTACGATGTGCGCCAAGGGCGCGGCAGAACTGCCATCGACGCAAATAAGATGCCTTTGTCTGTCACTTTTGAGTGCCTATCCTGTCAATCAACAAGAAGTTTCTTGTAAGAAGAGTCAGCAGATCACACTTGAACCTACCGGTAAAGTGTCATTGCGCCTTGTGCTGGAGGTGAGGGGATCTACGGCTGCATACGCCAGTTATTGTATGCGCTCTATCCAGCTGCTAGCGGGAGATCTCGTTGAACCCTGTCGCGAGGAGATTGCAGTCGGAAAGGATTGGACCGAGACATGCCGGACAAACGTGTATTATGTAGTATCAGCATTTAAGTTAGCACCGTTTACCTTACGATAATTTTCCGATCGCCGCAGTCCGACAGGCTAGACCAAGTTAGTAGTCTTCCCCGAGGAAGACAGTCGTTCGTTCTAATAACCAAATGGCGCGGCTACGAGTGGTATCGTCGTCATCCTTACAGCGTGTCTTCACATCGGGAAAATGAAATGCCCGCTCGGGCCCTAGTAGGCCATCCCAGTGTGAAATTCGACAACCGCATCTGAATGGTTCGACAGGTCCGCCGTTCACTAGCGTCTACTAGGTTGAGCGGGTATTCGGATCACTTCCACGTTAACGCCAAGACCCCGCTGCGTGGACCTTTATCAGATACAAAAAGACAAGCTTACATAAAAGAAAATCTGGCGCCTGAAGATGGTCAATAGCACTATGGTGTATTCTGCATCCTCTTGGATGTCGGGTCTCCTCTAGCATAAATGTCGCGAGCTTCGAGCAGCTGATGTCAAAATGAAGACAAAAATAATTGCAAGCTCGGCCGCTTCCCGAATTGAATTAGACGCCCCGGAAGGGGTAAAGTATCTTTGAAGCTAAACTCGAGGATTTCGAACCCCGACAATACTTCTTTATGCAAGCTGACCACACCTATGTAATAAGTAGCCACCCTTCGTTCTTTACTTCTTCCTTCCCTTTTCTCTCCCTACACAAGGCCTTCTCCCTTCCTCCTGTCGTTATTACGACGCTGTCGCTCATTTGGCCCACTTTCCAGACTGTAGGCGCAGTAGACTGCCACCATGCTCTACTTGACGTCCGATGACTTTCCAATCTGTGAGTGTCCTTGTTGTGCATCACTTGGTTGCTCCTACTAACTTTACCTTGCAGTCATACCATTTGGAGTCATCGGGTATGTGTTCTCTCATTTACACTTTTCGAAGTAAGCTGACGGCTTTCTAGCTTCTACCGATACCTCTGGTACATCATCCGTATTATTGCTTCTTTCACCTACCGCCCTGTCCCTCTCCCTGAAAACCCCACCTATGTTGCCTCTGAAGATGTCACCATCATCGTACCCACCATCGATGCCGGTGATGAATTCAAGGAAGCAGCCAACAGTTGGCTTGCCGGCAAACCCAAAGAAATCATCATCATAACCGAAGAAAAAATGCTCATTCCTCTTCAAGAGCTAGCCCATGCTGTTGATCCGGAACGTATACGCGTCCTTACCGTCCCTTTCGCGAATAAGCGATTGCAGATGGCACATGGGATTAAAATACTACGACAGACATTATTGTCTTTGCAGATGACGATGCTATTTGGCCACCGACGCTTTTGCCATATGTACTTGCTTGCTTTGAGGACCAGAAGGTTGGAGGCGTAGGCACGAGTCAGCGCGTCCAGCCCGTAGGTGAACGTATGACAGTCTGGGAAGTCCTCGCGGCTTTCCGTCTGACAATCCGCAACATCGAAATCAGCTCCAGCACGCACATCGATGGTGGTCTTCCATGTCTTTCGGGTCGTACAGCTGCCTACCGCACTGTCATCCTCAAAGACCCCGAGTTCCTACACGGTTTCACCCACGACTTCTGGCTTGGCAAGTACCAGCTCAACTCGGGCGATGATAAATTTTTGACGCGGTGGATGGTGAGCCATGGATGGAGTACCTACGTCCAGTGCTGTAAAGAGGCAGAATTATTGAGTACGATGAAGCCGAACTGGAGGTTCTTGAAACAGGTGTTGCGGTGGACGCGAAATACCTGGAGAAGTGACCTCCGGTCATTATTCACGGAGCGATATATTTGGACCTCGCATCCGTATGTCGCGTACACCATGGTGAGTTTTTTTTGACGCTGGTGACGTGATCAGCATTTATTTATTTATCTCGTCCACAGGTTGACAAGCTCTTCAACCCCTTCACGCTCCTGGTAGGGCCCTGCCTTGTCGGGACCCTTGTCTGGAAAAGTACCATTTCCGTCGAGGATGGTGGATACCATTTACCTTGGTGGAACATCATTCTGTCCTACCTCGTCTGGCTTTTCGCAACCCGTACCGCTAAGCTCCTCCCGCATCTCTGGCATTCGCCCAGCCACATCGTCTACGTCCCCGCGTTCATCCTTTTCGGGTACTACTTTGCGATCATGAAGCTGTATGCCCTTTGCACGCTCCATGAAACTGCGTGGGGAACTCGCGCAGGCATTGGCGACCCGACAAAGGCGACAGCTGCCACAGACGCTGGCGGTGTTGGTGTTAACGTGGTACAGGAAAAGGTCTATTTTGACCAGCCTAGCACACCGACGCGGTACTCAGGCCATCAGTCACCGTTCCACCAGTCAGCAGTAGAGATGCAGACCGGTTATTCCCCACAGGCATCAGACGGTGGGCAGACGGCGTATGCGCGGTGACGAATGTGATGAGATTACGACTACGCACACTGCAGCACAGACATTCCCAGTATACGATACGGTACAGCTCAGGCGCCGTAGAGCGGAGCATTATGGTAGACCCCGTCTCGAGTGGTGGAACTCCCATTTCATGCCACTCGTAGCTCTATTCCCCGCAATCGATAACGCGACTAACGTACATCCTCACTGCGACCCTCGTATACTTACCACCTACATAACCTTGCTTTCTTTCTTCCACGGGATTCCTTACTTTATCTTGGACTAGCTGGTCATAATATCCCCCAACTTGGCGCTCTCCTGCATTACAGCATAGACGCGTCATGCACTGCATACACATGATGGTTTTCTGATGCCGGTCGTTTCTGTTGATCGACTGATTCGTGCTGGGCCCATCGATATGACGCAGTTCGATGTATTTATACCATACATATCGGATCCATATGACGTACCCGAGGTATACTGGGCAGTTCACACTAAATATAGCCGTAATGGTTGAGATAGCTCCAGCCCGGCCAGTTCGTGCTAGCTTGTTACATCTGGTCATCGGTTAATGGCCCGCAAGAATCCATCAGCCTTGTAAACCAGTAGGTATGGTAAAATCATTCTATAGATATTAGGATCACACATCATGGTGTCTACCTTTTAGCTGCCCGGGCAAGGCACCGGAGGGAGGTACGAAGAAACATTCTGTCCCTGCATCCTGAAGAGATGCTGCCTGATCTCAGAGATTTGCGTATTATTTTGCACGGTGTTCTCCGGGTTACCATACTGCAACGTCTCGCCGTCCGTGTGGTTGACATAGATCATGCAATCGGGAACCTAAAGGGACAGATCAATACATGTTAGGAGTTAACGGCGAGCTGACCTACGTCATGCATGAATAAGCTCCAGAAATAATCTCCGCCTACAACAGGACTGGCTTCAATCGAACTAAAGAACTCCGGAAGTGGTGAAGCGGAAGGGTTGTTTCCGGTCCAATCATATTCTCCAGCGATGTAAACCTTGTGCACGGATTGGATGAGGCTGATGTCAATTTCGAGCTGGGCGATGTTGGGTGGGTAGAAGTGATCGGAGAAAATATCGATAGTGGGGATGGAGAGGTGCGTTGCATTGACGCCATAGGTACCGTCAATGACAAGCTTGTTTGGGGCAAGCTCTTTAATGTACGACTGTATATCCACCGGTGTAAGGATCAAAACTTTCAAGTCCAGAGGAAAGGGCATACCGAAATCTGCTCTGTCCATTCATTCGGGACCCACATATCTCCAAAATTAGGCCCACCGAGCTCGTTACCTGTCTCATAAGCGAAGATTGTGGGATCCTCAGCGTATGTGAGGCCCGTGAATTGGTTGGTGCGGGTAAGGATCACTTTGATGTAGTTCTTGAAGTCGTCGATGATGGTCTGGTTAGGTATAGAACTGCATGACCTCGGGGTTGGTGGAGTCGGATCCAGTGAGGTTGAATCCAGCCCAGCGGAGGAAAGTGAATTTTCCACCATGATAGTAATCCTGCACGCGGACACTATAAGCAAATGCAAATACTGCGGCCGATGCAAGAACTCACATAGTTGTCAATTAGCGGGGCAAAGATACGGAGACCATGCTTTCCCGCTTCATAAATGACCCAATCTATGGTGTCGAACGCCTGCTCATTAACGACGCCCAGTGTGGGCATGACGCTCAGGGGATTGCCAACACTGATGCCGAGAGTATGACCACGTAGAGCTCTCGCACCCATGATCTGAAGCGTATTCATGATTTCAGTGATGCGTCCGAAGGTCGGGTAGCTCGCTTTTAACGGCGGGTAGAAAGGTTGACCTGCAGGGGGGATGACATTCTCATCAAGACCGAGCCAGTAGACGTTGCCGCCGCTGGCGGTCCATCGCTCGCCATCGAGCATCAGAGAGGAGCCACTGCGAGTGACGCCCGCATTCTGTGTGAGATCGACGGAATTGGGGTGCATAGATGTCTCGGCAACTTGTGGGCTCAATAGGATGGCGTCAATAGAGGAGTTGAGGTCGAGGCCGAAAGTAATGGAGATCCGAAGAAGGACCACAAGAGCTGGGGCAGCGTGCAGTAGCTTCATAGTGAAGGTTGGGGTGGAAGGCAACCAGGTTCTGGCAAAGTTCCTCGTCACATTGATATACCGACAAAGTACTAGTCGTTTGATGCAGAAGGGGCGATAATTCCCCGTGGCACACGCACCACCGCGCTCGTGACCAACGACGGTGAGATGGGAATTGGTGATGGCAATCGTTGGGCACCCCTGAATACGCCGCACCCGGACATTAATTGGATACGCACTACTTGCTCTTCCATAAAGCTATGGCAGTGCCTGTATATCAGTTACAACAGGAAAGAGGGCAAGTCGTAGGGAAGATTCAAGTTGGCGTTTTAGCATCATCCCGAAAGCCTTGCCAGCTCTCCCTGCTATCGTCTACACCAGAAAATGTATATCAGCTCTCAAGTTAGCAATGAAGTGACGAGTCGAAGTTCGACAATGCCAAACCACTCTCCAATTCCTCTTCAAGTCTGTGCGAAATATCAACGTATCACGCAATTGTGTAACGTTAACCCTAGGAGAAGAGAGTGATGCACGCGGAACGTAGACAATATAGATTGGAGGCTATTATTATTCGACTGCTTCAAGGTGAAAATATCCTAATATATACCTAATATAGCTAGGAAAAGTCAAAATTATGAATCACATTATTTCAACCTTCTTTAGGATCTTTTCAACATTAAATAAAAGTCTACTAGTTACGAATACATACAAATTGATTTCAAACACCTCTGAGCTAACTCCGTTTGAAATAGGTTTGTATGGTTCGTGGGGTGGTGTTTCTTTGTCGCCAAACTCGATGACGCCATTGATCAGAGAAACAGCACTTGATTTCCTAACCACCAAACATGAGCATAATTTTGAGAATATCTCGCAACTTAGCAAAACATTGTTGTAGGTCTCATCTTTAACTCTTAATTACTACAAGCTTCGTGGTCGGGATAATGTCCGTGGGAATACAGTGGCTTTATGATGTTGGATATCTTGGTGGTAGAGTAAGTGGTGATAATGCGGTGTGCTACGTCGGAGAGGCTGAAGGTGCAAATTACAGTGCGCACCAGTCTCAGCGTGGCAGAGAAAAGATCAAGAATCGCCAGAGGAATGGCTTGGCATCTAATCAAATCCCTCTACCGCAATGTTCCACTTCCAGCGCTCTTCTGCGAAACCGTTAGAAGTGTCTTCGAGTAGTATCTCGTTGCGCTTCGCGACATAGACCTGAAGAGCGGACGAGAAAGAACGTGGATGAGTATGTAATAGCAAGAGGTAGAGAAACAGCGCACCGTCTTATCAGTCACCTTCTGCCGCAAGGTCGAAATTGCTTCTGGATCAATTGGTGATTCAAGCAGCTCCGATAAATCCTCGACGGCTTTTTCTAAGTCCCTGAAGGGAAAATGATTAAATACATCCGTGGAATATAATAGGGCGAGTCAGAATCAAATGCCTTACCTCTGGTTATCCTCGAACAGCTCTTTCTCGTTTCCCTTGTCCAGATAAAACGCCATTGCGTACGTCCATTTCAGCGTCGCGCGGCATCGCTCTGCCTCTTCTACAGCACGCTTCATGAACTGTACCTCAATCCACGTGAGCGAGGACGTTATCTGCATCTCCTCCATCTTCTTCTCGGTCTTGTTATACATCTCGACGGAAAGTTTTGCGGATTGCTCGTGGTTTGCCCACCGATTGTAATAATGGAGGTAGCGTTCTAAAGAAGCACGCGACTTGGATTGCGCATCACGCGCGTCCACACCAGCCTTCTCATCATAGCGATTGCACGAGTACCATGCTGTGCCGTGTTCGGACCAGGGGCCTGTGCAAAAAAGGTGTCAGAATAAAATAAAAGGTAGGATGTCTGGGACACGTACCCATGCACACCCAGCAAAATTCATGTTTGCATTTCTTACAAGTCATGTGGCTGCCATAACGATCAGCGTAATTTCATGTTCCCCGAAAAAAGACACGCACTTGCAACCACCATTCTTCTCTATGGTACTCTGGCACTTACTACACTCCTTTGTGTTACTCTTGATCCAATTTGCAGTTTCGCTGTCATCTCTACACTTCCTCAACCACATCTTGGCGACAGGACAAATAACTGGGCGATGGTCGCTGTCGATGGAGCACCCAAAGCAGAACTTATGATTTACGCCACAACTAACGGTTGGCACCATCGTTGTGAGGGATGAACGGGAGGAAGCAGAAGGGCATGAGACGGTGTAAGTGCACGAAGGGTAAGGACAATATTTCAGGTGCGGATTGGCACCAACAAAGTGTCGCACAAGCAATTCCTGGAATCGCTCCCGCGTCCGTCCATCTTCATCCTCACCAGATTTTGCTAAAGTAGATATAATGAAGGGATCAGGTGCGACGAGCGCACAGCCTTCGGCCATGCAATGGATAGCATGCTCGCCCTCCTCGCGGATCTTGGAGGTGATATATGCCGCCCAGCAGCCTGAACAGAAGGAATGGTCGCACGATAGTGCACGGAATGACGTCTGAGAGTCGTCGAAGCAAATGGGGCAAACTAAAGTTTCGGCCTTGGGGACTGGACACGTAGGGTAAGGTGAGGAGTCAGATGTATCGGCTGCGGATTGCGTACCTATTGCTTGCCGCGTTGTCCTACGGCGGCTGCCTGATGAGCGGATGGGTGCAGGACCGGAAATGGAGGGAGAGGCGCGGAAAGGGGTGGATACACCTGCTGCGACGGACACGGCGGATGCATTATCCATGTACTTCTCGATGAGGCGCTCCTTATTCCAATTCATGTAACGCAGCAACAAGGAAGCCATACTTTCCTACACATCGCGAAGAATTGCAGAAGAGAACCATCAGTATAAATACAAACTTCGAACATTCATACGGACATCGACACCGAATATGCTTGATATGTGATCCACATCAGAGGCCATGAGCTTCTCTACTGCTTGCTGGGAAAGTGACTCATGTTCAATTTCATATGCCTTTCGAGTCGAATGCTGAGGGACTTTAAAGTCGTCAGCGAACTCCATGTCCATGTCATCATCACTGGGTGCGGAACCTGCGATGTTGTCGGCGATAGATTGAGCCACTACAAAAAGGAAAACACACCATCGTCACCTGTGCTGATCATATCCTCATCATCATCGTAGAAAGCGTCTTCGTCGTCTGAGTAGTCGTAGTCGGAGGACATTGTCGCTGTTGTGGTCGATGTCAAAGGTGCTGTTTGCGGCGTGTGCCGGTCTGAATCGATTAGCATGCCCTGTAAGGATTACCAAAGCGGATAATCTTATTATGTAACACATCACGTGACCGGCACTGCGGCATTGTCACGTGTCATTTGACTCGTTTCGAAGACTGATGATCCAAAAATGTTGCATGCAAAGATTAAAGTTCCTCCACTCTCTACGCCAGATACCATCTAGATATCCAGCTAGACCAACAAAATCTCCCCTTTCCCTCCTTAGAACGATGGCGACAGAAACTCCTGCCGCAACACACAAGGATCCCGTCACGGGAGAAATGATTTCCAAGACGTGCGTGCCGAGTCATTTATGATCATGATTATCGGCGCACTCACATATCACACAGTGAGCTCAAGCGTCGCGAGAAGCAGCGCGACAGGGATGCGAAGAAGGCCGAGAAGGCCGCTGCCGCACCACCGCAAGCTGCATCTAAGCCTGCAGCTGCAAATGAAGACGACCTCAATCCAAATGTAAGTCATCTCTGCTTGTAATCAAACACTGATCCTGACGCGGTGCAGCAATACTTTGAGCTGCGTGCTCGTACTATCCAAAAGCTTAAGGAAACTCAGTCTCCCAATCCCTACCCACACAAGTTTGAGGTCACCCAGAGCATCGCCTCGTTTGTTGCACAGTACAGCGAGGAAGGCTTGATCACTGCTGGCCAGAAGCTCGACGACACAATAGTCTGTCTATCTGGTCGTGTGCACAATATCCGGAGCAGCGGAAACAAGCTCAAGTTCTATGACCTCCATGGCGAAGGCACACAAGTGCAGATTCTCGCGAATGTCCGGTGAGACTTGTTTTAAATTGACTGCTAAAATATATTGAATCGCGTACAGCGATGCGGAAAACTCGGACGAATTTATGTCTACTCAGGCCCTCTTCCGGCGCGGAGACATCGTCGGTGTCACAGGCCACCCCTCGCGCAGTCAGAAGGGCGAGCTCAGCATCTCCCCCACGAGCATGGTCCTCCTTGCACCCAACCTGCACCAACTCCCATCCGCCCACTTCGGTCTTAAGGACCAGGAGACCCGGTACCGCAAGCGTTACCTCGATCTGATCATGTCCCCCGGTACACGCAACATCTTCATCACCCGCGCACGCGTAATCAATTACCTCCGTCGCTACCTCGACAATCTCGGGTTCCTTGAGGTCGAGACACCCATGATGAGCATGGTCGCAGGTGGTGCCACGGCACGTCCGTTTGTAACGCATCACAATGATCTGGATCTGGACTTGTACCTCCGTGTAGCACCTGAGCTGTACCTGAAGCAGCTCACTGTCGGTGGTCTCGACCGTGTGTACGAGATTGGACGTGTCTTCCGGAACGAAGGCATCGATTTGACACATAACCCCGAGTTCACTCTTTGCGAGTTCTACATGGCCTATGCCGACATGTACGACCTCATGGAGATCACGGAGAACCTGCTCGAGAGTATGGTCAAGTACCTGAACGGCGGAAGCACGCTTGTGAAGTATCACCCCGAGGGCAAGGATGGGAAGGAGCTCGTCATGGACTTCAAGACCCCATGGAAGAGGTATGACATGATCGAGACGCTTGAGAAGAAGACGGGAGCCAAGTTCCCCCCTGGTGATACGCTACACACCGAGGGGACTAACAAGTTCTTGCGAGACCTGTGTATCAAGGTCTGTGATATAATATCGACCTCGGAGGAGCGTCGCTGACGTCTTACAGCACAACGTTGAATGCAGTGAGCCCCGGACTAACGCCCGGCTTCTTGATAAGGTTTGTCTCCTTCGATATTTCTTTCACACCGTCATTAACTCGCGCACAGCTCGTTGGCGATTTCATCGAGCCCCTGTGCATATCTCCCGCATTCATCAGTGTGTATTGTCTTCATCTCTTCCCTCCTGTGCTGACCATGCCTCCATCTCCACACAGCTGGCCACCCTCAAGTCATGTCCCCACTCGCCAAGAACCACCGCTCACGCCCCGGCCTGTGCGAGCGCTTCGAAGGGTTCATGTGTGGCAAGGAGTTCTGCAACGCGTACACCGAGTTGAATGATCCGTTTGAGCAGCGGTTGCGCTTCGAGGAGCAGGTAAGACGAGCCCTTCATTTTATCTCGTTGCCATTGTTGCATTTTCTTACCATACAACTTCAGGCGCGCCAGAAGGAGCAAGGTGATGACGAAGCACAAGGCGTAGATGAAGTATTCGTTGATGCGTATGTTCTACTTCCGGTCCATTTATGTGTTCTTCCTAAAACCCCTCAAACACAGGCTTGAACATGGTCTGCCACCAACCGCAGGCTGGGGCATGGGCATCGACCGGCTTATCATGTTCCTCACTGACTCTCCCAGTACGTATCGTCCGGTCTGTAATACTATACAGATGCTGACTATAGTGTGTAGACATCAAGGAAGTGCTTTTGTTCCCTGCCATGAAGCCTATCGAGACGGCTGCCAATACAAGCGGAAAGGAGCCTGGTCCTGCCGGACAGGTGTAGAGCCTTTGAGGCCATCTAAAAGTAGATGATATCGCGATGGATAGAATATATAGTTATATGTTTTGGATTTGAGGCAGAGTAATGGTCAAAAGACTGACGTCAGCATCATCAATGGATCATTCAGCAGGAAACCAATGTGACTCTCAGGTGTGCTATAAGGTGGCGCACAAACGCGTACTAAATACTAAATAAGTAGACGCAGCTCTATGATAGATTTTTCGTGAGTGTATCACTCAATGCTTCTCCTCCTGACATGCCATGAGTACATATCCAAACCTGGGGCAAAAGTACTTACAACAGCTTCCTGGCTAGCCTCGCCTGCGTCAGTAGTTGCTGGAGACTCAGGCTGAGCAACTTCTGGCGTGACCTCTTGTTTCTCCTCCTCAGCATCTGAGGGGGCAGAATCTGCGCTCTCCTGGGACACAGTTTCACTCGATTCTGCAGAAGTCTCCTCTCCTTTAACGACAGCTTCCTCGTGCTCCTGAGCGTCCTTCGGAGAATCCGCATCCTACATATCGTACATAAAACACATGACTGAGTCGGTAAGAAAACAAACGCACGAATGCCTGCTCCATCGACTTCTTGATCTCCTCACCGGACACCTCAGTACCCTCATCATCTTTCAATGCGGAGGTTTCTGCAGCAGGTTCCGGCTCCGCATGCTATGCAAAGCGTGAACACACGTAACTTCCGTCAAAGAACTGTAGCATTACAGTATCAATTTTGCGTGCTTACATGACTGGCGTCCTGTGCAGTTCCCGTGAGTTATTTACTGAACGTAACAAAAGACGGACATACACTCCGGTGGGCGCTGTGACTGTGCTCCGACGCATGGGCATGGTCAGTCTTACGCGAGGAAGGTGACAAGAGATAGAGCATCTGAAATCATGTATTAGTTTTGCTTCCAATGTAAAAAAGACGCGTCTGATACACACCGCGGGACCAAATACCAAAGCCGAGCCAATCTAAAGGTTTCAAGCCAATAAAAGTCATTCATTGAACTTAAACTAGTGGGTAAATTATAGGAGCACGTACCATCCATGGTGTATCACTTCCGTAGTTGCCATGAGGTGCATGCGGGGCAGTCGAAGCCATAGTACGTCTGCTAAACACCGCACATGATGAGCGTACGTTGTGGCTGGCTCTCACTGCGGAACGGAGGAACGGGAGGGCACGACGAGACATTTTGGTGAGGTAAACCGTGGTACGGTGAGGTCGTGTCGGGACTCTAGTATTAAGTTCTGCGAGACCAGCAAATGCAGAGAAATATGAACGAGCGGACTCGGAGAACTTATGGATGACGTTGAGGTGGTGTGAACTTTCGCGGATAAGACCGGAATCCCGCCTCCCTCTTGCTTTCGTCCCGAAGTTCGAGGCGAATAATACGAGAAACTAGCTTACTGGGCTACTCGACGTCAGGAGAGAAAGGATTACCGTCATAAAGAAGGATGTCGGATGGCGGTCTCTCAGATCTGGCAGGGGAGACAGAGTAACATTACTTATAGGTTTAATTGAAATCATATGAGAACGCGACATCTATGGGTAGAATGATACGATGAGCACCTCGAATTCTGTGGAACCGAGTTCTGTACAGCTGCGTCCCTGGAACGAGGTCTGGGAACGGGTATTTGACCTAGTGGCCTATCTAAGTGCAATGTTGTTCGGATTACAAAAGAGCGTTTGACAGCTAGATCTTGGCTGACGGGCATCACGTACCTTCAAATTATTACCAAAATGTATGCCTTGAAAGCATTTAGCTGAGGTGACGGTCTTACGTGTCATTCACTGAGGGTCCATGCAGGGTCCTACTTATTTTGCAGAAGTCCCTTCGTGGTCTCTTCACCAGTGTTCGCAAGTCAAGTGCCGACTGAGTGCTTTGACTCATGTGGGTGACCGCAAATAACAAAGGCAGCCCAACTTCAAATAAAACCGGCGAGCTGATATCTTGGCATGATCAAAACAGTGAGCAAATATCGAGGCTAGCAAGAGACATGATTTGATGGCACACTCACTTCCTCTTGATTTTCAGATCGAATATTAAGATGGTGCACATGCCGTAAGATTACAATTGGAGTCCGTTGTATTATACCTTCAAGCATCGACGCACGAAATAAATCTATGATAACAGTTAGTTGGCCCTATCTTTGGAGATGAAGAATTCATAATGCGAATGGAACGAGATCTTCACTTGGAAAACCTATTTTTACTCTGGGCAGTGTTTTCTCGAGCATTTTGTGCGACAGGTCAAAGAAACTGTAGATGTAAAAAAAGTCGATACTCACATTATTATCGTAGAGTTTGTCATGGTACAATGAGTGATTGATGACCCTTCTGTACTACACATATGTAGACGTCGCTCTTGAAGGCACAAATAAGCGTGTGGCTGCGTGCGGTGACCATTATTAAGCCTCTATGAATTATGGGATCGTTCGCTAGCCAACCGAAATCCAGGCGGCCCCAAGTCCAAGAGAGTATAGTCTTGTGCTGCGGCAACTACTGCGCCATGTCTGTCCACGATATCATATGCCAGCGTTGTTCAGTAGCCGGTGCTGTACTCCATCGACTGCGGATCTGCACTGATTTGATAGGAAAAGCCTCATCAAAGAGGCAGTTGCCATGTATGAAAGTTGATTGTCCCAGCCAGCGGAAAGTTGTAATCAGCAAACCTGGAAAAGTGTGGCCACAGCTTTGGCGGGGTGAGAAGTACAACATCAATTGCAACATTACTTTCATCTTTGATTCGCAACAGCCTCGATCACAGAATATGCCCGTATGTCAGTCGCCTATCATGTAGCACATGTTGGTAGCTACTGGTAATTGTCTGTGGTTGCCACAGTGGGTCGGTGATGGCCGCGAGATGGAGCTGAAGATCCGCAGGCACTAACCTTGCTGTGCTACGCTCTTATGGGACGCTTCAACTCCGTCGGGAAAAGCTACTGCACCATGTGCCATCATTGGCATAGCCTCAGCAACGATTACCCGCGGTGAAATGCATCAAAGCCACGTGTGGGTCCCTTTGAAAGATGTGATACTGTTATTGAGCTAAAAAATCAATCAAGTATCAAGACAGTACTCGACCAGGATGTAAAAGGGTAAAGGAGATATGTCGCGGTTGCCGTAACATGTTCAGTTCATAGCTTACCTAAACTACGATAGTTTGATGGACTGGAAGTACTTTTGATCTTCGTTGCCCAAATTCCTGTACACTAGTGTACATACGTGGGATATTAGACCTGCCAGGCTTGCCGCAAATGACCTTCTCCTCCACCGTTCGTATCTCAATCTGAAAGAGTCCAAACCGAAGAATGAGCAAACGACCAGGTCATGTTTATTCTACTTCTGAACCAATCCTAATGCAGACCTTCGACGGGGCCGCCATTGACAAGGAATACCAGTTCTACGATGAAGACGCTGCCAGAGTCAGCCAGAAAATTGACGAGGAGCTCAAGGTATGTACTTCATCTCACTGGTCAGAGATTATTGGTCATTTGAGATCTGCAGAGAGACTGGGCCCGGCGCAAGGATATCCAGAGAAGGCAGGTCAAGGGTGCGTTTTGTCGAGGAATACTACCCACTCCGAGTTGACTTAAACGTATGTGATTATGCAGTCATGCTTCTTGGTCAGGCAGAATCCGGAAAATCGACACTCCAGAAGCAATTTCAGTTGTACTACGCTCATCATGCCCTCGATCATGAACGTCCGCTGTGGCGTCCAGTCGTCTATTTCAACATCCTCAAAGCTGTTCGAATGATTCTCGACGAACTAGACCATGAACTCAACAACCTTTCGATTGATGACTCAGTAGAAGGCCAAGCTGTTGCGCACGCCCTAGCTCCCTTGGGCGACCTAAGTGGGGAATTCTCCAGGCTACGTACTAAGTTGGTGCCTCTGGTCGCAATGGAGGATTCACTGGCATCGGAACTCAGCGGCGGAGTCGCTGTGACCGGCGGCCGAACAGGTGTATATGTTCGTGCTGGATGGCAGGCCCTTGTTACCCCCTTGTCGCCTAACCGGAGCCATGCACTTCCTGGTACTGGCGGACTTTCTCCTGCTGTTGCTCAGGTGACCAGCTTGGCTTCGAGGACTCTCATTGCTGTTCAAAACGAGGTAGATGAACTTTGGAAGCACCCGGCCGTTCGGATACTCCTCAATAACAGGCGAATTAGACTTGATGAGTCTGCACCATTGTAATAATAACCCCTCTGGACCCTTGGTATTGTTTATTGACAAACCCTGCAGCTTCCTGGATAGCATCAGACGCATCGCGCAGCCCGATTACCTCCCGTCCACGGGTAAAGTGTATATTCGTTCTCAAACCGTTTGTAATGCTGAATATACGTCTGATCTAGCCGATCTTCTTAACGTCCGACTTCAAACACTGGGTGTAGCTGAGCATTCTTTTGACATCGAGCTATGCGGCTCCAGATACAACTGGTTGATGTACGACGTCGGCGGAGCTGTGCGTGTGTGCCTATCTTTTCTTGTTGTATTGTTTGGCTAAACCAGGCGCTTATTTTTAGCGTGGCCAGGCGAGTTCATGATATTTAATGATCTAAACAGATCTTCCGTCTGACTCCGAACCATCGCATCAGCGTCACGCATGGGTGCCCTACTTCGATGATGGTAGGTGTTTTGTTCTCATCGCGTCGCAAGTGGCGCCCGTGTCCAGTGGACACGGGCGCCACGAAGTTGCATTCATCGTCCGCAATAAGTTCACTAACATACCGGTTTTTTTTGCTTGATTAGCGACTGCGATTATCTTTTTGGCTCCAATTAGTGCTTTTGATCAAGTATGTCTTTGTATACTTTCCTCTCATGCACCTATTCATTGTACCCGAAATAGTACCTCGAAGAAGATCCGCGGACAAATAGAGTGGACGACTCGTTACAGCTCTTCACAGCTATATGCTCAAACAAACTCCTGAAGAACTCGCATTTGGTACTGATGCTTAATAAGGTTTCGTTATTTTTTACCTTTTCGGCCGTGTGACTGATAACGTGATTGTGCACAGACTGATTTGCTACAGAAGAAACTAGAAGCTGGTGTGAAAGTGCGGAAATAGTGAGATTTAGGAATCAGTTGGCGGTTGGCTGTGCTCACAGTTCTGCGATAGTATCACATCATACGGCGACCGCCCAAACACCTACGCCGATGTGTCAGAGTACTTCAGGGCACACTTTATCCAAGTTCACAAGCGCCACGATATCAGCCGTCGAGCGTTGTATGTTGTATGTGTAGATTTTTCTGTGTCTTGAAGTCACCCTGTTCACTAATAATTGTGTTGCCACTCAGCACTTCACGTCTATGCTTGTGAGTTTCCCCGTTGCCCGAGATTTGCACGATGCCTAACTGATATACTACAGGATATCCGGGCAACGCAGGATATCATAGTTAACGGTACGTTCTCACAGATATCCGCCCCTCGCCAAGTGCTGATAACTGATACTTCAGTGGGAGAGGCTATCATCCGATCACATATCGCAAAAACCGGTCTTGCGTAATTCCCCCCTGGTTAATATCTTTTTTTCGAGGATCTCGACATAGCACTATGTTTATCTGACTACCTTCCAACATGACACTTCCCTAGCAACTAATGATACCTTGCTCCCTGATGATTTCTCTTTTCTTGCTGACTTTACTTTACCAACCCATCTATTGATATCCTGTCATTCATTGTTGCATCTCCACATCTCCCAGCCTCGTTGCATATAGAATTTCAATCGGCTTGTCTTCCAAGCAAAAGATGTCGGTCCGATGGCATAGATGAATTTGCACACGCACTTAGCGCCAGCTAGAATCCACCCTAGCTGCCATTCTCACACCGCATTTGTGACCTGTTGTGACCTGCCTGATAAGCAACCTCACTGGTCTATGGTGCGCAGTCATCTCCTCCTGATGACCTGGTGATCTTGACCGTTCTGTGATAGCTAAGGTCTTCGACGTCTTGTCGATTTAAGGGAAAAACCAACAGTTATCGCAACCATGTGGAAGATGAAATGTACAGATCCACATTGCGATGTGGTCCTTGAACGCTACAAGTTGCCACACCATATACGAGAAGTCCATCCATTGATACCCAACCGAAATGCACCTGAGTTCAGGGCACGGCAAAGCGGGGAAGCTGTCCGGGAAGCTGTCCAGGAAGCCCCACCAGTTCCTATCATCACTCAACTAGACAGAGAATCATTCAAACGGAAGATCCAAGACATTGTGCAGGGGTTCAACGCCCTGCCTGATCAGCTGAGACAGGCCTGCAGACAGAGTGTTGGAAACATGCCTGTTCTTGGGGTAAGTCCATCAGCGTTGTATCAGTCACTTGATGTCATGATTCGCTTTGCCATCAGGCGTTGTATGCGTACACCTTCACCCATCTTCAACTTTGCGCTCCAGAGAAACAAAGGTTGGGATCATATTGTTGAAGCAATGATCTGAATTCTGATGCCCAACGTCAGTCTCATCGCTGAACTTGAAAACCTGAAGGCAGAGTGGATGAGAGGAGGTGATACGTGTCTTTTGAGCTTGAAGGCTGTGAAGGACGGGCTAGTCCACATTCTACAGATGGTGTGCAAGGCATTAGTCGGTGAGGGGTCTACTAAACGGTATCGACAGTCACAAGTCAAGAAGCACGTCTGCAATACTCGCCTAGTTCACGAACACAGACTGCACGAACTCGACATCAATAACATCGGGGCACTGATCATCGAGCATACGACCTCGAATGAACATGCCCGCGCCTTCTACACCCTGACTGATGACAACGCACAGTTCATGGTCGAGATGTTGCAAAATGTAGGCGCTAGCTTGCCGCAGAATGCACATCCTTTGACTCGTTCGCGATAGCTACTTGCGGCTGGGTCCGGAATCGTCGAAGGATATAGAAAATACTTAGTGAATGCTGTCATCAAACTTTCCAGGAAATCTGGACGGTTCCCACAGAGCTTGCAACTTTGTCGCATTCACGACCTAAAAGATACCGACTTGCGTGGCGGGTATGGCTCGATCTTTCAAGGCAAATTAAACGGCCGCCTTGTTGCTGTGAAAAAGGTGCGAGCGGATCGTCGTTCCCCACACCAATTTCACAAAGTCAGTAATCTCGTGTGGGATGTCGACGGAAGTTTACATGTTGATATCTCTCACAGGAGTTCTCTAACGAGGCGGTAGTTTGGTACTTTGTACGGCATCCGAACTGCCTTCCATTCTACGGCGTATATGTCTTTGATGACGCTGGCGTGAAGACGTGGTGTCTCGTCTCACCCTGGATGGCAGACGGTCATGTTAAAGACTACCTTCAGAAAAATCCTGACGCTGATAGATTACCACTGGTAAGGGCGGCTTTGTTTTATACCAAGAGATCCTACTTATGGTGGTGGAGATCCTGGATGTTGCATGCGGCCTAAAGTACCTGCATTCAATGGAGCCAGCAGTCAGCCATGGTGACCTGAAAGGCGTAAGCGTCTGTCATACTTCTGAATGGAGAGTTCAAGTTGCATTTTCAGGTCAATATCCTGATAACATCTTCCGGGCGTGCATGCATAGCAGATTTTGGAATCGTAATGGCTCGAGACTCTCATGTTCAATTGACCACAACCACACCCGGCGCAGGAACGACTTGTTTTATGGCACCAGAACTTCTGAACGCACAGAATCAACCTGATCTACTCCAGAACTTAGACAAAATGCCATGCGACATGTATGCGTTGGGTTGCGTCTGTTATGAGGTAAGAAATGACAATTCACTCAGCTTGACCTATGACAAATCTCGCAGATGTATACTGGCATGGCCCCATTTCAAAACCTGGGTGCACACGCCGGAATTCAGGTGCTGCAGAAGAGGCGGCCGGGGCGGCCACTTGGGGTGGTAGACGACTTTATGTGGAATTTCATAGAAGCCCTGTGGAAACATACACCGACACAGCGACTAACAGCAGCACAAGCGTGTGAGGGGATCTCTCACAAGATGCAGTCCGAGGGGGGAACCACTGCGCGCCCGTTCACTGAAGTGGAGTGGGATGTAGGGTTTTTGGCTGATACCGCCGTGACGATGGTGACAGAAGATCCTTTCACGCTTGCCCATACATAGGCAACCCGTATACTAGCTATTATGTTGGTCATGTATGTATGTAAGTCACATCAATCACAGATGCTAACAGTATAAATTTATAGTCTACCAGCCGTAGTCTCCCCCTATCATAAGGTAGACCAATAGAAGTCGTTCCTTCGATATGCAAAAGTCTGCTTTGATGTCGGCTCCCTTACCGCTGCATGCACGAGTTCTACATAATCATATCGTTCAAAAAAACCATCAGAACGATCCGGACTAGGCTCCTGTGAGTCGAGTACAGAACAATTCATCCATCTTGTGGTTCTTTTGGACCAAAGAACCACAAGATACATGATACTCCTCCCAGACAAAATACGATCTAGTCATCTGTGCACTATTTACCCGAAGGTTCCTGGTTCTAGTACTACGTAGATACATCGAGTCCAAGTCTGCCAACGACAAGGCTTAGATTCCAAGGCCTCGGACTATAAGTGACTATCTGTACATGAGGACCGTGGGAAGATACAAAAACTTTGCTCTGCTGAGGATGACTTGACCAAACTAAATATTCATTGCGATAGCAGCTTGCCATAGCCCAACTCCAAAATGTCGACCAGCGGGCTGAAGGCGATTGCCCCGGTGCCCACCGCGGCAGATTTCTTGGACATTGTCCTGTCCAAGACTCAAAGGAAGACACCTACAGTGAGTCGTTCGAGGATATCATCTAGAGCAATCTAATCAACTTAATGCTCTCAGGTAATTCACAAGAACTTCAAGATCAGCCGCATCCGTAACTTTTATATGCGCAAAGTAAAGTTCACGCAAGATACCTTCGATGAAAAACTGGGAGCCATATTGTCAGAGTTCCCCCTACTTGACGTGAGTTTGATCAAGCTCTCCTGGGGATCTAAAAATTTACATTCATGAGATAGGACTTACACCCTTTCCTGGCGTCACTCATGAATGTATTGTATGACAAAAATCACTACAAACTTGCTTTAGGACAGCTTCGCACTGCCCGACATCTCATCGATCAGGTTGCCAAAGATTATGTCCGACTTCTCAAGTTCGGCGACAGTTTATACCGCTGCAAGCAACTTAAAAGGGCTGCGCTGGGTCGTATGGCCACTATCATGCGCAGACAGAAAGATCCCCTTGCCTACCTTGAGCAAGTTCGCCAACACATTTCTCGTCTTCCCGCCATCGACCCTAACACCCGAACTCTACTCATATGCGGCTACCCAAATGTTGGAAAGTCGTCATTTATCAACAAGGTTACGCGTGCGGACGTCGACGTCCAGCCATACGCTTTCACAACCAAGTCTCTTTTCATTGGCCATCTAGATTACAAGTACCTGAGGTGGCAGGTCATCGATACCCCTGGGATTTTGGATCACCCGCTTGAGGAGATGAACACGATTGAAATGCAGAGTATTACGGCTCTCGCACATCTCAAGAGCTGCGTGTTGTATTTTATGGACCTGAGTGAACAGTGTGGTTATACCGTGGAAGCTCAAGTGCGTATTGCAGCATACACTCTGCGTCTGGACTACATGTCGATTTTTTTTCCGCAGTGTAAATTGTTCCACTCCATCAAGCCTCTATTTAATGGCAAGCCCACGATGCTTGTCATCAACAAAATCGACGTGACTCGCCTTGAGGATCTCACGCCCGAGAATCGTGCCCTTGTCCAAGAAATCATTGATACTGAGAACGTCCAATGCATCCAGGTGTCATGTTATTCTGACGAGGGGGTCATGGATCTTAAAAACAAGGCATGCGATGCCCTCCTAGCACATCGCGTCGACTCGAAGCTCAAGGGCACCAAAATCAACTCTGTGATCAACCGTATACATGTGGCGCAGCCGAAAGCTCGGGATGATGTTGTCCGTGCGCCATTCATACCAGACGTCATCAAGGAGCGGAAGAAATACGACAAGGATGATCCTGACAAGAAGAAACTCTTGCGAGACACGGAGGCAGAAGAAGGTGGTGCTGGTGTTTTCAACATCAACATTAAGCGTAAGCTCCTCTTTATGTATCTCACGTGCCTATCCTGACGCATAATACAGAGGATTATATACTCGCGAATCCTGAGTGGAAGATGGATATCATGCCCGAAATCATGAACGGCAAGAACGTTGCCGACTTCATCGACCCCGATATCGCCGAAAAACTTGAGGCACTCGAGCGTGAGGAAGAAAAACTCGAGGCCGAGGGCTTCTACGACAGCGACGAGGATATATTTGACTCCGAAGACGAACGCGAAGCAGTTGAGGCTAAAAAAGCTCTTGGGCACAAAATACAGTCACAGATCCTCAAAAAAGCCAAGAAGAACCAGTCTCGCTTACCACGCACAGCGGGCCTCCGCACGCTGTCTGAGCTCAGTGGTGAGCTCAAGAAAGCAGGTTATGATCCAAGCAGCATAGAGGCGCGAGCGGGGATATTAGCTAAAGCCCAGGGTGCTAAGCGGAAACGGGCTGAAGCAGATATGGATGTTGATATGGAGGATGCAGACGCGAGTGAAGGTGAAGAAGGTGACTGGATGGATGTTGATGGCGAGGAGCAAACGCCGAGTAAGCGAGTGAAAGGTAATTCGGGTGCAGTCATCGCCAAGCACCCGCGAGCACCGAAATCAAATCGTCAACTTGCTGGCATGCGGGACGAGCAGGTTTGTTTTGTCTCTATCTAGAAGTCCAAGTCTCTGAACGTCTATTTTAGCAAGCGTCCAAGGCCGTCAAGCTACGGAACCTCGGACAGCGTGAGCGCAATCGGCTCGCTAAAGCTGGCGAGAGTGATCGTGCTATCAAAGTTAAAATGGTGCGTGATCATGAATTATCTTTTGGCTTTGTTGCTAATCACGTCCTCAGCCAAAACATCTCTTCGCTGGAAAACGTAAAGCTGGAAAAACGAACAGACGTTAGCCTGCTCGCCTTTTACGCTCCCATGTATTATTTTCGTCCATGTGTCATGCAATCTATTCCACTAAAATCTAAAGTACAACTTGTCCTCGAGACAAGTAAAACGTTCAACGATAAAAGCAAGAAGGGTATTTAGACCATCCTAGAAGGTAAGTACATACAATGATGCGCACAAAGGTGCACAAATCACAATATAAACGTTTGAAGTTCGTCGATCGTTCGGAATATGTTTTATGTGTATCATTTTGAGGGACGCCCTGTGACGTTTCCTCGGTTAGTCGTCAAGTAAAGTATAATATGACTCGGGGGAGTGGAGATAGAGGAAATATGCAGAGAGGGCGTGGGTTTCGCAGTAAGGGAGGATGTGGCGCAGGGCGATAAAGAATTGGATCAGGGTTCACGTTTAGTCCCAATCAATGGTAATGCCACCTGGGCCAGGAGCAGCGACACCAATACCTCTGTCAGCTTCGCGTTTCAGCCACTTGAGAGCACGTTTGTCATCCTTAAGGAGTGGTTCTAGTCTCTCCAGGCACTTCTTGTTGTGATCCTGTAAGAACGGGTACGTTAGATAATCGAATATTCCGAAGGTAAAGGATCGATGGACGCTTACTTTCAACCATTGCTTTTCTTCCTTGGTAAGCATGCTTTCTTTGACCATCCGCGTCTGGATCGGAACACACGTGAGGCGTTCAAATCCGAGCCACACGTCGCCATTAAATTCGCCTTTGGTCTAGCAGCCAATACCGTGAGATGCCGTCGTACTGCGGTGATATAGGATCAACGTACCTTGACTCGGCGAATAGCTAGTGCAGATTCAATGCGCATTCCCCATCGGCCTTCAAGGTCTATAATTGACACAGTTATGGGTCATATGAGGATGGAATTTCAATATGCAACTCACAGAAACCGGGCTCGTTCGTTATGACGTGTCCAGGAACAAGAGGAACGCTGCTGGAGAATCCGTGTGGACCTTCGTGTACGTTCAAGAACGAGCCAAATCCGTGACCCGTGCCGTGCTAAGTCCAAATCACATATCAGCTGATGTGGTCACGCCTACATCAAGGAAGCAACGTACCATGTAATTAAGACCGTCCTTCCATAGGGCACGCCGAGCAAGGACGTCAAGCTGGGAGCCTGTCGTGCCCTCTGGGAATACTGCGCTATCGATGGCGATCTGAGATTATAAATTGAGAAAATGTGGGGACTGATATGAACGCTATTGACGTACGTGACCCTGCAAAACGCGGGTGTAGGCTTCTGATTGGTCTTGTGATGGCCTTCCAAAGTGAATTGTACGTGTCGTATCACAGGTGCCATCGCGGTATTGCCCTCCAGAGTCACTGGGGTGAACGAGGTTAATGATCACGAACTTTAATGGCAGTCTGAATGCTCACTTAAGGTAAGGGGTGTCTCGATCAATCATCCGGGCGCCTGATTTTGTGGGTGAATAGTGGGGAAGAGCTGTAAGATCCGAATAATCAGCGATATGAACCTGTCATGCTGTAGAAGCTGCATACCCGCGTTAGGCCCGCTGGCAGAGATATTCTCGTATGCGAGACCCCAATAGTGCTTGTTTTGTCTCCTGTATTCTGTGAGACGCCACGCGGCTTCATACTCCGTAATGTCGTATCCTTGTTGGATCTTGTATTCCAGCCATGCAAGCCATCTAACCTAAACGAGAGAGCATGAGGTAAGGAGCCAGACTGTGAAGCGAGGATACACACATATGCAGCACCATCGCGAAGGTAGGCACGTCTTAACCCTTCAAGTTCCACGTCATTCTTGATGGCCTTCATGCTGTCAATGGAGGATGGCACAACAGTGTAACGGAAGTGCGTCAGCATCAAAGAGATCGCGTAGGAGGTTTCTGGAGAAATGAGGACTTTGCCCTCGCCCCAGTCCCGCCGACGGAGGAAGGCCCAGATGTCATTGTATTCCTTCCGCTCGACGTTGAGTGCACGTAGGTGGTCCTCGACTTCATCAGTAAGCTTGACGGCATCCAAGAATAGGATGACCCGATCAAGAGAAATAAACAGGTAGGCGTAAAACAGAGGATTGAAAGGGATGTCGGAGCCACGTAAGTTGAGAAGCCAAGCTATGAATAATCTTTGTAAATATCCCCAAGAGATCTCGGTGGAAATTGGACTGACCAATTGAGGATAAAGAAGTAATCAACGTGCCAATGTGCATCTGTGCAGGAGTCGGAGCTCCTTTAGAGTACGAAGGGACAGCCGGAGGTTGTGCCTGGATCCAAAAGCGAACCTCAGCGATTTTGGTGCTAGCCTCTCTGCCTGTAAATTCGAGAGACTGGATAAAAACGGGTTCCTTGGATCGCAGGGGCTTTTCTTTCCAAGCGAGGTCAATAAAGTTCTGGGGAGGGTAGATGAGCTTTGAGTTCTTGTTGTTGAGTTGTGTGTTCAGTGAAGTAGCCTTCTCATGGGAGATCATGCGCGCGTCTATACCGATCTTTGCATCTTTGGCACGATCCTGATGTAGCATAAATCCCTTTAAGGTAAAGCCGTGGAATTAAGCTGATGACACGCACAACCAACCAATCAATCCAATCTTTAGGCCCATCCACGGCCCCGGCAGGTATCAAATGCCAGTTCGAGTCAAGCTCATCACGAGCTTGCAACCAATACCGGGAGTCGGTCACTAAGTAAGCGGCCGTCTTCGAGACAATAGCTTGGCCCGCACTTCCAGTAAACCTACCAATCACGTAAGATCCGGAATCAAAGGGGAAAGACAAATAACTCACCCAGAGATCCATGACCTACGTTTGTCACTGGCTGCAACGTACTCGGATTGATGGGCATCCTCACTAGGCACGACGCTTGAAGTAGGGGACGCGTCAGCATGGAGAACCGCTAGATCTGACTTTACTCACTAGTAATCAAGTTGGTCCTTGGCCATCAACTTCCTAATGTCCTCCAACCTGTCTGCTGTGTCTACTTTCTCCTTTATAGATTCGACATCATTAATCTTGCGTTCATAAGCAGACCCGACAAGTGTGCTCGCAGAATCGTTCGAGTAGAAGGGTGGGCGTTTGCTGCCGCTCGACCTGGAGGATGTGCGAGTAGGGGACTTGTAGAGCGGAGGCCTTTCCGAGCTGACAGAGGGTGATCGTTCTAACATCTCTCTTTCCCTCTCCTTGACTTTGCCCAGTCCCCATCCATATCCCCATTTCGTGGATTTCTTCGAATCGACCCTCGTCAGAGCAGACTTGCTGTCATTGCGGGAGACTTGTGAGAACTTGGTGCGACTCTCGTTGGCAAGTGTAGGGACATCGTAAATTTCTGAATCCGAATCAAAAGATAGCTTCTCTATGTCTGATGCAAGGGTCTGCGTGGGTGAATAGGATCCGGAGCGGACGAGCTTGTTCTGGGAGCCTGTGGAATGATGTGATCGTTTCGAACGATTGGAAGGGTTGTCCGACCTCTGAGATGAACGATTGGAATAGTTGTCTGACCTCTGAGGTGAACGATTGGAAAGGTCGTCCGACCTCTGAGATGAACGGTTTGAACGGTTTTCGGACCTCTGAGAAGAGGCATAGGACTTCTCCGAGTCTGTACGGACTATGAGAGGACTAGTTTCGCGAGTTCGTGAGCGATTCGTGAAAGGAAAGCACATAGGCGGTGGGGGCGGCGGCGGAGGAGGAGGAGGCGGCGCCATGATAGATGAAGGTAAGAAGTAAAGAGCCTGTGCAGGCAAAGTGAGCTCAAAACGGACTCACACGAGGCTGGACGGTGATTATCGCCAAGGCTGACATGGCATGCGTAAAATTGAAACGAGATCATGGTCAGTATACATAGGTGGGAAAAGTGTGACTAAGCGAACTAAATTGATACTTACTGAAGATGTGCTGTAACAGGCTGTAACACGGAAGCGAATTCGGTCACCGGTCCTACAAGTTGGTCATTTGTGGACATGGAAGACCTCGAGGAGAGCTTCGTGGGTGATTAAATTGACATCATGACTGCGGAGAAAACAGGGTTCTAAATGAAGGCTGTCGTATCCCATTGCCCCAGCCACGACGGCCAAAAAATATGGTGCCAGTCACATCAATCGCTGGGATCGATCCCGCGGGTATGCGAACGCCACAGAGAAGGCACATGGTGAGCAAAGTTTTCGTGTCACATCTCGAAAACACGAGGCTGAAACGGCTTGCCATCCATGCTTCGGTCCGCATTTGACCGTTCCTGACCTTATTACTAGAGTGTGGATAGGGTTGTGAAACCCGCGAATAGTTTAGCCTTCCACGTCTGGATGGCCACTCTAGATCCGAGATGGTAAACCATGGTCACAATAGAAGATCACGAGGACATTATCATGCGTGGCGTCACCAACGATAGGTTGTCTCGAGCTGCGACAGACCACCTCAAGCTTGAGATAGTGCAGCCGACAAGTAAACCATGATCGGTTAGGTGCGGTTTCCTCGGAATGCGCGGAGACAAGTAGAACCTTGTCGAAGAGAGCACATTGATATCACTGTCAAGCACAGAGATTTGTTCAGACATTGCATAAGAATAGCGCATGACGCTAGAGTCGACCTCACTACCTGATACCCAGAAGAGAGGTGGAGTATGTGGTCTAGACACACATAGTTCTACCCCCTCTGATACCAAAAGCTCCACCACTGCTCCAGCCACGGAGCGATGTAGAGAAACCTATGACTTCATAAAACCACTCACTAAATTGGCTGGACCCTTGGCGCCTGATACGTATTCGTCGTGGACTAGGGAATGGAACAGAAGTAACCTCAGTTATGTTTTATTACCCAGACCTACCAATATGGTAGCGCAGTGATCTGGGCAAAGGGTGACCGCAGTAGCGCCACAACTGGAATGATCAAGGGGAAGAGTACAAACTCCTGCCGGATCGCCCATATATAGCGCGTCATTGGAGTTCGACCGGGTATTCCTCCAGAGCTCCAACAGTCAGAGTTCACGCAAATTCACGCAGACACAGACGAGACAATTGACGGACCAAACCCGGCGAGTGGCGTGATGGGGAGTCTAGACAGGAGACAACTTGAATGGAAACGTGCCTTGGTGCTGTAGAGTTGCGATAACTGCTTTGAAAACGCTGTCGAATGAGTACACGGTAATGTTGTCCACCCGGCGCTAGCTGTACGGTACCAGCGTGAGCACGACGTCGGGCAAGGCGAGGGGTACGATTTGAGTTCATCTTACGTAATACATCAATACCCAGCATGCCAAGCCAATTGGAATCGTTCATCGACATCGTTCAAATCTGAGAATGCGCGGTCAGGCGAGGAGAGCTTGCTGCGTTCGTGGATCTCGTACTGGCCTCAGCGCTTGCATTTCTGGACTTCGTGAGGCTCCCCCTCGGATCGGTCAAGTTTCGACTGCATTAAGTTTCCCAATCAGAGGTCGTCTGGATGATGAGCTTCTCCGTCGGTCATTTCCTTGCAGATCATCTAAGTATGTTGGGACCCATTTCATAAATAATAGGGACGCCACGCTTCGAAGAAGTTTCGAACAACGCAATCGAATGAGGCTCGTACTGCCGGAGAAGTTTCGCGACGTTCATAGCGGAATAACGCAATCGAATGAGGCTGATTATAATCGCCATTCCAGTTATGTCGCAGATGAGCCAACCCACGTCATAACATGATTCAACATGCCGACTGCTTAACTCCATAATACACTGACGAACGGGGAGAGATCCGGGTGATCTTGCTTCTGGAAGTGACTGGTCTGGTACGTTGCAACGATGCCAACAGTATTGTCAGTATGTATGGCCCTGCTTGTCTTCTTGAATTCAGCCAAACAGCCCTAATTTTACTATACTGAAGCTCTGGCTTGAACACACCATCTAGGTCGTCTGCTCGTTTTTGTTCTTGATTCTCAATTCACATCAGGTGCGCATAAACTTCCTGCCTGGTCATATGCATGTCCGCCCACCCTGAATGCTTGTAGGACCTGAAACAGACGATATTTAATAACCAAGTCATTCTCGAATCATGGTATCATCGCACTCCCTCAACTTCGCAACGAAACATGGGTGCTGGTCCCGCTGTCGTCGCCAAAGGCTCTGCTACCTACACTCACCTTCTCGATTCGAGACCATGGTATAGGAACATCCGTATGTTCTTGACGGAAATAGCACAAGAAAAGAGAGGGCTGATAACAGGAAATAACAGGCCTCATCATACTGAACTTTTGGATCGCTATCATGCAAGTTCCAGGACACGTCCTGATTTACACTCAGTTAGCTTACCCCTGACAGGTTCATAACGTGCTGTGCATATGGTTATGACAGTGAGCTTTATACCTCGAGTCATTGACAAGCCTATCCTGATTTGTTTTTAGGTAGTATGATGAGTATGTGATTTTGTGATTTACAAGGTGATATGCTAAAACGCGGAACAGATGGTCTGCAGTCTTTGACGCAGTGGAATCAAGCGTTTAATTATCCTACTGGTGGAAAGGTGTGTCTACTGTTGCATGTTGGTTAAAACGCACTCATCTGCCGACAAGCTTGGATTACTCAATGCCATTCAAGTAAGCTGATTATAATGATGCTCTCCGAGGCTGGCTAACTGTAGGACTACCTCAGACCATCGGTTCCTTGAGTGCTTACCCGTTTGTACCCTACATGGCTGATGGCATGGGTCGGCGGTTCTCAATCATCTTTGGTGCAAGTATAATGGTTGCCGCCGCCGCCATCCAGACTGCTAGTTATTCCGTGCAGATGTTCATTGGTGCCCGGTAGGCAACAAATAGCTACTCGCAGTGTCATTCCTGACACATTTAAGCAGTTTCCTGATTGGTTTTGGTCAAACATTTGCTGCGGTCGCTGCTCCCCTCCTTGTCGCTGAGGTTGCATACCCTTCCCACCGTAGTCAAGCAACTTCACTGTACAATGCATCATGGTGAGCTGTTTTGGTAATTTCATGAGGACGTATTCTCATGATCATCCTTCAGGTGCCTTGGAAGTATCATGTAAGATTTTCGCAACATAAGCTTCACTTTCATCCCAGCTCACCAATTGCCACCATGTAGTGCGGCATGGACAGTTAGTTTCTGTTATTAGAAGCAAAAAAACTAAAGTAATCCTCTTTTCAGACTTATGGTACCTTCACTATCCCAACCAGTTGGGCGTGGAGAATTCCTTCTGCACTCCAAGGCGTTTTATCTATGATCCAAGTCCTGTTGATCTGGTTTGTCCCTGAGTCTCCACGTTGGCTTGTGAGCAAGGGAAAGTGAGTATGACTCCTCGAAACTTGACGGGTTCAAAATTTTGTGTTAAACTCTCACGCTCAGGGAGGAGCGTGCTCTTCAAGTTCTCGCATACTATCACGCAAACGGGAATGCGTGAGTGTGATGCATTTCTTTGTTATATCAGCCCTTGAACCATGCCATCCATGCAGGCGAGATCCCCTTGTTGAGTACGAATTCGAAGAAATCAAGGCTGCCATTGCTTTTGATCGGGAAGTAGCTGGCAATGTTGGCTGGCTGAGCTTGATCAAAAACCCCGGAAACCGAAAACGTTTACGCATTGTCATCGCGCTTGCCGTATTCTCCCAGTGGTCTGGCAACGGTTTGGTGTAGGTTCGATGCTATCCCGCATATGAAATACTTCTAACGGCCTGTGGATTCACAGTTCTTACTGTAAGCTAGTGTCATTGATGTATGGCATAGATGCTGATGACTGGAGTTGACAGATCTGAACAAGGTCTTCACTGCAATTGGAAGTGAGTGAATCGTAATCCGACGTAAGGCCAGCTCATTATTGTTACTTAGTTACGAACCCGACGACCCAGTTGCTGATGGTAGGTTTGCAAGAGGTACATGATGCTCGCTCGCTCACGAAAATATCTAGGATGGTATTCTCGACACCTTCAACCTGTTTGTCGCCATAATTGCCAGCTTTTACTGTGACCGTGTGGGTCGACGCCCACTGCTCCTCGCATCTTGTGCTGGTCAGCCGTGATCTTCAGGCATAACAGACAACTGGCTGAGGTATGTTGTTAGGTATGGCCATCTTCTGGACCGCGCAGACAATCTGCTTCGCAATTCACCAAAAAACTGGTAGCATCGCAGCCAGCCATGCAGTCATTGTTTTTATTTGTGAGTAGTACATAGGAGCCAATTAATTCAGGTACTGACACCCTTTCGAACGCAGTCCTTTACTACGGATTTTGTGAGTGAACCATCGCTCGTGTTGCTAACCTACCTACCCACATTTCTACAGACGACGTTCGTATTTCTAACTGATGTGTCTTATTCATCCTGGCTGACTTCATGTGATATTAGCTTGGATTCGCCCCCCTCGTCTTGTGAGTTAGATGAAGTTCTGGAGTGAGCCTCACTTTGAATTATGCTAAAAGATACACCATCGAAATTCTCCCATTCGCCCTCCGTGCCAAGGGTTTTATCATGTTCCACTTCGTGTTGTCTCTGTCTCTGGTCTTCAACCAGTATGATTCATCCTCTTCGTTCGCTTGAAGATCCACTCACATACGCAGATATGTCAACCCCATTGCCCTTGAAGCGTACGTTCCTACTATGAACATTTCCCTCGCAGCTGCTGACATCGAATGTGACGCTCAGTCTGCAATGGAAGTACTACGTGAGCTTTCTCGCAAAGTTCTGGCATGGTTTTATTCATTCGATATTCTATCTCAGCTGGTGTACATTTTCTGGCTGTGTTTCGAATTTGTGTTCTGCTATCTCTTCCTCATTGAGACGAAGAACGTGCGTATAACAATTTTCCTTGCACATACATTATCCTCGGCTCACGAGATTCTCGCCAGCGCACTCTCGAAGAAACTGCCACGTATGTCACAGTGATAATGACTGCGATGTTTTATTCACGATTTCTTCCCCAGCATTTTCGATGATAAGGAAGATATGACCCAGATTCGTGATAAGGTTGCCGCACATGCAGGCCTCACGCACTGCGTGGACGAGATCGAAGAGAAAGAGACTTAGTCCAATTCTGAAGTTGCTATGACGAATGAATCAAACTAGTCCTAACACAGCCCATGGGAGGGAGATTTGGACTCATTATTAATGAATTGATCTAGTTCCCTTTTATTGTTCTCAATGCCCATGGATCATGATAGTGATGTTCGATTCAGGGACAAGCCGACAATGTAGTCTTGTGAAGGCGAGTATGGTATGTTGCCGCTGACTCCCAAGTTAACATTCTTAGTCTACGATCCCGCCTATGCTATTGTCAAATTGTGGATCATGGTTATAATGGGCATTCCTATATCGCCTCATATTTCCAGCGTCAGGCCTTTCTCAGTGTCGATATGTCATGTCAATATGGTATGTCAAGGCTCCTTGGGACATCTGAATTTGAGCAAGTAAAATTAACCAGATGGACGGCACCATGTGCTCAGATCACCGCATGTGGCCGGCGTCCTTGGCAGACCCGGGTCCTCCGCTCCGCTGCCAGTGGGAGTTGGGCCGGTCATGATGAACCCGAATTCAAGAGTACTAGTACATCGAGTAATTATCACTGCCAGCGCTGACATCGCAGCCTCATGAGATTAGCCCGAACGTCCCAAGGATAACATTGATGTTAACGCGTTCGCAGCAGGCTGATCAACGATTAGTGATTCGGCGCTCAGCGCTCGGTACTTACTCAGTTTTAAGCTAGCGTAATGGTATCAGGCACTTGTCAGCATAACGTTAACTTGAATACGCAAAGTGATCTTTATGTACTAGGCACGGAATAATTATTTGATTCCGTGAATCGGTTGACGTGCGGCAGCAATCTTGGCCAGAAATATGCTTGCCAGCGGTTTCTCGGCGCTCATGATCCAATTGTAAGATATCGCTGCATCTTCGTTTTCTTTCCCTCACTTGTGAGTGCCCAACTGATGTGATGGTCTTCCTGCCTTCAATACTTCCTCGAGCTCAGCTCCAGCATCAGGTAAGCATTCATCATGATGAACGGACGGACAAAAGCCTTTTAATGCCACCACAACATTGTTACTTACCACTTATCAGGTTCTCTCTGTAGGTGTCCATGTCCGTGTCATTTTCTGGCAGTGAGGCTGAAATACTGAATACAGCCCCGTGACACTGAGGGTGGTGATGATGCCGATCAGGACAATTGGAGTACTATGCAAATCACGGCTCCCATAATTGTTGGCGTTGCACTCATCATCATCTTTGCTGCATACATCATATGGCATAGATGGTCACACCGCTTCAAACACCACTATCGTCAGGTTCGAGATGCATGTGTCTCGAGATTTTCCCAGGCCTTCACACCTCGACACCGTCGTCGACTGCAACATACCAGTATTCCCGTTACACTGGACGACTCTATGGTCACACCACGTCACATAAGAAGATATCACTCATATGTTCGATCGGACTCCACTGATTCACAAACGCCGCTAGCAGACTCCGACGTCGAATTCTCTTATCCTCCCAAAAATCCTGCCGATTTTTCTGGCAAGCCAGTGCCTGAGGAGTCTCAGTGGCCTGGGAGGCGGCCATGGCGATGGCAGCGTCTTTTTGGTATGGGCCCTCGAGAGGTCAAGCCAAAAGTGCCAAATCATCGCTGGGTGGTAGAGGGCCCGGATGAGAGTAGTGTGGGACACGGGGATCCATCGTTAAGCAGCCCAAGTGTTGCAGCGAGACCAAGATGGACAAGCAGTCTTGCACCGGTGGATGAACGGACGAGAGACGACGAGAGTGACCCTAGTCGAGGATTTTATGGCGGGGTCATGGAAATTGGAGAACGTTTCTCTGCACACTCTGCACCAATGTCTTCAGCGTTCCATGAAGTTTTCACAGCGCCTGCCATGTTCCCTGGGTCGGTTCCTACTTCGGCCAGAACGGCTGCACCAGAATACAGTGCGGTTGAAGATCCATATTCAACATCTAATTCTCGAACCATGACAACCGCACCAACAACTTTCATTCCACAAAGTTCCTACTATACCCCAGTAAGTCCTGAATGTCGGTCGCCGTGCGCATGTTCTCACTGTGTTATGGCACCCAGGGAGCTACCATCTCAAATTCGCCCGCCCCTCCAATGTATAGCTCTATCTCGCATAGCAGAAATGCGTCCATGGAGAGTATCATCTATCCTGCCCGTGCTGACCCAACGGTGCTCTATCCTGGGTCGGTGCGCGCCGTAGGACGGAGTCTCCCGCATGTATACCATGAACGACAAATGTCGACAGAGAGCATGCTTGCGACCTCGGCTCCCATGATAACACAGGGCATATACTAATCAACAGCATGCCTCGATACCAGAGAGGATGCATAGACACCAACGGACGTTGTACTCTAAAAAAAAAGTTCATCAAGGCTGATAATTGTTTCTGTACTATTCATTACCACTCGTAGCACCACGCCTGCCCCCCCTGCTCTACGCAGTTTCGTGGTGTGCTCTGGCCCGTGCTACGCCCTTCCGCACAGTTGTGACTGCTTCGCCTTCGTCCGCTTGCATTTTTATATCTATACTATCTTACTGTTTTGTGCTTTTTACGCCCAGAACAAGGACTAGAGATCTCTCGTAGCCATCTGGCGTACTTGTTTTCGCTTTTCTGTCGTACCCAGCGCCGTGTTAAAGTTCACTCAGACAATCAATTAATTGTAATACTGCTATCATTTCAGCGGGACGATCTATCGTATCGTACTATTTGTAGAGATGAGGACATCGCAGAAACCCGCTGCTCCCGGATGGTCATGATGTAAACATGTCCAAAAAGAGCTACACAAGATGGACACAAAGCGCCTCGAAGCGGACGCAGAGCACATGTTCTTCGCCACAATGCGAGGCCGTCAGACAGATGACCTCTCTTCGCCTTCTTCCACGGAGGATCATTACTTCCGAGTATCTTTCTTGCCACTGGCTTCTGATCTGTCATGCGAAACTTGTCCTGATGCTGTAACCTCGCAGGAGGTCAGCGCCGTGTCAACCCGCGGAGCCTTGCGCGAACGAAGGTAGAACAGATCGACCGAGGACGCATCCCAATCCATTTCTAGTGTATGTATCCAACGTTGGTAGGTAATATTGTGAGGGGGTGCATCGATAGGTGTGTGTGATCTGGTACTATAAATATATCCAGTTGTCCTTTCCTTGAACTAAGAAAACAGCATCCTTGCTCCCCCAGTATGGGGGCATCTCTCTCTACGTAACAGCCCCAGGCCAGCTACTTCCGAGATCGGTCTCAGGTGGGGAGAGCGGGGTCATCATGATCCTTCCGCACGACTTCGCGTGTGACAAAATGCCAGATGTAGTGCGACCATCCTTCGAGAACACCGGCACCTGACATGAGATGCAAACAATCTCCGGAGGCATGCTGGTAGGACGGCTACTTATGAGAGATATGAAAGGTATGTAAGACTAGAATTGGCTTACAGCGTCAGGGCGCAGTCGTCCTGGCCTCTCTATCGGCAGATAGAAAATGTCCGGAAACTCAGATGATGACAGCAGCTCCTTGTGAGAAATGTCAGCATCCGCACATCTCGTATTCGTTTCAAAGCGCTGACTTGGAATTGTGTGTTGAAGTCCTGGATCCATGGCCAATTGTACCACAAGTTGGCCCATGGTGTGATTGTCTCCGTGGGCTCGAAGATGTTATGGCAATTCTCATGACCAGGTAGATACGCTCTAACGACTACCTGTTTTGGACGTTTGCCCCCGTTTCTACGGTATTCCGTTATGGCATCCTGAACTTGGCCTGCCCAAGTCTGCATCGCGACCTTGAAGAACGCAAGTACGTTCTGGATGCCGTAACCAGCATCTTCTCCAGCGTCATCGTCGCGGAATGCACTCAGAGTGCTTGTCGTCCAGTGTCCGGCAGTACTCACAACCAGCGTGCCATAGTTGGCATCTGGAGGTGAATCGAGGAAGGTGGGCATGTATTCTGAGGGGGAAAGTGACCAAACCGGGTCATCGCCGAATAGTGACTCTGCCTTAGTCGGTCGAGAACTGGAATTTTGATTAGCTGAGTTGGTGAGTTCACCAGGAAATGCTGGACTGTGATATAATGCGGTTAAATCTGCTTGGTTGAGAAGCAGGTCAACACGCCGGAATGAAACGAGTGGTGTATTCGCGATCGAGAAGCCCTCCGGCAGGTTAATTTCGGAAATTATAGGCGACGAAGGCGACAGGTATAAATTTTGCTGCCATGCACGGTCGAAGTAGGGGTTTTCCGTGTAATTCGGGGTTGCGCGGACATGCGGGTACAGCAAACACGACAACGAGAAGAAATGGTTTTCAGTTATCGAGTCTATAAATGATGTGAGAACCGAATACGAATGGACAGAGCTGAGCGTACCGCCAAGTAAAAACCACCCGCCATTCTCCACCATGTCCTTGACCATCGCTGCGCCATTGAGCGGACGCACATTGCACTGGCTCGAAGGCACCCATCTGTATGAAGAGACGTTGGGAAATCTATCCCAATATTCTTCGTGGTCTGTGCCCAAATGCCAGTGGTATTCGCGGTCTGCAGCACATCCCTCAAAGCCAGCTAAGGAAAGGGCCTGTTCTGGACGAGTTAAAATCTCCAAGTCAGACGTCGGGCTATATACCCAGCGCCCGTTTGACCACTGTTCTGGAGTGCATGAGCTACGCTGTCGCTGCTGTGAGAATACCGAAGACCAGTCTGATATGCGAAAAGAGAATGGAGAAGAGAAGGTGTAGAGGGTGACCGCGAAGGTAATAATAATACCAAGTAGAATAATCTTCGTGGACAAGGAGCGGGGGCGGATGGCGAGCAACGAAGGAACCTTGTTCATAACGGACGGTGGATGAGAAATGCAACATTTTACCCAGCAATTGTGCAGTGTACATATTGCCAAGGAAATTCGGGGTGTTACCACGCCGTTGCTCCACCCCTTAGCTCAGCTGACAGCACCCCTCCTTCCAAGACTGCGCTCGACTAAGTTAGTTAAAACTAGGTTAAACTTAGCATATCCGATCATCGCCGTCGAACATGTTTCATATTAGCAAGCCCCATTGAGCCAACCTACGGACAGCTGGTATCGTGCACTTTTCGATATCGTTCGTGGTCATTTTTAAAGGCGATCCTCTGATCAGTACTGTGATCCCATCAAGGATATATAAACCGAACCGAGGGAATCCCAAAGATCGTCCAAATTGTGTAACAATCATGTCGCCGCAGAAGATATGACGTAGTAAGCTACCAGGAACCCGCCCAGAGCGCACCCAACAACAAAAGAAAATGCAACCTTGCACCGCTACGATGTGCTCGCGTCTGGCAATAATAATGACCTTTATTTGTCGACTTCATACCTGTGAGCGATTCATCGATATTGTTTTTCAACGATGATAAAAATAAATATTAAGGTTACATCAGCACGTGGTACGGTGTGCGACCTACTCATAAATTAGATTGTGATGGTTTGTTCCGTCGACGAGCTCTTTATGATTTGGGTCCCGATCTTTAGGGAATGCTAAGCTCATCTCTGCGAGACGATGGTATGCATGCATGCTACGAATATACTGACAATACATCTATGACGTCCATTTATACCACGAATACAGAGAACTTGACTTTTATTCCCATGGCTCAGGGAGTCTGATACCATAGATGGATGGGCTAGACCTTCTGCGTAATGGAGATATCATTATTTGCGAAGAGCCCAGGGGTGTTGGACATTCAAACCGTATGTATTTTCGTATTCGAAGCGTATCCCGGGACATTATTGACCAATCCTTGATATTCTGGGGTCACCTTCTTGTACCTCCCCTGACTTAAAGGACGGCAGCCGATTCGCTGAAAGAATTGACATTTCAACAACGCAATCCCCGACAGAACACAATACTCACGAAAAGGAAAGGACATCTACAGGGCTGCTCTTTCAGGACCTAGGACTTCAGTGCTTATATGAATGATCTTCTGGAATCTGAATAGAGGTTACGAAATGGTCATCCCCTGACTTTGTCTCGTATTCATCGTGACTGCCATACTGAGAGACGCCGCAGGATTTTTTCATATCGGAACCAGGACAAGCACGGATAGTCGCAGCTAGAGACCGAGGCATTGAGATGTCCTTCCATATCCTTGGGGGAATTTAAGAGGTTGACAACGAGCTCATGAGCCCTGCGGAGATCAAATCCTGGTACGAATTTGACACTTCAACACGCAGGGCCCGACGATGAAGCTTTCTGTGTATCCGGAATGTATCACCGTATGGCTGGAACCCAGTGTTAAACAACAGTCCAAAACGTTAACTGTTCCCGGTCCGACGGTCAATTGATGGCGCTCCTTGATAAACAGACGTATCCCACACATACTGCTCGTTTTTCAAAGGTCAAACCTTAGTAGTATTTCAGATGTGGTTCCCGCGCCTATAGTTGCATATGCATTCCAAGTTGGTTGGTTGGGAAAATGTGTTTACACAGAAGTGGTGGTGCCCAGTAGACGGCGAGATGTAGGCAGAATCAGAACCTCCGGCTCAGGAATAACCAGGCGGATAAACCGAAAGTTTCCAAGGAAGGTGTCCACAGGCTCTACAGATCGGCTCCGTTCTGCCGCAGCCCGCCATCTCCAGCGAGGAAGCCTGAATCGTAAATATATGGATGGTGACCCTCTTACTGATGCAGATGCCGTGTCTCCTTCCAGTTCTTTTAGGGGGTGGAAAACCAGTACTCGGAACAGAAGTTTGAGCGAATTCGCCCCGAGGGAGGGTCCGGAGGGGACCTAAATATAAAGATGAATTTCATCGGTGAACAATGAACGATTTTAATTGGCTGACCAGATATAACCACGCTACAAGATGCAGAGATCTCGACGCGAGTGCATTCATCATATAATGTATGACGTTGCAGTGTAGAAAACAAAGCAATGCCCGTAGAAATGAGACGTATATGATAAAGACATGAGCGCTTATTTACGACTTGCCTCGTTCCCGTTCCCTATATACTACTAACGGTGTGCATCTTATTCACAGCGTCAACCAGGATGGCCGCCGTACTCCCCTTTTCTATTAGTATTCGTTTACAAACACCATGAGTCGGATGGAGTCTGTTCTACAGTCCTCTCAAGCTCCAACAGGCCTGCCTGGTGACGTCGTCTCTGCTTTACACACACTACATGAATTTGTGGCTACCGCAACATCGATCCCTCCGCAGATTATCGTCACATGTAGAGATGAGAAGCGTGCGTTTGGAAGAGCGGCATTACAAGCCATGAGCTATAGGGTAAGCGAACTCCTTGTCCACACCTGCTTTTCCATGATCTGATACCATCACAGAAGGCAGTCGACATGTTTATTACCAGATTTGCCACGAAGGAAGATTGGTGGATATCTGAGTATCGGTACAAGCCCGAGGTCACGATTTATGGTCGATTCTACCGACAACATGGAGAAGAGGATGATGGTATGGTCGTCCTCGACGAGCGGGGATGGTCAGAACTCGTCGGCAATGTTGTGAAGATGACGATCATCTTCACGTCGCTCAAATTCACCGTCACAGCGGCGTATGTTCTGGCTCTCATGTTTGGCACTGAGCTGAGTTTCTGGCAGGCAATCCTCGAAAGCATGATAGTTATAATCCACACGGCAGGCGATAAGGACTACAATGATCTAAGGAGCGGGTACCTTCCATCGAGTGTAAAAAAAATGTGTATATTTCATTTGGGTTGTAGCTTTCACCACTATCTAGAAGACCGTCATCGCCAATGCACAGAGCAAAAGGCATAGTGCTGCTAGCGAAAGCGAAGCTGGGGGTCCTTCTGTGCCGAAGATTAATGTCCCTTCCTCATGAGTAGAAGTGGAAGAGTGATAAGGAATCGGCAAAGTTAGAAGAACAAAAACTGCTCCGTCGCAAATTTATGTGGCTCGGTAAGTTCCGGACGATCGGAATTTGCCGCTCATTCCAACTTAGCATGCATAACTTAGTATTAACTTAAGTACAGCATGAGTCGCTACGACTCGCTATCATGCTGTAGAACAATTGTCTTCCTAGGAGGGACTAGCGGGTAGTTGATCCGAACTGTATTGCGTTGCAATTACTTGTTCAACATGCCCGCAGCATGGGAATGAAATTCTATCTCGTGTTTCATGACCAGGGTTTCTTGTTCGCATTAAGGTGAGTTATTTGAGTAGCATCATATTCTTCGACAGTTCCTAAGTTATCGTCTCGCTTGCATTTTCTGCAGTATAGCTTGTGCTACTCCGGATTGAATGCAAATGTGACACGTGCCCATCCCAATTCCTGTGTGAGCTGTGTGCTTATTCTTAATCTTAATTGGAATATTGACGCTCAGCAGCCCTAGCTTGCCTTCGCGACCAGCTGATATTGATAAAGCACCTCAATCAGTGTCTGATTATTCAAGCTAGACTGTATCAAGCTTATCCTACGTCTTCCTCCAGTGACACGGACCTATGCATTCGATAGGATGTATTTATTGCCAAAAAGTTGTGAAGAGGTCAGAGTATCATCATCATGTTCGACAGAAGCACATTGGGCCGAACTTTGCGCGAGATCTCCGGACATTGTATGCCAGGAACATCGGTTCTGATCTGCACCAACCAGCAGCTTCTCCTCGATCGTCCACAGACAACTTGACCAGCGCTCCTTCTGAATCGAGCAATACATTGAGCACAGAATCAGATCTTACGCCGAGTACAGTTTCAACCACGCGGTTTTCTGTTTGGCAGAAGAGTAATCCCGTTCAACCACCCGCACCCACGACCATTGACGACATTGCGCTATCCCGTAACCACCGAACGGACTTGCCGCAGACCTCTACACAGCATCTTCGAAACTCAGTGAGGTTCCAGGTCCAGGATTTGGTAGATGAATTCGAGGGCCTGGATGAAGCAACGAGACAAGCATGTATCAAAGGTGTGCGGTACATGCCCATTTTCCCGGTCAGTAGGATTTCCGCTATAATGTACGAGGTCTGACGTTGACCACGGACAGACACTGTACGCGCATGTATTTACGCACCTTAAACTCTGTGCCCCCGACAAGCCGAAGTACATGCAAGTTCTGTTTTCACTGGTTTAGTCTCACATTATTGTAGCCTGCTGGTTGACCTAGAGAAGATGAGAAATGACTGGGCATCACGGGACAGCATGTGGTGTCTGATATATTTCAAGGCTATCAAAGAAGACCTGTCTGAACTTATGAACCAGGTTAGCGCATGCCCTCCCTTGTTGTGTATCGAGTGGGATTCGGCTGACCCTGTCCAGGCTCGAGTGAAGTTCCACGTCTGTAACCAGTCTCTTACAAGCCAGTCCAGACTACACGCGCTGGACATCCAAGACATCGGGGCATTGATTGCCAGTTGTTCAACCGACTCACATAGTACTTCCGAGCTGTTCACGCTCAGAGACGACAAGGCCCAGTCCATGCTAGACTTACTGCAGACGGTAAGGTTGGCGCCTTGTCAATACCTTCCTTCATTTGTTGATTTGCTCCGTAGTTAATGAAATCGGATCAATTAGAAGAATGGTACAAACGTCTGTTCTTGGATGCTATTATTCGACTCTCGAGGAAGTCGGGCCACTTTCCTCGGAGCCTGCAGCTTCGTCAAATTGACAACCTGGAGCCAACTGGCCTCCATGGTGGTTCTGGAGTAATTTTCAAAGGCGAACTCCTTGGTCGCTTTGTAGCAGTCAAAGAGATCCAGGCCGTTGGCCGCACCGTCGAGCAGTTTCTCAAGGTTAGTACGGTTCTTGCGTACCCAAGGAAACTTCAATAACATCTCTACCCGCAGGATTTCTCGAACGAGGCAGTCGTCTGGTGTCATATCCACCATGCCAGCTGCTTGCCATTCTACGGCGTATTCCATCTTAATGATGGTGTACCGAGGACATGTCTGGTGTCTCCTTGGATGGAGAATGGACATTTGAACGCGTATCTACAGCGAACCGATGTTGATCGTGCTCCTCTGGTGAGTGATATAATTCTGGCTTTTAGCGCTTGCTGAATTTGCCAGGTATTGGATATTGCGCAAGGCCTCGAATACCTGCATGGAATGCAACCTACGATTGTGCATGGTGACCTGAAGGGGGTACGTCAATGCTACTGATCGTCAAGAATGTCACTGAATATGTGTTTAAGGTTAACATTCTGATTACCTCCTCCGGACGTGCGTGTCTGGCAGACTTCGGACTTGCAACCACGCAGGACTCTCAAATCCAGCTTCAGACCACTGTGATCTCTTTCGCGGGAACATCTTCTTTCATGGCGCCTGAACTTCTTCAGGCGCGTACAAATCCCAGTTTGTTGTCAACCCTGGATAGACGCCCATGTGATATTTTCGCATTTGGTTGCATATGTTATGAGGTACGGGTCCCCATCATCTTGCTCCGCCGTCAACTGATCCATTTCCAGATGTATAATGGGATGCGTCCGTTCTGGGACTTATGCCCACCTGCCGTGGATGCAAAGTTTGTGATGGGAAGCCGTCCCTCACGCCCTACGGATAAGACGTGCCTTCAACGAGGACTGGATGACGACATGTGGGATTTCATCCAGAATCTATGGCACCAGAATCCAAAAGTTCGAGCCACTGCTAGCCAAGCCTCTTTGTGGATGTCGCACAAGACGCACATGGCAGGCAAAAGCACGGAAAGACCACACGCGGAAATGGAGTGGGACCTTGACTTTTTGACGGAATGCACCGCAGATCCGTCTGGTTTCGACCCACTTTCTCTTGCATAAATAGCATCACAGTTCATAGCAACGCGAATGTGTATCCAGTACTGTAACAATCAAACACACGAAAAATCTTCTGTCGCATGTCATGCGCGATGTTGATGCATTATTTACATTGCACTGCAACAAGACATCTCCTCGTTTCATCTGGCTTTGTCGTATAATCTATCCCTGCACCATCTGCTTGGATAATTGGGAAACCGATCATGTAGATAGCAAATCAGATTGCATAGTATACATAATTTAAGCCAAAATTTCACAAACCTAGACACTGAACCTAAATTCCTCTTCCTGCCAGTTATCCGCGAACACAATCCCGATTCCTTGAACCACCTTCTTCGTCGACATACCACTCTTCATATTTATGCTTGCCCTCTGCTGTGCCCCAATTTTCCCACTCGCCAGTCCTGCTTGAGGTTTAATACCAGTGGGTAATGCACTTGCAGGACGCGTCCTGGTCATCGCCGTTGTAGATGGCGCTCGAGATACAGTTGTGGAAGGCGCTCGGGATGTGTGTCCCCTCACGACTGTGGCTCTAGACGCTGCGCGGGTCACTGGCTTCGAAGTTGTCGGTCCAAGACGTGTAGAGGCAGGACGAGAGACAGCTTGTGAGCCAGATCTTGGATGGGAGGTAGCAACTGGAGTTGAATGCGCTGCTGTGGATACAGCGCGGATAGTCCTCAACGGACGAGTCGTGGTTTGGATCGGGCGGGTAGTATTCTTCAATGACGGAGGAGCCCGAGTCACTGCTGGCTCAGGCTTCGGTGTAGGATTAGCCCGCGAGAACGGGCCGTCGTCAACTGATTGTGCACAACGGAAGTCATGATCAAAATGAACTTCGCATAAAAATTAACTTACCGAGATGGGGAAGAGATAGCTCGCCTGAGGCGAAAAAATTGTCTTCAGATTCAGGTGCTGTGAATTGTGCGAATGTAATATGCGACGGTACATCGTTGATCTGGTAGGAGTAGGTAAGAGCGAGGAGCGTCTTCCCGACTTCTTTATAGTCCGGAAGTTCAAAGGGAGGTTCGTATGACATTTCTGTATGCGTTCAATCAATCAGCAAAAGAAAGCGTTTATCGAGGTTGCTTACCAGGTAACTTCGGCGGCATGTACTCGATTTCATCGTAATCTTCTTCTTCAATCGATTGATTGGGCGCCACTGCGACCTCTGGATTAATGTCTATATCACTAACATCCCAGTGGTTTCCGCCAGTGACCGGTGTCTGAAAGCTCTTGCTGGCACTGCGGGGAAGTCTAACATGTTTTCGTGCAGAACTTGGGCGCAGAAGTGCGCCGGGCGTGACAAAGATTGGCTTTGTCACTTGCAATGGTGTGGCGTAGTTGGAAATACGATTGGGAAAGGGCGTTTTGTCCCCCAGAGGCCGAGAGGGTGCGAGTATGACTGGTTCCTTTCCCTTGGATTTGGTTGTTCCATCATGATCCTTCAGGATTTTCTGTGACTCTGCAGTAACTTGTAAGAGCAGGTAGCATAGTCTGAGAGGAGGTGTAACTCACGCAAGGTATTTGGGTGAAATGGTGTTTGTTGTAATGCAGCTTTCTTTGCTTTCCCATCGACTGTGACGGGTACATGGCGGCCGACATTTTCCTGGAGTGCGCTTCGCGATTTCAGCATTCTATGGCCTGGTGTCTTCGTCAATTGGCGGTAGTCGCCCTCAAATGCGATGCCTATTGGGCGGGAGCTGAGCATTGTGGCAGTTGGCAACTTGGCCGATGACAATATTGAACTTGAAATGGGTTTTGTTTGATTTTGGTTTTGATGCCACAGTGGCCAGACACGGTCACGTGAAAGTCATGTGCATTGATTTCTCTACTATCTAAAAACAAACGCAAGTTCGAGGCGCAAGAATGTGCTTAGTTGAATGAGTCTGGCAAGGAAGCATGTATCTAACTACCAATGGTCACAACAAAGAGAGGTGCAGGTTGCTATTCCGGACTTGAACGCCTCCTAAACACCTCAAGCCATCACAATAACAGCAACTTGACGAGTCCGGGATCTGCAGCATAACTTATATTCCCACCCAAAGCTCGGTCAAAATATTGGAGCTCGGTAGATCAAATTGTTTCTAAAATGGAGCATAATTTGTGGAGCTAAGACAGTCTCGATGTCCGATGCCGTCGAATTGAGCTACAGATACCGATTATACGAACAGTGGAAACAGCATTATTGTCACTACTACTTGCTAGTAGCTGCAAAGCAACTAAAAGGGAAATAAATGGAAGGACAAGAGTGACTAAGAAGCGGTACATATCACAACAGAATGCGTGAGGTAGGAGAAGCTAGCGTCGGATTTGTGGAAGGAGCTTTACACCTATATTCGCTTCCGTGATTTGGATCGATGGAATGTAGATCGTATTACGTTGATCATCCGGGGCGGAAACATGCCCGTCTTGGACATAGCGCCAGACGATTGCTCACGCTGCGCTGTGGCATACATGATCGATAAGTCGGCAACTTTGACCTTCGCCGCCCCGGAGGCGAAGTATCTGCAATTTCAATTAAGGTAAGTAGTAGTTTATACCATTGGGAATTCTTATTACCTTTGAGCCTCGAAACTCCAACAATGGTTTGCTCGAGCCCAGGTTGCTATCCCATCAAGATACTCCTTGACTAGGACGTCGGTAGAAGGTCCCCATGAAGGGACGTTCGCAAGGCCGTCGATAAACCTTTTTTGACTTCAGTGTGGTAGTGTGTTGCCCAAGCCATCGCACCGCTTCTGTCGAGGCCGAGTTCCAACATCATAGCACTGAAGCCAGACTGGTTCAATTCTCGCCGGCAAGGCCCACCCAGCAGACATTCTTGTTTGTCCGTCCGTGGAATCGGCATGACCTCGGGCTACCTGACTCTGCCTACGATATGACCGTGAAAACTTGGTCTATGCCCTGGTCTCTGGCGGAATATCCGCTGCGAGACTCACTGGGAGATTCTCCTCCAGAACATGGGTCAGTTGACTCCGAGTCTCACGCGCGAGCGTTGAGGTTGATCGTTCGCCTCGGACAGCCCTTTGGCGCACTTTTGCTAGCACAGCAGCGTGGTGAGGAGTACAAGACAATCGCGTCAGATTACAATATCACGGCACGGGTCAAGGACATGGCTGCTGTTCATGACATGATGGGTGTCTGGACGCTAGAGATATTGTAGTTGCATCTATTTCGAAGAACGGAGATATCCGGCACGTTTTAATTCATACCTTGACAGTAGCTTTATGGCAAAATATCCCTAGGTCTTCGTATCATATTATACACCGACTTACAACAGACAGACAAGGTTCCCAGTACTACTGTGATTGTATTACCGAATATTTACTAGCTGAGAATTCGGCGCGCTGTTCGTCCATATATGCTGCTACTTACGTTAAGGCACTCGACGTTCAGTACGTCCTTGTTATTTGTCGCCATCATTGCATTCACCCGCAACAGCTCGTCCCTCCAGCAGTACCTCAGGTATCAGGTACCTCATGTACACTGGCATCCAAATCATAAGTAGCAGGCAGGAAAATGGGGGGAAATGGGTGTGGAGGATGCAATTGATTACTTGCTCAACTGCAATGATAACCGCTGGCACAAGTAATGGGAAGACACTATGGTGATCATTTATTCTACTCCGGCGTATTGTATGGGGTCCATGTTAAGAAAAATAAGTTTACTCGTGTATTTTACATCTCATCACAGCCCGAGAACCTCCCCAACAGTCAACCAGCGATGCCCCTCCCACAGCGAGTTATCCCTGCTAGCCGATACCGGATCGTCCGACTCTGTCACAGGGTTCCACCCGCAACTCCCTCCTCCTCGCCCAACGTGCTTCTGGAAGATCGTACGGAAGGGCGCGTTTGCCACACCCTCCATAGGAAGGGCATCACAATGTACCACAGGTACACTGCCTTTATACAGGGCAGCGATCTCCGAGAACGTTGCGCGCTGTCCCTCGATGTGAATTTCAACATCGAGTAGACGAGATGGAGGTTGAGTAGTAAGAATATGAGCCACGTATCCTGCCACGTCGGCTACTGCAGTGAAGGACCCTGGTGTTTCTCCTTTGTTCACGATATGGAACTTGCCAGTGTCGGCGAGCGCGGTCAGCCAAGGTACGAATTCGATGAATAATCCATTCTAGTAGACAGGTTATCGTGTTCAGTGCTTACAATGAAATCTAAAAAATGGATACTCACGAAGACGCGGAGAGTTGGCAATCCAATTGATTTTGCATAGACTGTGAACGGAGGATGAGTTCCATGCCACGAAGTGCTATAATTATCACTCGCCTGCGAAGTCAGTCTTCGGATAAGCTATGCCGCCCTGGGCTATTTGCGGTAATATACCGAACTCGCTGGGTACAAAGAGCTTCACACCTGCCTCCTTGGCGGCGTCGGCGAGAACATTCTGGCCGACTACGCCTCCGAAAACAAGGCTAACGGTAGAAATGAGGACGTCGACTTTGTGCTCGCGAAGAATTGCGGAGATCTCGGATGCAGACGTATAATCTGCGCGCACAACCTTCAGGTTAGGATCATCAGCAGGTAGGGCAGACGTGTTTTTGGACGTCGGCCGAGCGATGACGAGAATTGGAGCGCCAATGGCGAGGAATGCCTAATGAGATGGCTAAGGACGACAATTGGAAGAGTATTATAACGAATATCACCTTCACGATAGGAATTCCAGCGGTGGCGCCTGCGCCGACGATAGCAAAAGACTTGAAGCGTTGTTCAGACATGTCGTGTTGGTCAGAGATTTGGTTTCTGTAGTGTTATGGAAATGCTTTTTTCAATAACTATACGGACTTTTATACTCTACCTCCTGCGTTGTGACATGGTGATCATCATCAACACTGCGATCTTGTCGTGCGGTTGGTAACTGAGCAATACCTGGGAGATGTCCCAAAGATTACTGTGCAGGATGACGCGGTCGTGCCGCGCCTCGCGGGTCGTGACGCGGTATGTTAACATCAACGGACACGAATGAAGGGACAAACATACCAGGCTCGAGTAGATGCTGCCTTGACGAGGCATTTGCAGCAAGGCAGTGTCAATCAGTGATCCTATGCACGCCCCGATCAAAACGCTCGCGAGTCACAATCATTAATCATCCTTCGCATGCTTTTGTACTATGCAGGAGTTTAGTCGAAGTTTCGCTCGATATCGTAGGGACCTTACCGTCTGGCTCTCCGCAAGGGCTGCTGCACTCGAGTCAGTCGAGCATTTAAATATTGACTTTTTACATAAGTTATTGGATCTGGCGCCAAGCCATAAGCAACTTCATTGACTCAGCAACTTCAAGTTGAATCGCACTGCGCACAGGTCTCCTCTTAGCTGTTGCCAATTGGCTGCCCTCTTTTGATGGTGACCCAGCATTATAATCAAGTTGAAGCTCACCACTTCCATCAATGATCAGCCTTGGTGCAGCTCCAACACGGTCACACAAGCGGAAACCCATTTTCGACATCTACTAATCACTGGTGGGAATATCGTTGGCATTGGCATCGCCTTGTGAGGCTCCGCCTAGACTCACTCCCCCTAAGTATTTCCGCTCTCAAGCAAACACACCACCAATCCACTCAAGCCCGGTGGTCAAGAAGTTGGTCTAAATCCCCTTGTTACGCGTGCACACATAGTATCGACCCTAATATTCTACACCGTTCATTCGTTAAGCTCAGGTTACCTTAAGTAAGTAACCGTGGGCTACGATTCTCTTAGTAGGGTACACGGCACCGAAATGGATTAAAACCCGTTAGGTATCCCACCGTGTAGGGGAGGTAATATTAGTGGAATGAGACATGTCCACTACCATGCCCCTTTGTCTTACCCGAACTGAGGGAAGTGTGTCACACATTGTACTCCTTGACAGTCAAGTCGAGGTCGTGTGGCATGCAAGATCATCAAATTGCTTGAATCGGTTATGCTGAGAGACTACCGCGGGGCGCGCGAAAGCGGGCCTGCAGCAGGTGCGGTAATTCGCACCGGATGGTGATAATGTTTCAAAGCCACTGCATAGTGAGGTTGGATGAGCCAGTCCCTTCGGGGCTTAAGCGACACAATTGTCTTCGGACGAGTGGTGGGGAGAGATCCCCTTTAGTTACGGCCATCTTGCAGTGAGTGCGTAAGCTCAATAACCCAACAAGCAGCCAAGTGCGTCGGTGAGACTCTCAGAGTGCCACGCATGCAGTTCAGAGGCCATATGGTGATCGAGGAGCGGGCGTTACGGTACTAGCCGACGCAGAGCCAGCCCTGAGGAGGGGTGCTACAGCAATGTGGTAGATAATGGTTCGTCCGGTCCTATAAGAGATGGTCCTTCTTACCCGTGAGGGAGCTGTTATTAGTCTAAATGGCGAACGCAGGTGGTGGAAAAGAGAGTCGCACTCTTAGTACAATCTGGTTGACATACCAGTATAGGCAACAGCCCTGACCACTGCACAGATAATATCGGCTGATCTTTGACAAGATCCAATACTGTGTACTGATTCTGCTTCGATAAGTCCCTGCCGTCTGGCCGCCCCACTGTAACAGTGGGCTCCGTCAGGCCGTAGAGTTCTTTGGTGTTCCTCAGATTAATTGTGACAAACTATATGTAGGGAAGGTGGTTAAGGAGGAAGGTAGTGGTGGTATAGCGCAATGGTATTCCTTAAATTGCAGACTCCCTTAGTGGATCCAACTCATCTATTTTGAGCTTCATGAACTCACCGTTTAGGCAGGGTAAAACTCCCTGCTGATAGGAATCACACAAATGGAAGGCCAATCATGCCATTAGGGAAACCTTACACCATTTGACATCGACAACTGGGTCCATTTTGATTAACTCCTGGTTTTATAAGACTTGTGATATTAGAGCGGATAGATGCTGCGAGAAGAAACTGTGTTATTACCTCCCATGAGAATACTCTCACTAGAACTACAATATTAGAATGTTGCAGAAGTGGTCTGATACAGCGAATGGACCTCGAAGAGTAAGAAAATAGAAAAGCCCAACTTTGGCAAGTAATATTGGCCTTAGTCGGTGTCAATCACTAATGCTGCGTCTTTGCCCAAAGCCGTAGTGGGTGTGCGACTTTGTTGAAGTGTTGAAAGTATCCCTCTCATGGCTAGCATCACGAATTGCGTGTTGGTAGTGAATAGGACCAGTACAAAGCCTCTGTGAACCTTGACCCCCTCGTGTATTTTGAAACGCCACCCGTAGATTCCTCGACATAAGGAACGTGAGCTCATCGACTCATGGGCGAAATTCGCTGACTGAGTATGTTAACGCCTCACAAGGGTATTGCATGTGGTCAAGTGGTTGGCGGGCCTCACCGGGGTTTTACTCCTCGGGCAGAGCTGACAATGGATCGTTGTGGGTGTCGGTGATCACGCTGAGTACAGCAAGCTAAGTTTTTGAGTTGGAGAGGATAGACATGGATGACGACACAACAAGTAAGCGCATAGTTAGGAGGTTGGAGATCAAAGTTTACTATCGGTTGGGGGACCAAAGATGCGATGAAAAGATAGTTGGTTGGGCAGTGGTTAAAAGCCGTACTCACGTACTGTCTGTTTAGCTATCCTAGTCAATTCAGTGAATAACCCTTGCGATTCTAAAAACGACTCTCTTTCAGTTCGAAGCTAACACTACTTAGCGTATAAAAACCAATATTGACTACCTAAAGGGCCTTGCAAGAACTAAATCCTACCCCAAACACCTCACAGGACTCTTAATGTGCCTCCGCACCCATTACGCCCCGTTGAACCAGCATCTTCACCGCATCAGCAAGTCCCCCACCTCCTCCTGTCCACACTGTCCACACACCGACGAGAACATTCATCACTACCTGCTCGTATGCCTCCAATATTGCCAGGAACGCCACACCATGATTCAAGCACTGGGCCGCAAAGCCACCTCTATCCCATATCTCCTGACAAACGAAAAAGCTATTCCGCACCTCATATGATACATTAATGCCACTGGAAGAATGAAAACCACATTCGGTGAAGTATCCATGCTCTCGAAACGTCCGAACTGACAGACACCATCACGGCCACAGATTGTCCCACCTGTACATCCCGTCAGCGAAACTGACTGCCCGTCAAACACCATACCCTACCCCACCCCATCTCCATAATATGATCTCGACCTCTATCTCGACATCTCCCCCTCTCGTTACAATCAAATAATCCTCAAACCTCCAAACCCTCAAATAATCCGCTAGTCCAATCCTATAATCTCACAAATCAATCATATTCACTCGCCTATACGGAATCAAGGCCTCCATTGAAATCAGTCAAATCCAACAGAATCGGTCTCTCCGCCACCCGAGAAACCACTCTCTTACTTACTTAATTTGCATTCAACCCGATTCCTATACCAGTTGCTTTTGCGACCGAGAACGCGTCCAGTCAATCCTTACCTACTCAGTTACTTCATCGCGCAATATTTTCAAAGTCACCTTTCCTTCGATAGATTGCATGTCTAAAACGCGCGGCGGGAACGGCGGACCAGTGGAGGCAAGCCTCATACTGGGGCATTCATGAATCCATGGCCTGCAAAATATAGTTTCCGATAATGAGTGCGAGTGCTTGAGATAGGAGAAGTCGGTGTTGGTCGAGTCCAGGGCTTGCAGCAGTACTTATATACCTGCGCCCGTGTCAGGATCAGCCTGCGTCATGTACACATCGCAATAAACGAATGTGGTGGATACTCCGGCATATGTGCCTGCCGGACTGTCAACGGCAGATGTCATCACGCAATGCATGACCGTGCTATTAGTGGTCAAGCTGCGAAAGTGGGGACCACCTTGTGATCTGAAACCTTGATTAGACAGAGGCTAGTTATGGTTTATCTTCCTTGTAGCATTTCTGTCGCGGGGCTGCTTTTTGAATTGAAGGGTGTCACGGAAACCCCATCTAGCCGAGGGCATCCCCGTATTCAAAGCTCTGACTACTGCTTCGAGTTGTAGGTGAGGAACGCTAGCAAGGAGTGGGGGACTGGCGCCCACGCAGCTAAGATGACGTTAGAATGAAGTCCTGATAAATTATGTTAATTCAGTCAGACCAATTATAATGTAATGATGGATGATCACGAACCATGCCTCCGTTAAGGTTAAAAACTATGCCCACATGTATTCGGATGACCCAGTAATCACACGAGCGAGTCCGCTGATAAGTGAATCGAGTCACCGATTAAAGTTCGCCGGGAAGTGGCGCACTAAATTAAATCGCTCGCTCCCAGAACATATTGCTAACTTGAGCGAGGAACATTCCTGGGAACGTATGATACTCTCGTATGGTATCCCCCTCCCCAGACATGTCTCTGGATACTAATAGGCCAGTGTCGCGAATAGAGCTAGAAATGAAGTCAAGTAAAAACATCGAGTGCAACCGTAGTCGTCTTGAATACTTGTTGTGAATCCTACGCCTTTGAAATCTCAGAAACAAGCATCGGCTAACGACTTCTGTCGTGATGAGATAGCACGCAGCCACGGTCATCTGGCTGGCCAATGTAGTTCATTGTTGCCAGAGAGGACATGCTGTCACAGCCTTAGTAGTACATCGTGATCCGGGCATCAGAAGTGGTGACGTCAACAGCCTGAAGAATAAGAGATCACGAAATGCAAGATCTCGAGCATCTTCTTCGTCTCCCGCTCACCGAACTCGACGTGTGCGGTTGTATTGGGCTGTGCCAGAGCGTCAGCTCGGGGTGGGACGCGTGACGGTGCCAGGTGGGCGGAAATCGATCGCGAGATCGTGTTCGATGCGAGCGTAGAGGTTGGAGGAAAACCGACCGATATGACTTTGGTAGAAACAGTGGGTACAATAATGGATTACGGCTGGGTGCCGATTCGCTCTGGCAGGCTGCCCGAAACGCCACCTCGTGCCACGCATAACTGCGGCGGCGTAAGCGGCAACCGGTGAACTGGCTGCAAAAATTCGCCAGACCACTGGAACTTTAAAATGCGGGCATAATAATCTCGAGGTAAGATCACGATAGACACCAGCCAGTAATTGGTGCAACGAGCGTAATCGACACTCGTGAGGATGACATTGTTTATAACAACGTCAGCAAAGAGTTCCATACGTGCCACATCATTACCTGTCCGTAAATATTGTGCCAAGTGATAAGCATGAAGTAATTCTACACATGACACAAATGTCCAGTAAAATCACGAACCACAATCATCAATTCAATGTCGCTCAAATGTCCTCTACGGCCTCTCAGAAACCAATCAACGACCAAATCCGGCGGAGGGTGGTGAACCCAGAAAGCAGCGTGATAACGATCATCACGGCGACACAGGGAAGAGCGTGACGCTCCTGAGTCTTGAGCATCCCACCACATTGCCACCTGAGTGTATTCAAAGATAAGATCGATGGCACGCATAGGCAAACCTCATCACTACTCGATGGGGTGTGTGCCTGTGGGGTATACATAGAGAATACAGGCTCGCTGTTTGGCTCCAGGTAACCTGGCGAGGGCCCAGCGCTAGGGCCGCCACTGCCCCAAATATGAAGCGTGTAGCTTGCCTGAACCAGTGGAAGGCTAAGGTTTGCGATATCACACCACGCTCTGAGCGTTTCCTGAAAGGACACCGTCAGTTCAACGGTTGGGCCCATGGGGTATGGGTTCCCATTTGCACCCACTGCTGTAATGGTGGTGGCGGTGAGTGTCACAGCGAGATTCGTAAAGTTCCATCCAAACGTAATATATTTGGGGGTGGTTTGTAGTAAGAAGTGGACTGTATCATTTGTATGGGCGGCATGGTTATAGTGATTGCACGAGGAGGAACTCCCTGCGAGACGGATGACAGTGGGGTACTCCCATTCACAAGGGATGCCGAGGCAGAGTGAAGCCGAGCCGTTCCATTCTGCAGATTTGCAGAACTAGCTGATCATGATGCATGCCGCTTCGTACGGTAGGTCACAAGGAACAAGAGCGTCTGTAAGGAGGCTGGAGCGGAAGGATAGGAAGAGTGTATAATGGGGAGCATGGTAGGTGCGCGAGTCACACGTGATACGCGATAATACGTGTTCCATGTGAACTTAGTTCTCTCCAGTCACGACAAACACTCTTGTACTCCCCAGGTTGTTCACCGTTGGCAATCCTGATTCCTCATATTGGATACGACTGGACGGAGTATGTTGTGGAACGCGGTGCTGGGCTGCTGGCCCAGACTGACTTCGTGTTACCATCATGGGCCATTATTCTTCTTGTAGGTTGTTTCAACTTTCAAGCAAACTTCATTCGTTCGTTGTTTCTGCTCTGACTTTATACCCTCGCACGTAGCAAGCCCCCAGCCTGCAGCACCGATCGATGCCTTAGTCTTACTATGATTCTAAGATGGTAAGATGCGACATTCGAGTCACTATTGTCCTTGGCCAGCCTTGGCCTCGGGCATTGGGCACTGAGTGCTATTTGATTCGCTCGGCCTCGATAAAGGGTACGCTGGTGCCAACCAGGGTATCCGGACCTGGAAGAGGTGTGTGGTTCACTTATCTTTCGCTCTGCTATCCACAGAACTACCACTGTCTAGATAAATGGCGTGCATGGTAGCATTGATCTTCGAAGGTGCCTTTTGACGCAGTCATCGAAAATTGCATTACCCTTCTGGTGCGTCACTACTTTCTTATCGGATGATGGAACAAGACATCTTCGTTGGCATTAAGAATTTACAAGACGGGCAGTGCTGATGAACTGCCGCGATGCTATGCCTTCGATCTCTGTTCTTGAGACCCTCAGCGGTGCAGTTCATTTCTATCTCCGTCTCATAAGTTCAGGGAATCTATTTGGATATCACCTCATTCAGGGTAGGAATGCTGTCCTGATCATCAAAAGATACCGCTTCCGCCGCAGGTCACAGGTTATCTTCCGTATCTTATCGGAGATGAGCGGTGTAGCTGTATTGTTGAAGTGTGGCTGTATTGTTGAGGTGTGGCTGTATTGTTGAAGCTCCACATGATGTGCGAAATCAAGATGATCAAAAACTAGCGAACACCTTTGACGATTCAGAGTGACCGTCGCACCGGATTAGACTGAGGTGTCCCTAAGTAGTATCCATCCGAATATGTTCGTAGGCTCACCTCCTACTGCCAATTACTGAGCCCCTAGTACCGGTACGTCGTGTTATCATCGGATGATGTAAGGGGAAAATCATCGATAGTCACCCCGAAGTCGACATTAATTGACTCAGGTATTCCTAAGAGTCTGTTTTTGGATGATCTGATGTTGCACAAATTGCTCTGATCTTTGCACATCCCTCATGATGCATGATGACGGTCCTTTGTCTGTCATTACACAGGTAAGACGAAATGAAGTCCTGAGTCGGTCTGTGTTACAGTGATAACTACATGATCACTGATGTGAGTAACTTCTTGGTTCATCACGATGTGGCACATCTTACCGGTGTTCAAACATTCCGCGGGGTTCAGATCAAAAAAAAACTATTTTGATTAGGACTTCTGAAATTATATCCTTTCTATTCGATTCCATGCAACAATACCTGCTGCAATCAATTAAGATTCCAAGGAATGGATATCCACTATGATCCCTATAAAAGCGCTGGATGGTGGTATATCTGCACGAACGCCATCTTTGTACGTTTACCAAGTTCGCCAATCCCAATATGACCATAGTCTCGAATGATCCTGCTTGGTGGCCGGCCATTGATTGGAATCAGATGTTCAGCTATTTTGCACGTTCGTGGAGAGCAAGTCAGATGACGTTTGTGACATCTCACTCTGTATTTGACAGTTGCGGCCTCTGCCACGGTGGTATATGATTATGGTGAGCGAGATAATGCTTTCCGAAGGGATCATTGATATCCATATAGGATTCAAGCATTGTCATTTGCCCAAGAGGTAAGTTGACGCCATTACCGGCGCAACCATCCACACTAATAATGCTTCAACAGTTCGAACTAATCTGGGTGAGCAAAGTCATATGTCAGAAACACAACAGTTGATTCGGATCAGAGGCACCGCTGGTCCTTCATGACTGTTCTTTATATTTGTGTATGTCGTTTACTATGCTATAAACGCAGTCGAAAAGTCGTGCTGACTTTAACATATGCTAGGTGCGCTACGTTGGGATACTATATTCTGTGTATGTTTGCGATAACAAGATGTCATTGCACTGTACTAATACAGACATTCAGCGTCGTCATACTGTGTATGAATCCTCAAACACATTGTGTATTTCTTCTGACTGGCGCCATGCAGGGAGTCTTCCATTCTCGATCGCAGATAAAGTGAGTATTCTGCACTATTCCCGCCCAACTACTAACTCCACTCCTACATAGGGGTGAGTGATATTCTCGGTCCGCTTGTTAGTTAAACATAACGACTGAAACAGCTGTGAGTTCATTTGAAGAAACGAGTTTACCAATACAAATCAGTAACCGGGGTTTTCAGGCAATATCTTTCTCTTGATATCGTCATGGACGCCCGTGGTCATCAATGCCATGCTAGGCGGTGAGCTGCACAACTGTGGTACCTCACTGATATTGACTTGACTGGAATATCGTACAAGTCATTATGATGAACCGGATATATGCAATGTACCAGCGATCCAGAAAGGTGCTCATCCTTCTCGCTGTCGTCTTGCTGACTTCCACGATCGCCTCCGGAAGTATGACGGGAGTGTCAGGCATCGGTGGTTCAGGAGGTAAGTTAATTATAAATGAATACCTTAAGGATATGAGACTCATGGATGCATTATTACGAATATCAGAGGAGTTCGTCCTTTCTGGCAACCATTTCTGTGGTATTGTCACTGACATAAAGAACATCCGTCTGAGTGACGAGACCTTGATACCCATTACTATATGGGAGATCCTTGCCTTGTTTCTTGCAGCTTGGATTGCTATAAAGCACTTCTGTGAACTGCGACAATCATCGACAACATCGACCATCGGAGACTGTTTTACTGTGTTAATACAAAGTCACGTGCTATACTTTGTAGCGTGAGTTCATGTTATTATGCAGACTGGTTCCACTGAAGCTCTGCATATGCTAGTTTTGTTGCTGTGTCTTGCTTCAACCTCGGCGCACTGTCTCCAAACATCCAGGTGCGCCGATCTGTGACTGACATCTGCATCTGATCACTCATCATTTCTACAGCTCTCATCTTCCACGGGAGCTGCTGCTTATGCCGGCATTTACGAAATTACCCAGATGGTGCAGATGTTTGTGCTGGGACCGCGTCTCATTCTTAGCATCCGAGAATTTCACGCTAAGCTTGTGGCCGACTCCGACGAGGGAACTGCCATGACTACAATTGATTTCGAAGCTCGCGGACACGTGTCAACCGGCGGTGATGTGTAGAACGGGACTCAGACACAATCCATGCAATCAAACCACTGGTACTGTGCAGGGAGGATGTAAATTTTATTTGGAGTGGTGTTTCGAAGCGATTTGGAGGATAGAATTATGTCTGGGAAGAAGAGATGCTGAGAACTCATGTACTTGATTGAGAAGTGATTTATTTAAACATCAAACATTTCATCTTTGGAGACTTCTGGATGTTTCTTTGGGACGGAAGGCCCCCATTGGAGAAGATGATGCATGAGGAATGCACACTAGTTACATACGATCACTTCATATATTTATAGAAGGTCTAGACCCAATGCTACATATGCTTTATCACGGCGCACTCCGAGAACGAGAGTATGAAACAGAAAGTAGACAGATTTCAATAGCATACTCATAGCAAATGGATGGATATCGATAGAATATAGCAGTAAATTAACGAATGTGATCTGTCGAGGTTACATAGCAAGGGGGGGGAGGTGATGGGGGATAAGCACTGGCAATACAAATGAGAGGAAAACAAAACCAATAGACCAAACATAAAATATCCGCACATTCATCTTACCCCCGGCGTGCCCCCTGTTTAGGCGTCACCCGAGCAGATTTTCTTACTGGCGCATGGGATGCAGCACCAACGTCTCCATCCTCATCGTCCTCCAGGTGTTCCTCCTCCACGACCATCCCCGCCGCTGCGTCCTGCAACCGTGCCAACGGCGATGCAGCACCTCCCCGCCCACGCCCCTTTGCAGCCCTGGTACGTGTGGTCGGGCCATTCGCCTCCGGAACCCGTCGCGACTTCTTCGGGTTTCCATTCTCAACGCCTGCATCTGGCGGGGGACTATGTGGCTCCAACTTGCGCTTCCCGTTACGCACACCAATCGCGTTGTCCTGTGCGTTCTGCAACATTTGCCAGTTCGGCTCGGACAGCGCCTGGTCGTTCTCGGCGGCTTGAGCGATCACTTGCGCGCGCCGCTGGAGGGGCGCACGGGCAGATTGTTGGCGTAGTTGGAGTTTGTCGAGACCGTCGGTTACTGCGGGTTCGCTTAAGCCATCGGCCATCATCGCATCTTCGGATTCTAGGCGGGGTAAGGAAACGCAGGAAGCACCGTCCTGGATAGATGAGATGGAGGAGTCGGCAATGCTGCGAGGTTGATGGTGGGAGAGTGTTGGGGCGTTGGCGAGCCACGGGTGAGAGCAGGCTGTACTGAGAGACATCCGATCCCGAGGGTCATGTTCAAGCAACCTCTCAATGAAGGTCCTCGCTATTCGACGCCGTAAATCAATGTTGCAAAAACCTGGTTGGGGAAGGAAATCGTACCCAGCGGAGAAATCCCTATATTATCTAAAATGCTCCATTGAATCGTGCGTTCTGCGATTCTGACCTTAAGATCGCGCTGGTTCTCGTCTTCGATGAAGGGACTTGAGATTGTAAACCTGTAAGAAAACAGCTCCAGTTAAGCAAAAACCGGGCATCGCGTATATGCAGGTCTGAGGCTAACATGCAGAATACAATCACTCCAACGCTCCAACTATCAACAAGATGATCATAGCCTTCCTGGTGCTGCTGGGTGACAACTTCGGGGGCGAGATAGGCGGGAGTACCGCACATAGTCTGCGAGGTATGGGCATGAGTGATATGTCAGGGAGCCAAACATGGGGTTACTGACTCTAAGGAAAGTGACGCTATCGACAACCTTGGCAAGACCAAAGTCAGCAACTTTGACGGTGGGGGGATTTTCCGAGGTTAGGAGTACGTTCTAAATGGCCAATGTTCATAACGGAATCGACAACTTGAAGGGAAAGGTATCACCTCTGGCTTCAGGTCACGGTGCGCGATCCCTTTGCTATGAATGTACTTTAAACAGGCGATATGTCAAAGGATTCGTGGTTTCATATGGGGAGCCAACTTACTGCAAGCGCATCGCAAACTTGCGCGATTATGTGGATAGCTAACGGTTCCTCTGAAAATAACACTGAGAACCACCAAGTATCGACAAACCGAATAGCATACGAAGGCCGCCCACTTTCAAAATGTAATCAAGCAAATCTCCCCCATCGACAAATTCAAGGACCAGGTCTGCGCGATGAATCAGCCGGGGTTCGCATGGTTTCACCAGATTAACGCACTGATACTATTGTCTTCGAAAAATGCTTCCTTCATCTGGCAGATGTTCCGATGGTGCAGCCGCTCCAAGATGCTGATCTCTCGCGCAAACGCCGTTTCGTTGTTGTTAGCAGTGGCACGCTTGACCTTATGATCTTGGATGATCTTGATGGCATACCACTGGCCCGTGGAGCGCGACACGGCCTTCATGACTGTCGCAAACGAACCCTTGCCGATCTCGTGGCTGATGTCATATTGAGCGTGAAGGCCACCCTGCGGGGGACCGGCGGCAGTATGTCGGTAAATGAATCCTGAAGACGCGTCGATTGAGTGAACATCAACACGAATGTAGATAAACTAACGGTAGTCTTCTATGTCCCCGGGCTGGGGATGGGGAGAGCCGAAAGCAATCTCATTGCCTTCTTTGAGGACTGCGGTTTTATCCTTTCCAATCTTGGCACCGTTGATCTGCAAATTTGATCATCAACGGTAGTCATTAGGCTACTTTTATTGACGCGTACCCAAGTACCATTGCTCGAGATGTCGAGAACAGTCACTGCAGAATTCTTGTCTTCCTTTCCATCCCAAGTTATTCGACAGTGCTTGTTACCTACACCACGACGCATCAATATGCAGCCTCGAACGCGCTAGAAGCGCCACGAAGTACACGCTAGACACTCACTAACCCTCCCTCCAGGGAGAATGATATCGTTGTCAGGAGCCCTTCCTACTGAAGCTGCCGGCTGAACTTTCCAAAGATCGATGCGGCGAAGCACATTGCTGCAAGGTTGAAGGAAACCCCACAGATGGCTGTTGGTGTCTGCAGAATTCGGTTGGGACGCGTGTTGAGTAGATTGGGTGGCTTGTTGCGTCTCCTCGATCATAGAATCATCCATAGGTACGAGTTCGTTCTGGATCTCTACGGAAGGTTGCATCATGGTGTTTAGTGAGACTGATTGTTCGTCGAATGTAGTACGTGCTGAGGGGTAGATGAGAGGATAGGTTCGAAAGACGAGTTTATATAGGTTATTTCCTGTGCAGCTGGTAGCTTTGATAGGTTGCTTAAACCGTCGTGCACCTACAGCAACAAAGGGCTACAAGCGAAAAACCAACAAAGTCCTGCGAAAGAGAATGAACACCAAGGAAACTTGCGTAAGCGAATGCGCTTTGATGATGCTTGGGTCGTCGTCGATACTGGAAGGAGATTCGATGCCAAATGATTCCACGGAAACAGGTTTTTCTGCGCGAAGATCAAGTCCAAGCACAAGAAATTGTGCGACCCGTCGGTGGCTTTCACAATCACGGCGACTGTGATAATGACCCCAATTTCCTCAGGGTCGACGCGACAAGAGCACAACACGTGCCCTAATACACACATGGAACAGCCACTAAGTCTCCTCGGCCTGGACTGGTCTAGGCAGACAATTGAATTGAAAAAAACTTTCAAAAAGCATAAAATAAGTGGGGTAAGGCTACATTCTAAAGAATGCGACAAAAAAACCGCGATCGACGGGAAGGTCTGAGCTAAATACTAGATCAACATCCATGGCCACGAGGGTCCAGATCAAACGACAGCGTCGCAAAAAGATAAAAATCGAATATTACTCGCTTGAACGCGTTAGATCGCATCTTCCGAATCCCACCTCGTGAGCTTGTGCAGCGGCTTATAATAATACTGCTTGTACTTCTTCGTCTCGTTCCGCTTTTGCTTGGGCATAAGCTCCTCCAGTAGCCCCGCACGCTCACGGTCTTCGTCCTTCTCAGAGATATAGAACCACCTTGCCTGCTTTGCCCCGTTCGTCCCACTACTGTGGACTTTCTCGAACATTCCACATCGCGCATGACCCGCTTCAAGCACGACCGGTATTAGATTCAGCCACTCTTTTTTGTTGTGTTTCGTTTTGAGATGGGGATGCGTTTGGATAATGGCAGTGTGAAGAGCGAATGGGTCCATAGATGAGGCGCGTGACGTAGCGAGAGCCTCCACAAGCATGCCTGTAAGCTCAACTTGCTCCGGATCAAGGGGCACTGGCATGGTCTGTGGCTTCGATTCGGAAGCCTCGGGGCCAGTGGGTAATTGTGGCTCATCAGATATGTGAACAATCTGTGTGCACAAATCCTCCTCAGAAGTCTGCGATGTGAGACATGAGCGAGACCGTGACCGTGACTTGTCAGCTGTAGTTTTCTCCTTCGTAGCCAAGGGACGTTTCCGCTGGCGTCGTTTACGAGTAGGCGCGAGGTCCGAATCACGGTCCACATCCTCTGAGAGCCGAGGCTTCTTCTGTGCAGGTGCAATAGATGAGACGGAGTCTTCCCGCTTCAGGCCTGGTTTTAGCTTTAGCTCAGGCTGGGGCTTTACTGACTCTTTCGTCGCACTAGCGTCCTTGTCTGGAGACTTGGGACGTGACATGCTGCTCCTCCGTGCGATCTGCGGCTGCGGCTGTGCCACACTGCTCCCCTGCACGAACTCCCCGTCACTAAAACTTGTTCGTGGCTTCTTCACCGTCCTCACAGGGGAAGGTGAGATGCAGGTGGAGTTGCACACGGCAACCAAGTTCGTGTCTGCTAATGTTGCAGTAATGCTCGAACCGCGAATCTGTGTGGACTGCGAAGTAGCATTGTCGCCTTCGCCGACCACCCTACTGGACGTCGAATTTTTGGCGAACGTGCCTACATGTCCCCATTTCTTCTTCAGTCAAGTGAGGCGGAGGAGTGACAACGGATGGAATATTAGTGTATGCACTAAGTCCTAGTAACGCGTATGGAGGGGAGTACGAACGCGATCGCGAAGGCTCGATCTCGGCGGTGGTAGTTGGGGTAATAGTGTTAATGGGGGCAGGCACAGTGAGCGGAAGCTTAAGAGGCTGATGAGTTGCCTCGTTCGTACAGGAAGCTGGGCACGCGGCCGAGACTGCGTTTAACACATGTTCCGAAGCTAACGGGCCCTCGGAATTGGAGGTAGGGACGTCACGTGGCGTAACGTTCGCTGATTGGAAGTTTTGTTGCTTGGAGTCCGACTGCACAGGCCGGCCAAAATATACTCAATCGTAAGGGAAGGTCGGAACACGAAAATTAAGGGACACACGCACGTCATCTGAATTGCAATCGTCGTCGAGAACCATATCATCATCGATTAAGGCACAATCGTCTGGCTGCGATGCTGCCAGCGACATTGGAGAAGTAGGTGGAGATGACGGAGGAAGGGGTGAAAGACTACGATAGTCCTCGATATCATTGTTATCGCTGGCTGCAAAAAATGGAGAGCTGGAAGGGTCGTCCTTGACTCCGCTCGTTGATTGTCTGCGGACAAAATCGCGGAATTCCAGCAAAGGGGATTTCACATCTCGAGTGGTGCTTTTCACAGGGGTTGAGTGTCCTCGGTGAGGGCGTATCGGACTGGACATAGACGGCTTGGCGGTATACGTTCGAGGAATTACCGGACTGCTCTGCCAGCGTCCACGTTCAGAAGACGTAGCAAAATATGTCTGACGCAGATGAATATCCATGCTTTCGAGGTCACACCCATCGTCTTCAGGTACATCACGTGCCGGAGAAGGCGGGCCAAGCCAGGCAAGCGAGTCATGGCTACGATAAGGCTCAGAATCCACCATTTCATCGCCACTATCCGGATATCCTCCGTGCTTTTTGGGCACAGGGGTTACCCGCTGGTGGGACATATGCTTGTAAGTGCTGCCCCGACGGTAGAAAAGCGTCGGTGAGCCTGGCGCATCATCAAACTCCGTATGAGATCCGTATGAAGAATTCTGAAATTTGGTATGCGAGTGTAAATATCGAGTGGCGATATGAGTTGGAGGGGAAGAGGATGTTGGCGACGAAAGTGGTGAGGACGATGGTAGGGGAGATGTTACGGGTGACGGAGAATCCAGATCGTCGTCGTCCTCCGGGTCGAATAACGATGGCGCATTGATGGAGGCCGAAGAACTTTTCCTCCGGAGCTTTGCCGGGAGGTTTGGAGGGGGAGATATCGACCACAGATATGAGGAGGACATGGCGGTAAACAGTCAAGAGTATATGAGTCACGTGGAGACGCGTTCGTAAATGGTCAACGCGTTTTGTAGCGGAGCTTAAAAACGCGTCACCACGCGTGATGCCGTTAACTTGATACTTCAACTTACTTTGTCCGTTCAAGTATAAAAGGTACATGCATTAGCAGCAATACTGTAAGTCTTCCTCAGTTTTAATACACTAATACCCGCTGATACTCTGTTCGTATGGCTCGTCTATTTATCAGTCTTAAGCTCCTCCATCGTTCTTACCACCGTCATAGTTAAAATATTAATACACAGGCCCTCACAGATGGCCATTAATACCACCTGTGGTATCATTCAGCCGGACATCGCGAACTCTCAAACAAACAGCCACTCTCAAACAAACTCATCCCTTCGTCTTCAGTGCTCCAAAGTAACTAAAGTATCACGTCTTCAAGACGGGTCCCGATCATGTGGTCATTATCATCGGCCCCCCAAGGAATACAACGCACTGAGCGTTCGCTGCACTCCAGTCCTTTTGGCAGCTCCGTTTCAGCACTATCCCCAGTAGAGAAAATAGGAAGCCGGACAGAAATACCTCGGATACGTCGGGCTGAATCGCTCTCAGGGTGAGTAGTTGCCTGAGGTGCCTCTTCTGGTGCAAGTCTGCTACGACATTCGTAGCGGGAACTAAGAAGGAAAAGAAAGTAGGTCGCGAGATTTTTGATAGAGTAGAGTCGGCGAAAACAACGACGATACTGGATAGGCATTTGGCCTGATACTTTGAATCAGAAAGGTGAATTTCGATGCGGTACGAGACGTTACATGCCGTCTTAAATACGAGATGAGAGTCAAAGGGGAAGGACTAAGAAACGAATAGAATGTGCAAGTGCGAGACAAAGGCTGAAGCGATGACTGATCAGACACGGTTTACTGTGATACTACTCTTGCTCTGTACGAAGTGATACTGTGAAGATGTGAAATTGTGAAGTATGGAGTGGGCGCGAAGAATAGGGAACGGATGTCTCTGATGCTGACGCACCGTACTACACTAGCAAGAATCTGACTGGTTCATGTTCATTGCTCAGTTCAACTTCGATGCACTTCGATTCGAGCCTCGGGGCAACACTACCCGGGTGACCGAGTGTAAAAGGCTCTTATACTGTGACACATGTGCCGCAATGTTAATATTTCAAGTGTGTTTAGGGAATTGAGGCATATCAATTCTTACACAATTTCTCATTGTTGAGCTGTACGATCACAGTGACGTGTATATATTGCATGATAAACCTCCAGTAATACTTTGACACATGACTTAGGCTAACCTAAGGAAGGGATGATTCGTCTACGTTGAGAATTAATGTGGTGAAGTATCGGATAATCTCAACGAAGTTATTGACGGAGATTGCTGGAGAACAATCAGCCTTTCAATTGCTGAGAAATCGACTCGAAATGTATACCTTCGTTTACTGTGTGCGCGCCAGATTCACGGGCTCTCTCTATGTGACCATACCGGAAAATATGTTCAGTCAACTTCCAGTAGAACCGTGTATCTGTAGTGGAATCATTACTAAGGTGATGTAATGCGTTCTCGGAAGCCTACCTGTGTTACCAGACGCGATGCCTGGGCTCACGATGATTGCATCTGAAACAGAAATGTTTCTATGGGAGTTGTAGGTTGCTTTGATAGTTCCAGATAAAAGCTGGAAGGGCGCAGCGTCTAGACCAGAGGGAGTGACCGGTGCTGGATCCAAGCCTTCATTAAATGCATGGGAGAGGGTCAATGTTCCATATGAAGGCGCATCATGATTGGAAATTTGGGCACCAAAGGCCGTGAAAGATAGGTTGAAGTCACTTGCGAGAGATTCCAACAATTTGGTGTCGCGGGCTTTTGTGGCGGCGCGAGAGCTAAAGGGTGTATTAGTGACGGTACCCGCATATGCATTAAAACTCTTACCTTTCCGTAGAAATCCGATGGTTCACAACGGCCCACGCCTGTTCAGGAAGAGCGTTTACCTTCACACCGCCTTCCACGAGATCAATAGCCTGAGTAGTACCAGCAGTGCTCATGAAAGCGCGGTTCTTAAAGAGTTCCTGCTCAGCGGCACGAAGTGCTTCATCGCAGTGCTCTGCACGTAACATGTGTTCCTTTAGTGAGGAACTGACGCCTGGTGCATGTTGAGCTATGCACTGAGCATTCTTGTAAGTGGGTGAATCTCTTGCCTACAGGACAAGTCTCGATGTAGTTTCACAGACAGTCTCTTAATATAGCTCACCAAGCGGACCGCAAAGGGATGTTTCTCATACTGAACAAGGAGCTCTGCGAGCATACCAATGCTCTTAAAAAATCAGAAACGATGAATGAGACGAGTACGGGAAAGCTCACAGTATGGGGAGGAGGAAGGCTCGAATGGCCACCGGGAGATGTAACTTTGATTCGTACGTTCAGGGAACCTTTCTCGCCAATTCCAGGTACTGCGATGATACGACCATATACCTCTTTATACTCAGCTGTCAACCAGAGCCACATTACTCGTTGTATTAGTTAGCAATAAATAACTCACAGCCTTCGTCCACAAGCATGGTAAAACCGTTTTCTCCAAATCTCTCCAACATTTCAGTAGCTAGGGAAGACGCACCCTTTGACCGGCATTCAACGTTAATGTAGCTACACAGAATTGAGATTTAACAACTTACCCGTAATCCCCCTACTTCCTCATCAAAACCCGATGCGATGACGACCGTGCGAGTTGGCTTGAACCCACTCTCTAGCATGACTTCAATCGCAGACCTACGACAATCAGTCGTAGTTTTCTTGAAATCACAAGGACACAAACATGATCCCTAGACGCAATCCGTCAGTCCAGTGATAGAACTAGATGTTACAACACTACCGATTAAACCGCTCTTATCATCGCACGACCCGCGACCCCAAATTTTCTCCCCTGCAAAGCTAACAGTCAAAAACATGCTAATCATCATGGAACTACTGTACAGACCATCAAAGTACCCGGAGAATGGGGGATGTTGCCATTCTTCGATCGTCGTTTCTGGCACAGGAACCACGTCTAGCAATATGTCATCAGTATAGAGATACGTGCATGATGCGCAGATGATCTTACCTTGGTGAGCAGTGAGGAGGAGTGGCTTCAAAGCACTGTCCGAGCCATTCCACACGTACAACAGTCCGTATGTGTTGACTGTCGTAAGTTCCAAGTTTGAGTGACTGTAATATATGGTGAACCGGGCAACTGGACAATAATATGGATAAAAGCACTCACAGTAAAGGAAATGATTCTTTCAGATAACCGTGTAACGAGAGGAACTTCTCCCAGATGGGCTCCGATACATCACCCATGTCGTCAAACGTTTCTGTGCTACATGAGGGTCACGTTTAACGCAGACACACAGCATATCTTAGGCGAAACAACACACGGAATTCGTACAGCTCCCCCAAGCCAATTTACGGCTCTCACTTTGAACTCCTCAGTGTTGTACATGTGTCCAAGACTCTCCCATATCATTCCATTCTTCTCGGGCACAAGCTCGTCTGCCTGAGGACACAATTCTGAACCATCCTCGAGAGTGCCGATGGGGATGCCACCAAAAGGTCGCTTGACGAGGTACGTTGAAGCAGAGATTGCGAACACAACGAGCGCGGCCTTGAATGCGATAGCCTTAGCCTTGCAAAGCTTCGTAGTGGATGTGCGGGCGTGAACGCCTGGAAGCTCGTCGACTTTCTTCTTAGCTAGGTTAGCTTGCGACATTATGCGACAGAAAGACTACCGCTGATTGGCAACTATATTATCTGTATTATCTGACGCCCAATTCCAACTTTGTTCGCGGGCTTCCGACTGTCACATGCATGCATGAAGTCAGATAATGATTCGAAGTTTACGGCGTTTTCGGGGATCCATTAATAGTATATAGGATGCAGAGGGTGCTGTAGCAAGCTGCAGGAGACGATGACCAGTACATATGCAAGGCCTCGAGTTGTTGGAATTCTGACTTGTACGACAGTCACAAAAGCTGCAATTGCCCATGTTGAACGCTACTACGCCAGCCTTACGGCACTTTGCCGAGGCTTGGCTAAAGAAGGAACGACTGTCGTCCTTCCCTCAAGGTCTGGCTTGGGGAGACTAAGGTTTCACCACTTTTGCGGCTGAACGTTTAGACAGTACATGGGCTTCATTCACAGGTCGAGCAGTCCATGAAGCAGCGTATAAACAATTTCGGTATGAACATTCAATTTTTCCCTATACTTGACAGTGGTATCACATGTTCAATCACGTTCTAACTTCGATGTGAGGCCAATTCACCTTCTGTACTACTGGAACACAATCGATCCTTGCTTGTACATATGTAAGTATGTACAGTCATCTGGCAGGAGCGGTGCGCGGAACTTCGAGGGGCTGAAGTGGTTTTCCGATATCCCGTAGCTAGCCTTTGACAAGAGATACAGAATGCGCCGCTTAACAGGGGCTCGGTGCGGACTAGGGAAAAAGTGGAGCCTCAGGCCCGCTCAAGTGGAGGTCACACATGGCGCTCACGGCGCCAAACATCAATATTATACACTTAAAGGGGTCATACACCAGGCAATCATTGAAGTTGACTGCGGTAATCTTCGGAGCCAAACCATAATCCAGCGTAGGCAGGACACATCATGCCCGAGGACATCAGGAAAATGCAAAATCTATGTAGGCAGGCACTTCCTACATACACCTATCTAGACTGCGCCATCCTACATAGGCACCTTGTAGGACAAGTAGGCTTTGTAGACACCAATGCAATCAAAACAACTCAACAACTCAAATGACTGACTGTACCTCGTTAAATTTTCTTGCAATCCCAATCTCGATCCTCTGAGCTCTTGTCCACGGTCACCGTCGTTTGGATAGCAAAAGGTATGTGCTTGCGCAAAACTGCTACGACATTGACAAACAAATCAATTTTAGTTCCAAATATGCCAGAGTGTGCAGACAAAGAAAACATGTACTCGCCGACTAGTAGTAACAAGTGGTAAGCAACACAAAAAAACCCATCATGCACCCATTGACCTGTTCTACAGTCTGCGTTCGCCGTCCCCGGAGACTGCTGGAGAAACACGTGTTAAAAGGTATGCCCTTTAATATTGTTGCTGCCGCCGCGCCACCAACCGTATCGACAGGCCCAAATGAGAACTCCACCGGCGGATTCCATTGGAGGTAATCCAGCAGCGCCTGCAAAATTCTACCCCAGGCCAATTCCCACTGCTTTTCAGCGACTTCGCAGCTGCCAACATGATTCCGAGTCCTCAAACGCCTGTCCCAAGTCCAATTCCATTGAAGCCACCTGTCCAACCCTACCGTCAAACTCCAGCCCCTCTCATTGTCTCCCAGAATTACATGCGCAGACTGGTCACAGAGCATTGGGATGCGGAATCGAGACAGTGCGAAGAGGCGCGGAAAGCGCAAATGTTAGAAGTACAGCTGGCTGCACATGGAATCACCAAGCTAGTGTAATGTAGATACAAATTCTGAGTCGGTACTGCTAACAAACGTGAAACTTATAAAATGATGCAATATCAATCCATGGATTGACATAGAATGTCTTGCAGACATCCAGGACCTCATCTGCTCGCCATGTGGGATCTGCATGTGTACCAAACTTCGGTATCAAATGGCAACTCCCTACAATGCGAGTGATTGGAATCACTTCTGCACAAGGCGCTTGGCCTACGTATGATCGAGACACGCTGTGCATCTTCAACAGACTGTCGCACCCACGGAATGGTTTGAACCACTCAATGAGTGCGAGATGAAATGGTTGGCCGGCAATGTGCAGGTGTGGTGGGAGGTCGAATAGGAATCGGACCTGCACCACTTGTAGACCTGCCGGTCCCAGTAGTAAGTTTCAGCATTAATTTCGAAGAATATAGGCAACTCACCTTCAAGCGCAGTCCCTTGTGTATGAACATTGACCTTGCCTTCTGTTCGGACAAGTACCGTGTCAAATCGACCAGGCGAGCCTTGTGAACGCCCCGACGGAGGCGTAGAAGGTGTCGCTCGGATTCTATCCATGGTCTTGCCCATGTGCAAAGCTCGCAGCTTGGGGTATGGTATCGAGAGACGCCGATATGCGTCAAAGCGGTCCCATTGTGACAGCTCAGGTGCAGCTGAATGAGACATCGCAGGAACACGGAGTGAGGAGACATGAAGATACAGAGAGACTGCTGGCAGGAAGCTGAGGCCGCCGAACGTTTGGGTGATGAATGGAACTGTCAATGCCCGGAATGATGGGCGAGATGCTAGAATGTGAGTTACCACTGGTATTGAGTCAGCTGTCGTGGTTTGTTTAGGCTGCGCTTCTGCATCAAATCCTTCTATCTCTGCATCGCCACCATCATCATCCGCCTCGTTATGAACAGAATCTAATCTCTTGAGTGTCCAGTCAAGGTAAGCGTCGAATTGGCCCACAGCTTCCTGACGAGCTAACCATTTTGTCATTTGCGCGACGTAGTCCTTGCGATTAGTGGCCCGATACGCATTTTTCGCAAAGTCGATGTGTAACCTCTCCGGAAATTCGGTGTTGAACCCATCCGCTGATCCCCGCGATTTTATTGATGTGACGTAGTGTTGCATGGAGTGCATCTTAGGTATGTTGAAATCTTCCTGCACTTCGAGCTGAACGAAAATTTCTTTATGTCTGTGAAACTCATCTAGTGCTGATTGCAAGGCCTCCAATGATTGCGACATGTGTGAGTGGAATTGCGCATAGAAAATGAAATCAATGATAGCGCGTGCTGCTTGTGCGACTGCAGGTTGGACTGCACCTGCCAACACGCCCATGAATACCCACTGCATCTCTCGATGCTCGGTCCCAGTCCATTGTGAGACGAGAGAGATGCCTTGCGCCACAACCTGGACCTCCCAATGGTGGAGGGCAAAATTTTTTGCAGCCTGAGTCTCAAGAGCGTGGATCACGCATGCGAAGGAGTTCAGCCAAACAACAGGCTTTGGGTATTTTTGGCCAATGTTTTCGTGGTGCGTTGCTGACATCTCATCTTGCAGAGGCGGCTGCCCAAGGGAAAGAAGTGAGGAAAATAACAAAATATGCCACCCTCGCGCTGCGTGGTTGCCAAGCCCTTGAGGAGCTTAATGATTTTAATCGCTTGGGTCCTGAGTCTGAGGAGAGTGATGCCAGTGGTGACGAGCTCGGTAATGGGCCCTCAGAAACAACTTCGGTTGGTGTTTTTGCTCTTGTAGATGATGTGACTGATGTGCATTTTTAGTTCTCATTCCATGCAGTGCCTGTTAATGGCCAAAGTGGGCCCGCAACTGCACAAACTCCCATACAGTATGCTCAACAAGAAACTCAGCGGGTCCCTCCTAAGCTCACTGCTCGAAGCCATCACATTGCACCCCTGATGCCTTCTGTACAACGGTTACACCTGTCATTCGGTAATCAACATCAAGCACACCCTCCGTCTCCTCCGATTAATCCCGTACTACTAAATGACCAGGGCATAGGCTTCAATGTTCAGCAGGTAAGTCAGACTTGGCGAGCTTGGGCTGCAACTGACAAAGTGACTGGACTTAGGCATTGCCCCCCACACCCGGGGGAGGTCCAGCAGATCCCCCACCTGGAACACGATATAATAGTCGGACCAGGAGATTGGACACTATCTCAGACTTGTCAATCGACAATCAATACAGTTCGCCAACCCCATTACCCCGAGGTGATCACATGGTCATCAATTCAGACGTGCCCTCTTCTGCAAGAGCATGGCCAACACCCAGCAGTGTCAAACGGACTGCATCAGCTCTTGCCACACCAGACAGCTTGCAGGTGGTACAAAAGGTAAAGATTGGTGATGGTGGGAGTCGTGGATGCATTCGATCCAGCGACTTTGATGGGCTGTACTCTGCCATCGTCCAACTGGCTGTCACCCACTATCATTGTATCTTGACTAATTCATCCATCTACCCAAGCGATACTGAATGTTGTGACTGGTCCGCCATGGCATGGAATGCAGCATGCCGTGCCAACGGAGTGAAAATAGAGTATGATGAGGATGCCTACAAGTTGGTAAGTCACCCTTGTAATTATGTGCTTTGTTTGCTTCTCATTGCAATGACAGATAACTTCTCGTGGTTCTAACTTACGGAGCGAGTTGAAAAATTTGATGCGACCACTCGTTGAAGCCAAGTATGGCTTTGTCAATGAGAAGACACCTGACGCCATCAAGTCAAATGCTGCGCTAGCGCTAGCGGTGCTCACAAACCGCAAGACTTTGACATACAAGGTATGATTCACTCATTCGCTATGATAAATGCTGATGGCTGGCAACAGGATCGCCAGCAGTGCAAGGGAGCATTCGAAGCCGACATCATCATGAAGGGGATGATAAAGTGGTGCTACAACAAGAAAGGATCTATGTGTCACGAATTCCACATACAAACCACTTTTCTTTCCTTAACCATATTCTCGGCTGATCACGTGACCCCTGCAACTCTTCACACCCTTCACTCTTTCACAACATCACACTTTCCCCTCTTCACATTTGTCACAGTCTGGACTATCCTTTCACATTCATCTCCGTCTATGATATCATCATCAGTCATCACTATGTCATCCGCAGTATCGTACCACTCTTTTCTTATTGGTTGATTTGTTTCACACTCAGATATCTCCACTCCAATGTTATGTATATAGTCTAGGTAGTAGTCAGTAGCACTCCTTAGACTTAACCTCTTCGTTCCTACCCGGTGTAGAACCTAGACGTTCCCTCTGCAATCCTATCTTGACATCTATCCTTTCAACGACCGAGTCCTAGTGGTTGTGGTTACGCCTTCGCTCTTAGAGTGAACGCTGGTCATAACACTATGGGGATCAGATATCCCAGCTATTTCAAGGATGAAGAGACTGGCGGGGCAACTTTGGGAATCATCATTGCATTGCTAACGGCGGTAAGTCTGATAGTCGCTGGTTCTGACAGATGGGCCGTGGCATGAATGACTGACTGTGACCCTTTCAGACGGAAGCATGTGTCATGGAGTGGACCTCTGGAATGAGGTTGTTCATGAAATTCAACAAGGAGCAATATGCAGCCGTTTTTCAGGCTCATTATAACCTATTGGTCCGCTTTCACGAAGGCACCAAGCACGTGGGCATTGTCGCGCGAATTTGCAAAAGGCTTTTAAAGCATGCCCGGTAAGTAATATCAGTATTCAATGTCAATCACGTCTCTCACTATCACGCGCTAGCCGTCATGCTATCATTCCCGATGATCCCATTGCCTCAGGTTCCATCGAACATTTCACGACGGACGAATTCACGGCGGCGGCAGCAGAGTGGGAATACCGCGAGTCAGAATCGGAGGACGATGGGATGTAGTGGGCACACATATTGGGTATATCGTGTTGAGGTACTGTCATATCCCATATCTCCGACATCCACAAACTACTTCCATCAGCACGCTTCCCCCAGACCACCGGACCTGAACTCCGGACAGGTCCGCTCCACCGGACCTAACCCAAATCTAGAATCCCCCTTACTTCCGGCCCTCCGGCTCATGTTGATATCCGCCTGCTTATTGATCTCCGGTACCCGTCTCATCTCCGAGTTCATTTCTTTATGATCCGTTTTACTTTACTTGATCCGTTCGGACTTACTAATGTACTCACCATATGCTTTCCTCACTGCCTCTGAACTCCGGATTACTGATCCTTAGCTATACCTATAGTATATAAACTCTTGTACTTGTTGTAGATACCTCAGTTCGAATATTAAACATAGTTCTGCTCATTCCTGCCTCTCCGGACTTGAGTTCTCCGACTCTTGTCAAACTCCGACACTAGGCTAAGGGTTGACCCCTAAAGTCTATTCCTATTACCGGCTCTACCTTCGGGTAGTCTACCTCTGTCCCTTTCTGCTACCGGCTCCGGCCTTAAGCAGTCTACTCTTTGATTTGTGTTCTTCGGTACTACCGGGTTACATCCCACCAGACTTGGTACTAACACTACCAGACTTGGTACTACCAGACCCCCTGAAATTAGGGGCACGTACTCGGGTAAGGGGCGCAGCGCACAAGCTGAAGCCAAGCCCCTCGGATCCAGTCCTCCTTTGAGCACGGCCTTAACAGGTACCAATGTACCATTGCAATGAAAATGATTAGTTTTGAGTGTATTTCCGGGGCTGTAAATTTAGCTGAGGGCCAGATACAGGTGGCCTAATGGTGGGATAGAGTACCAATTCCCATGCCTATCGAAGGCATAATCCTACAACAAAAATGCCTACTGCACCTATCATAGTCCCATCCTATACATGGCCTTCCTACATATCCAGGACTTACCTACTGGACTAACAAGCCTATGTAGGCTACATAGGCTCGCATAGGCACCGCACATTTTCCTGATGGAGATGTGCCTTGACGAGGCATTTGCAAGTAAGGCAGTGTCAATCAGTGATCCTAGCCACGCCCCGATCAAAGCGCTTCCAATCATACTTTGCATGCTTTTTTATGCAGGAGTTTAATCAAATTTCGCTCAGTATTGTAGGGACTTACCGTCTGGCTCTCCACAAGGGCTATTGCAGTTGTGCACCCTCAGTTAAGTATTTATATATTAATTTTTATGTAAGTTATTGCCGGAGGTTGAATCAGCAACTTGGATCACAATTCACCGCACAGGTCAGACTTCAAAGTATTGATCAGGGTCTCTTGGCTACGCTCTTTTGATGGTGACCCAGCATTATAATTAGGTTGAATCTCCCCACTTCCATCAATGACTGATCATTAATGATCAGCCTTCTCCCTGTGCGCCCGAAACCCACGGCAAGTTTAACTGTTACGTATGTGCTAGACGCCTTCGTATACCATACGTACGAAGGCGAAACTTCATTGTAGCGCGGCACTATCGATTCATTGACGCAGCTCCAACATGGTGACAAGCAGAAACCCATTTTCGACATAGACTCGTAACCAGTCTGGACTACGTCTTTGAGATTGTTAATGATGTGTTCTTACATTCGTGCCAATCGATGTCAACATACCGCATCGCAGCCCGCAAGGCGCGGCACGACCGCGTCATCCTGCACAGTAATCTTTGGGACATCTCCCAGGTATTGCTCAGTTACCAAGATCGTAGTATTGATCACCGCCGTGCCACAGCGCAGGAGGTAGAAGTATAAAAGTCCGTATGGTTATTGATGAAAGCATTTCCATAACACTACAGAAACCAAATCTCTGACCAACACGACATGTCTGAACAACTCTTCAAGTCTTTTGCTATCGTCGGCGCAGGCGCCACCGCCGGAATTCCTATCGTGAAGGTGATATTCATTATAATACTCTTCCGATTGTCGTCCTTAGACATCTCATTAGGCATTCCTCGCTATTGGCGCTCCAATTCTCGTCATCGCTCGGCCGACATCCAAAAACACGTCTGCCCTCCCTGCTGATGATCCTAACCTGAAGGTTGTGCACGCAGATTATACGTCTGCATCTGAGATCTCCGCAATTCTTCGCGAGCACAAAGTAGACGTCCTCATCTCTACCGTTAGCCTTGTTTTCGGAGGCGTAGTTGGCCAGAATGTTCTCGCCGACGCCGCCAAGGAGGCAGGTGTGAAGCTCTTTGTACCCAGCGAGTTCGGTATATTACCGCAAATAACCCAGGGTGGCATAGCTTATCCGAAGACTGACTTCGCAGGCGAGTGATAATTATAGCACTTCGTGGCGTGGACTCATCCTCCGATCACAGTCTATGCAAAATCAATTGGATTGCCAACTCTCCGCGTCTTCGTGAGTATCCATTTTTTAGTTGTCGTTGTAAGCACTGAACACGATAACCTGTCTACTAGAATGGATTATTCATCGAATTTGTGCCTTGGCTCACCGCGCTCGCTGACACTGGCAAATTCCATATCGTGAACAAAGGAGAAACACCAGGGTCCTTCACTGCAGTAGCCGACGTTGCAGGATACGTGGCTCATATTCTTACTACTCAACCTCCATCTCGTCTACTCGATGTTGACATTCACATCGAGGGACAGCGCGCAACGTTCTCGGAGATCGCTGCCCTGTATAAAGGCAGCGTACCTGTGGTATACTGCGATGCCCTTCCTATGGAGGGTGTGGCCAACGCGCCCTTCCGTACGATCTTCCAGAAGCACGTTGGGCGAGGAGGTGGGAGTTGCGGGTGGAACCCCGTGACAGAGTCGGACGATCCGGCATCGGCTAGCAGGGATAACTCGCTGTGGGAGGGGCATCGCTGGTTGACTGTTGGGGAGGTTCTTGGGCTGTGATGAGATGTAAAATACATGAGTAACTTATTTTTCTTAATATGGGACCCATACGATACCTCGGAGTAGAATGAATGATTACCATAGTGTCTTCCCATCACCCGTGCCCGCGGTTATCACTGCAAGCAAGGAACTACGTCTTCCACAGCTATTTCCCTGTTTTCCTGCCTACGCTGGATTATGGTTTGACTCCGAAGATTACCGCAGCCAACTTCAATGATTGCCTGGTGTTGCCTTGACCCCCTTAAGTGTATCATATTGATGTTTGACGCCGTGAGCGCCATGTGTGACCTCCGTTTGAGCGAGCCCGAGGCTCCACTTTCTCCCTAGCCCGCACCGAGCCCCTGTTGAGCGGCGCGTTCTGTATCTCTTGTCAAAGGCTAGCTACGGGATATCGGAAACCCACTTCAGCCCCTCGAAGTTCCGCGCACCGCTCCTGCCAGATGACTGTACATACTTACATATGTACAAGCAATGATCGATTGTGTTCCGGTAGTACAGAAAGTAAATTGGCCTCACATCGAAGTTAGAACGCGATTGAACATGTGATACCACTGTCAAGTATAGGGAAAATTTGAATGTTCATACCGAAATTGTTTATACGCTGCTTCATGGACTGGTCGACCTGTGAATGAAGCCCATGTACTGTCTAAATTTTAAACGTTCAGCCGCAAAAGTGGTGAAAGCTTAGTCTCCCCGAGCCAGACCTTGAGGGAAAGAAGTCGTTCCTTCTTTAGCCAACTTGCCTCGGCAAAGTGCCGTAAGGCTGGCGTTACGAGTAGCGTTCACTGACGTATCGGTAGGCAAGGTGTAATCGGGTCTGGGCGAGTGGTTCCGCGGAACCAAACGCCATGTCCTTACAGTATGTAGATATGTATACAGATGTAGATATCACTTCATCCACATTGCATCTACGACATCAAACTCGCCGAAATACGGGCTTCTTCGAATGTACTGAAGTTGCTCGATGGAAAGAAATCGAGCATGAGTCGACACCAATATGACACCGGCTGTCTGAATTTCCCACTAGGGGGGTGAACAACATTGCCAGTTGAGCTGCCGGTAATTAGCGCTTAAAATATAGAGAAGAAGTACAACAGCGGGCGAACACTGATGCGAGGGAGGTGATGTCATATTTTGCATGTCAAAAGTTGCAGACAAGGTAAAATGAGAGGAAGCAAAGGATGAACATCGAGACATAACCATTTATATCGCGTACGACGCTTAATCCCACCCGCTAGTAGGGGGTTCCGCTCCCCATCCTCCACCCGCAGCAGGCTCCGCTGACCAATCAGCAGTAGGTGCAGCATCTGCTGCCCAGTCGAGAGCACCTGAAATACATGGGTAAATGTAGGCAGTATCCTGACACAATACATGTACTCACCACCTTCTCCAGCGACGAGAGCTGGGTTGATCGAGCCTGGCTGAGCAGCAGAAGGGACGTCCCACTCCGACAGACCACCCTGGGCCTCTGGCTCGGCAGCAGCTTGCTTAGCCTGTGCCTCCTCCTGTTGTTGCCTCTCTACTTCTTCAGGGTCACGGTAGAAGAACATGTCAACCATGACATTCCAGCCATCAGGGGTGCGGGGGATCGTCCCGCGGAGCCTCAACACCTCTCGTGCGAGTAACCACCAAATCAAACCAATCGAATGACGAGTCTTGTTGTTCGTGGGGATGGCAACGTCGACGAACTTGAGAGGTGCATCCGTGTCGCAAAGAGCAATGACGGGGATGTTAACATACGAAGCCTCACGAATCGCCTGATGGTCAACGCGAGGGTCGGTGACGATAATAAGACGGGGCTCTTTGAAAGAGCGGGTGATGTAGTTCGTGAAGGAACCAGGAGTGAAACGGCCAGCAATGGCTTGTGCGCCAGTGTTGGCAGCAAATTTGAGGACTGCACGGTGACCGTAGGGGCGAGCAGAGATGACACAGACGTCGTTGGGGTTCTCGACAGCGGCGATCACACGTGCGGCAAAGACAAGCTTTTCCCAAGTCTTGCCAATGTTGAGGATGTGGATGCCTGTGCGCACAATGATTCAAGAAAGTGCAAATGGATTGTGCGCATTAGAGGAGTGAGCTGGATTTCGAGAAGCGGACTAACCGTCAACGCGGCGCTTCCAGACGTATGGCTCCATCTGCTTATCGCAGTTTTTCGTGCCGATGTGACATTGCGCTGCCAGGAGAAGCTGGATCTCCTCGTCAGTTGCGCTCAGGGCAGAGGGAAGTTTTGACGACATGATGGGCCTAGACACAGCAGTAGAGATCAGTACAATGCTTGTCGTCTGTACGATAATTTCCTATAGCCCATCTAGTACTCCACATCCATCCGTCTTCTACACCGTCAATCCATCCGATCCGCCAATGAAAACTGCGCAAACTGGGATAATGGAATGTTCAGACATACCGTGAGCGTAGTTTTGTGCTGGACGTCGACTTGCTGCGACGTTTGGCTGGGGGTTTCGATTCCTTTGAGCTCGCTATGCTCCCTCGACAGTACTTGGAGGATAGTGTGCTTAGAGTCCGCTCGGTAACTACCGCATCCTTCTCACGCCCATGATTGGCTATTGGACGCGCCTCGCTACTCTTTTTCATCTTTCGTTTTCACGACGTTGTTTCTCCCTATAAGTTTCATTGCTTTGGCCGCTAGTCTATCGAACCTAAAATGGTGTGCTTCGAGCTTGCGAGGATCTTGACCAACACTGTACTTCTGTCACAATCTCGAAGTCGTTCTTACAGATTCACACTGGGCCGACACGCGTTTGTATGGTCGTTTGGCTCGCTGGTTTCGTTGATGTAACCCGTGTAAGCCTAGTCAGGGACATAATAGGTTTACGCAGGCCCTTTTCGGTGTTCACGTCAGGAGTCAGAATTCACCAGCTAGGACCCATCATTCCTGTCATCTTGCGAGAAAAAACCTTTCAACATGTTGGTGATGATACCACGCCAATGTCCCTCAAAGATTTTTTCTCGCAGGAACGTATACGTAGAAGTGAGCTTTACGATCACCTCCCAGCTCTCACTTCTTACAGACATCTCTTATTTTCTCACTTCGCGACGTGGACAGAAACAATATATAGAGAGCAATGTTGCTCTGAAGGTGACAAGTACTGAAGTGATTATGAAAGCGCATTCTGCTTGAGCCTTGCACTTGTTACTAGTACTCACTTGACAACCCAGAGTCCATGTTCTGAGCAAATGGTTGAATGCTGGTGTGCTTGGTAGTAATCCTTACCCAAATTTCTATACCTAGCCTCTAAGAATTCGATAGATCAGTGTCGTGGCTAGCCGCAAGGCTTACACGACAGTGACAGTGTGGGATCAGGGTTTGGAGTCGGACAAGCCAATGCACGAATTGTAATTATGTAAGGCTTGGCGGCAACACCAGCTGAACGCGGAAGTATATAATAGGTTCCGCTTCAGGGTGGCTATATTCGGTTATACTTATTACTTGCACAACACTCTTTCAGTTTCTCGGTTTCAACACCATGGCTCTCTACGCACGCCATCCCCGATTCACGGTTGCCCTTCTCGTGTTAATTTTTATTTCGTTGCTCATGTTTGCGAGCGACACGTCTCTTCGCCCAGTGGCCTTCCACAGGTCCCGGGGCGCGCTTCCAGAGATTGCGTTGGACGACATGCATTATAGCGAAATGCTACAGCAACGACAGCAACTTATCAGAAAATGGGGACCGACACCAGACAAAGTCGAGGCGTGAGTTTGTAGTTCTCTCATCCAGCTCTGATGACGCTCAATTGATCTTCCCTCAGGTTTCCCATGCATGGCGAATATTATACGCTTTGTGAGTAATTCTGCCCGTTGGAACGTGCGACAGTGGAGCTAGGGCTAATGAGTGTCGGCAGGGGACTTCTTTCTTCCGTCGTTTAGATGCCCCCATCGCGTGGAGCGTATTGGGATTATGGGTGATGGAGGTAAATGGGTTTGTGGACTAGAACGCATAGCTCCCAAAAAGAGATGCAGGATCTATTCTTTCGGTACGATCACTTACCGCTGATCTCCGTACAATGTTCGCTGATGGTCGATCAGGGGTCAATGGCGAGTCGTCTTTTGAGGCAGATCTCATGAAGGCAGCGCCTGGTTGTCAGGTTTATGGCTATGATTTCAGTGTCAACTCCGTAGGTTTTCTCGATCAGCACTAGCCTCTCTGAATTGACAAACGTGACTCTTGCAGTTTGGTCCTGAGATCGAAGAAGTTACGGATTTGAAGTCACGCTCGCACTTTTTCCCATACGCACTTGGACCCGAAGACAAACACACCGTAGCCGATAATCCAAAAACGTTCACCCTTCGTACTCTCATGGAGCGGAATGGACACGATTTCATTGATATCCTTAAAGTCGACATTGAGGGCAATGAATTTGACTCCCTGTCAGCTTTCATCGACTCTTTCCATGGTGAACCGCTCCCATTCGGCCAACTTCAGCTTGAAATCCACGTGTACCAGAATAGTGGCTGGGACGACTTCCCGAAGTTCCTCAAGTGGTGGGAAAAGTTGGAAGCTGCTGGCTTGAGACCCTTCTTCTCTGAGCCAAATCTAGTCTACTTGAACATCGTCAAAAATACTCGCCCAGATCTGGTAGAGGTATGTGTCACTACGTCAATGTCAATGTATCAGTACTGACGTTATTTCAGTACTCCTTCATGAATATTCGTGGTGATCATGAGCTTGTGTCCAGGTAACCGACCTGCATCTTCGTGATCCAACGTCTACCGTGCAGGTGGATTTATGTATCATAATCGGACACATTGCATCATTCCTTTCTACTGTACTTGAACGTTTATTAGTCTTGGTTATGAGTGGTATCGATCCTTACTCCCTTTGTCCCTTACCCCTGTAACTGGGAGAAATGCAATTTTACATAGGCTGACCAGCCGCATGACAGGTACACACATATAGCTTTCCACTTAGCTTCAAACAGATCCTAAGACCCTCGTTTCTTAGGATGCATGTAGGCTATACTGGTCATCATTAATATTATACAATGGCTCAACGTTCAGTGGCCAAGCCGCTGATATCGCTGATACCCCTAAACCCTGGTCCGGAACCCGGACGGAATACCAGTTCCCGGCCTCCTCATGAATCGCTCCACAGAATGAGAAAGACTGCGCAAGGCCTGCGATAGATTTAAAATAGGTCAGCTCTCCCTCGTGACTTAGTCAGACGATCCCCTTTCTCGCATGATTAGTTATGAGGGGTTATGAACCGTTTTGTTCTGAACGCCTTCAAAGCCAGACGGGCTCCCACTCTTCATCGCAATTTCCATTCCACAACTCTAGCCACAATGCCTCGCACAGCTGCGACAGAGGGTTTCAAGGTGAGGAAACATCACTAGGACTGGTAGAATGCAGACTGACTCGAGATCATACCGTAGTTTAACCACACCATGATTCGTATCAAGGACCCGAAGGTGTCCTTACCGTTCTACATGGATGTAAGCTATCCTCATACTAGAGTGCGAGGGGATCGACTAAGTGCTACTTCTCCAGACCCTCGGCATGGATTTGCTTTCTGGTGAGAGGGATTTTAAATCCTCACGGTGATGAGTATACCACGGAACGAACATATGCGACAGAGCAGAACATGGGTGACTTCACCCTCTACTTCCTGGGCTATGACCACGATGGGATCGCCGCACTCCCGGCTGAGCAGAAGGCTAAAGCTCGTTTCAACCGCGAGGGTAACGTTGCCTCCTATCAGGTGTCATCTGTGATAAGCTCACGTGCATATACCAGGCATCCTTGAGCTTACTCACAACCACGGCACGGAATCCGACCCGAGCTTCCAAGGCTACGCCAGTGGCAACGCTGACATTGGAAGGGGTTTTGGCCACATCGCTATCACCGTGAATAATATCGAGGAGGCATGCGCGCGCTTTGAAAGCCTTGGCGTTCCCTTCAAAAAGCGTCTCACTGATGGTAAGATGAGGCACATCGCCTTCATCCTAGATCCCGATGGGTATGTTTTGCTACATCTTTGCTATCCTGTCGCTGATCATGATGCCTTAGCTACTGGGTGGAAGTTGTTCCTCAGGCCTTGAGCCTGTGAGTTTGGAGAAGAACGTTGTAGAACGCATGGAAGCTGCGTCGAGTTGACGAAACATTGTATCCTTAACACTCGCACTTGAATTATGCGTCTACCAACTTTCGAAGGATGCTATGAAGTTGTATCACATCGGCGATCGAGGAAATGTCCACTGGTCACGGTGAATCACAGCCTGAGTGCGGTGCTTGACTCTGCTTGACCGTCTCCGCTTAGCGAATCAAGCATCGTAGCGCCCAGTGACCGTTCCCTGTGCACGCGCAAAGGTCGTCCCCTAGCACCGTTGCGCGTACAAAGCGTCTCAAATGCGACCGAGATGCATAATTTCCAATTTACACTGGCAATACCGTTTTTTCAGGCTGAAGCTATTAGGCATACCTATTTCCTACAGCCAGCTGTACCACGATCATTCCTAAGTAACATCACCCTAGTATCCGTAGTCAGACTTTGAAGAAGGAAGTCAGTCAGTCGTTGAACCCTTCTGTTCAAGCTTCAAGCTCATGATGGCCTGCTCAGAACGAGCGTCGAGGTGGCTGTGTTATCCAGATTCTATTTCACGCCACCACGATTCCCTTCTAAAATTCATTTGAATCATGCATAGCTGCAGCGTATCCTAAGTAACCGAGCCTTACCAAACCGTTTGTCAATGGCGCTTCTGAAGTTCTATAAAAGCCATAATTTCGATGCGCCCAACGGACCTAACCACGTGCACGATGGTGCAGGTTGCTCTTTGGACGCTTCTTGCGTATAACCTAGCGCCTCTGGCTGCTGCACAAGTCTTTGACCTCTCTGATTTGCAGTGGACTCTAAAGAACCAGAATGGATCTATTGTCGTGCCCGGCTCCTTACCCTCACAGGCTCACCTTGATCTTTTCGAGGCAGGTATCATTAATGACCCATTGCTTGGTATCAATGGTGCGTTGTGCAACCTGAAAACCATTCAGTCCCTCATCTGTAGCAGAGTTTACGGAAAGATGGGTCATCAACGACAATTGGACGTACACTGCGGACTTGACTCCCTTCACCCAAAATTGCAAGAGTGACACGTCCGACAAGACACTCCTTGTTTTCTATGGAATTGATACTATTGCTAACATCGTCTGTGGTGATGTTCACCTATGAATTTCTCCGTGCGCTGATGCAGCCAATCATCTAGACGTTTGCCGGCCACCCCGTGGCTTGGGTCAGCAATCAGTTCCGGCGTTACACCTATGATGTCTCAGATTACTTGAATTTTCCTGCTGGAGAGGACAACAACCTGACGATCGTACTAGAGAGCGCATGGTATTACGGACTGAACGTGACAATACGACCAGATGCCGAATACTTCCCGAATACTCCAAATGTCACCACTGCGGATAATGTATGCACATAGTTTATTACGGACGGCATTTCTGACATTTGCTTTAGTTTGAATATCCTAACGTTCGTTCGTGGATCCGCAAGATCGACGACGACTTTGGCTGGGATTGGGTGTGTTTCTTTGCTTTTCTCATTTTATGGAGTTGCTGCATCTTAATAGGGACCAGCTTTCGTCCCTAGCGGCGTCTACAAACCGGCCTACCTTGTGACGCTCTCTGAGTCTGAGCCTCAAGATACAGCTTCCGACGCAACGTTATACCCTGTAACGAGTAGTTCCGTTCTTCTGGACGAAACTTCTCTTGATATCTACAAGTATGGCCAAAACTCATCTACTGCTCCTGATCAATCCGCAGACTGGGTTCTTAACGTTACGTTTGGCATCCGCTCAATCAAATCGTTCGAGAAGCCAACCGTCACTCTATCCATTTCAGAACTCGACCTCACATCAGAGCCGCTGGACCTCGGACCTATTCCTGCTAACACTGATGAGAACACATACCTGAGTGTCTCCTGGTCTATTCCAGACAGCGCTCCTGAAAGATGGTATCCAATTGATCTCGGTATCCCCAAGCTCTACAACCTAACTGCCACTTTGGATTCCTCTCCGGGTCAGGGTGATGGAACAAGTGCTGAATCGATCACTCAGACTATCACTACTGGCTTCCGCACTATTCAACTGTTGCAAACCCCTTACTCCCCAGAGGAGATTGCATCGCGAGGTATTACTCCTGGTGACCAATGGCATTTCGCTATCAACGGAAAGGCGTTCTATAGCAAGGGAACGAACATAATCCCATTCGATCCCTTCTACTCGCGCATCAAACCCGAGGCAGTTCGTTGGGTCCTGGAGAGTGCTATCGAGAGTGGTCAAAACACGGTATCACAAATTTCATATTCACGGGAAGACTAGTCTAAGATTATTTGCTCCCTAGCTTCGTGTTTGGGGTGGAGGCATCTATCAGCCATCCGATGCTGCGACTGATGGAGGACTATATGACTTCTATAGTCTTTGCGATGAGCTTGGTATACTTGCGTGGTCGGAGCTCATCTTCTCTGACTCGCTGTACCCCATCAACGATTTCCTGTTGGAGTCTATCGAGCCTGAAGTGCGTCAGAACGTTCGCAGGGTTAACAGGCACCCAAGTAATATACAATGGGCTGGTGGCAACGAAATCGAGGGTATCGTGATGAGCGCCAATACCTCCCTTGCAAATGGCACGCATTACCTAGACGAGGTCGGTATTTAACCCGTCGAAAACATACTTGCTGATTGATTTCCGCTCCACAGTTTGTTTATTTGTTCCAGGATTACCTGCATGATATCGTGCTCTCCGAGACGAACTCTGTTCCGTACACTGACTGTTCAACAACCCACGGTGTTCTAAGCCTCGATCCATATGTCCTTCGTTTTGCAAATGGTACCCCAGGATATATTTATGGGAACACTGGTATGTTCTTGCTCAATTGTGATCGGGCGACTTTCCAATACCTGCTTCACAGAGCGATATAACTACAATGCCTCGGTGGCATTCGACCTGACAACGTATCCTGTTGGTCGGTAAGTCCAAGCGCAGACCCTTTCATACCACTGTACTGATGAGAGACTACAGGTTTGTCAATGAGTTTGGGTACGCAGCTGTCATTGATGTTGAAAGGACCTATGCTAATTTTATTGCAGTTTCCACTCCATGCCATCGTTCTACAGCTGGGAGGAGGTCCTCGAAAATCCCGAAGACTACGCATTTAACTCCACTGTTGTGATGTCGCGTGATCATCATCCTCCTGCTGGCAATCTTGCGTGGCCGAACCCCAATGCGCCTCAGGGCCAGTACCAAATGACTAGTGCTGTTGAGCTCTGGCTTCCCACTCCTGGAACTCCAGACGCAAACCAGACTTTTGCTCAATGGTGCTGGAGTACTCAGCTCTTCCAGTCCATGAACATGGTTGCACAGATCGCATGGTACAGGCGTGGTGCAGGGTTTGGGCGAGAACAACCTCGGAAGCTTGGTTTGGCAACTCAACGACATCTGGCAGGGTGTCAGCTGGTCAGCCATTGAATACTCCGGAAGATGGAAAGTCCTTCAGTATGGCATGGCGACTGTCTACTCTCCTGTTGTCATCAATCCCTTCTGGTTCCCAGGGAACGAGTCGCTCACCATCTTGGCTACGTCTGACCGCTGGGAGACGGTCGACGGTACCGCGCAATTGACATGGTATGACTGGAGTGGAAATGCGATCAACTCAATGACCACGCCATTTTCCATCCCGACTCTGAACAACTCGCTCATTTACGAGGGAACTGGTGTTGACACCATCCTGCCCTTTGGTTACACCGCCAAGGACGTCTGGCTCCTGATGAACGTGACCGCTACCACCGACAACAAACTTGTGACCAGCGAGTCCTACGTATGTCCTTTCTGTTTCCAGTACGAACAAGTGCTGACATGTACTTTGTACACCAGTTCACTCCGGTGTCGCTTGCCTACTCCAACCTCGTCGACCCACAGATCGGTGTGATCGCCAGTGACAACTATACGTTCACGTTATCTGCAAATGGCGGAGTAGGTGCTTGGACATGGCTTGATCACCCTTCAGGGACGGTCGGGTACTTCGTTGATACAACGACTGGACTTCCTTCAAACGGTTACTACCTCATTCCTGGTATTGATCGCACTGGTAAGCCTGATCGCACTACATTGTTGTCGCAAAACTAATCGCAGTCCCGCCACAGTTCAATTCATACTCAGCATAAAACTCTCGACGGTCCAAAGTCCTGATCCTGCTGACTTCGTAGTGAGATCGCTGTGGAATAACACCCATATGTAAGGCGCAGTTGTCCAGACAATTATGCACTTACTAGTTCCGCAAACGCCATGCAATCACCATATATCCGAATGAATGTTATTCACCTCGGTAGTGCAGAGACGAACTGGTATAAAGATTGTACATACCATTAATATGCATAACAAGGGCGTGCGGGTAATATATACATGTTGGAATGCGAATGCAGTACATCGATGCAGCTGAGAAGTGAAACCGAAAAAAGGGTAATAAAAATGTCAACAGCGAGACAATAACGAAGTTATTAATTGAAGTGTCCGTTCGTCAATATCCTCATGGCCTTCTAGAGCTGTCACGATGGCGGACGATTTATCAGATAGTTTCCTGAGAGCAAGAGAGGCAACAGCATTCTCGAGCCGCGAGGAAAGCGAGTCGAGGTGCATCATGATCTCAAGATCAGACGTTTTCTCGTTCATCGGGGGGAGGAGCATGTTTGGATCACCGTACATTATCGAAGGCTCCAGAACGTCTTCGTCGGAGAGAAGTTCCAATGGAAGGTCGGATACACTCTCCTTCCGTTCAAGGCGTGGACGAAAGATGCGGCCCGAAGCCAAAGCCTCAATCCGCAGGCACAGCATAGCCAGGTCTCTGACTTGAGCAATGCTGAGCTGGACTCTGGCTGTGGATGTGGATGTGCTCAGATGCGACCCAGACGCGTCTAAGTCCTGACGGCCTAAGAGGGCTGCTGGATAGACGAGGGAAACCACCTCCGGAATCTCCAGCCCTTTCAGCTTGATTTCCCCAGCAGGGACAAGGGCTATCTGCATTTGCCGGATCGCCTCGATAGCCTGAGTTGGCTGAAAATCTGAGTACTCCGTGTCCGGCCCATTCTCGAAGATCTTGGCATTGATTTCGCGAACGACGTTGGCGCTGCACATGATCTGCCCACCCAATGCGCACCCGCTGATACGAGCGGCTCGGATAACCATGGGCCCAAAGTAATCCATGCGGCCAGTGATAGGATCTGGTTCGCACACTGGGGTTCCGCAGTGGACGCCCATGCGGACTGAAAGGCCACGTGCAAGAAGCTGACCATGTTCATCATGCACCGCTTTTCCTTCGTCGCACTCCAATATCTCCAGCGGCCAGGACTCGCGAAGAAGTTGCAGCTGAACGGTGAAGCACCACCACATCGCGGCAAGGGTAGTTGGGAAGGAGCACATGAATGCGTCGCCTTCCGTCTTGACAACATAACCACCGCAAGTTCGAAGATATCGTCGCAACAGGTTATTGTGCAGACGCATTGCTGTGGGCATGCCTGCGTTTGCTTCCCATAATTGCGTTGAATTTCGAATGTCAGTGAATACCAAGCAGAGATGCCCAGTGGGCGGTGAAACCTCTCCTTCTAAGCGAGCAATGGTGCGATCAACGATATCTGCTTTCTTCCCTGCTCTCTTTTTATTGAGAGAACTGTAGACTTCTGGATCAACGAGCGAGTCTGATATCGGCTGTCGAGAGCGGAAGAGGTCGGCGACGCATATTACCATGATCATGGTGTTCCCGTCCGCGCCATAGCTTATGGCGAAGTCACGTAGCTTCTGTGCCGCAATCATGGGGTCAGATGCCTCTGATCGAGCGATGTCGACTGCGGTCTGGTAGGATATATATTGCCACAGTCCGCGATTGCCGATGATCACGAACTCGTCGAGTTCAGTCAGCTGGCGGACGTAGACGTCGGGTCGTGCATTGACAACGGGAAAGTCGTGGTAGTACCCAAAAGCTCGAGATGTGTCAACTTCGTCATGAATGAGCCCCGTTGGCGATATCCACCCTTCTGCGAGCCGGATACGCCTCGCTTCATCGCGGTCGTAAGGGTCATGATTCTTGGAAATGAGTTCTGCATTCCCTTGGCTCGAGATGACAGCAAGAGCATGCCCAATGTTGGCAACATACAACGTTCGGCCGACCATGTAAACCACGATGCCGGAGGCTCCTTGTCGGAGGTAAGAGGGATCGTGTACAGAAGGACCAGCAATAGATGCGCTGACTTGTGACATCTTACGACATGGCGGCTGCGAGTAGAGTTTGTCGTGGAGTTGTCTGTTCAGCTTCAGGAATGTGCGCCTCAATGCGTCCGGTACGCCCTCCTTTCGATCCCCTTTCTGGTCTTTCTTCAGCTGAAGAAGTTGGTCGTGGAAAAGAGAGGCAAAACTGTCGTGTAGGTACTTCGACAGAATGTTATTGCCCGGACAAGCCTTCGTACGCCCAAACATCGCAAACAGCGCCTCATCCTTCTTCCCTCCAAACTCGGGCAGGACGAGATCGAGCGTGGTCAGGTATCCGTTCCTCCCAATGGTGTCGGCAATGCCGTATGACATTCCGTTAACTTCCGTCTGAGAAGTACGAACACGTCGTTCGTCAGAGTCTTCAGGAATATTGGTAAGGAAAGTGGTCATGACATCCATCAACCCGAGAACACGAAGCTGCGATAATTGAGAGAAGTCGGAAAGGACCCTTCCGTGTTCATCCACCACGCGCTTTCCACCGTTGTTCTGCTTGAGATCCAATTTCTTGTTCCCCGACAGGTTAAGGTACTTCAAGTTACAATTGAAATTCCTGCCAGCGCCGTGAACAAATCAGTCATCGATGGTCAAAAGATGAAAACATACCAGTTCCAATCAAACTCCCAATTATGAATGTTATACCTCAACAGGTTGCTGCCGGCATCGATGATGGTCAGACTGGGGATCTTGCCCAGCTCAGCGGGGAGAGTCTGGAACTTGTTCCCGTTCAAGAACAACACCGACAATCTGGTCATTTTTACGAGGTCTTCGGTGGGGATACTTGTTAACTGGTTGCCGCTGAGGTACAATTCCTCTAGCTGCTGTAGATTGCGTAGGAATGAAGACGGTAGTTCTTGGATCTCGTTGAAGGACAGATTGAGGACACGAAGCTCCTTGAGGATGGTGAAAGGAGGAATCGCTTCATCTGTCAGTCGGTTCTCTCCGATGGAGAGTCGCTCGAGAGAGTAAGCGAGGGGCGGGAGTGCTCGGCCAGGTGCGTTGTGAATTGACATACTGCACGCAGCGTTTGAGGGCTTTCTTGGTATGTGACCGGGTCGGGAGGGTGAAGACGATAGTGCGGGTATTTCGAGACTGATTCCAGATGGCGCCGGTGCAACCAAGTTATCGCCAGGAGGATCATGCCAAGTAGCGAGCAGATTTGAGGTGACGTTGATATGCGTCAGGGACGCGCAATTCCAGAGGGATACAGGTAGCTCCGTCAAGCTGTTGTTATGGGCATCGAGGGTTTCTAGACGCTGAAGGAGGCCGATAGTGGAGGGTAGGGAGACGAGTTTGTTGTCGCAACAAGAAAAGTGTATGAGATGAGAGAGTTCGCCGAGGGAGTCTGGGAGCGTGCGGAGTTCGTTGTGGTCGAGTTTCAGGGTTTGGAGGGCAGGGAGCTGAGAGAAGTCAAACGCATCAAGCGAGGAGAGTTTGGCGTAGGATACATCGAGGAGTGTGAGGGTATGGGATACTTGCGGTGGTGAACTAGGAGCGAATTTGAGGAAGGTGATATCGTTGTGGGAGGCGTCCAGAACTGACAGGCTGGGACCAATGAATAGATGAAGAGCGTGGACGAAATTGTGATCGGCATAGAGAATTTGGAGTTTGGGCAGGGTGTAGGCAATGGAAATGTCGGATATATTATTTCTTCGGCAGTCAAGTAATTGTAGGTTGACAAGATTCCTGCATTCTTCGGGTAACTTGGCCACCTGGTTTCCGATTATAATCAGGCGCTCAAGAGTAGTGAGGCGGCCAATCTCCTCTGGAAGTTCAGTGATCATGTTGAAAGACATATCGAGCTCGACAAGACATGGCAGCTGGCAGATGACGCCTAGGCACGTGCACGAACTTGTTGTTCGAGATGTTCAGGAAGTTCAGAAACTTCAAGCGGGGGAAATACCAGGGCAGCTGCTCTATCCTATTGTTCTGGAGCTTCAGGCTTGAGAGCTCAGGTATGCGGTCGAGGCCAGCATCGTCCAGATCCACGATGCGATTACACGACAGGTCAAGTCGATGTAGGCTGGTGGAGTGCCGAACACTCTGAGGCACCTTCTTCATCGCCATGCTGGACAATTTGAGATCGCGAAGAGTTGTACATGACTGTATAAAATCCAGGGGTATCTCTACCATTGGATTACGTGAGAGATTGAGATACACGATCGAGCCAGCGTTTTGATGGAGAACGATGGGTATGGTTGGTAGACTACAGCCTGTGAGGTCGACGAGGTCGAACGCATTGAACGTAAGCTCTTCAGCCTGAAAGCAGGGGGTCAACTCAGATTATGATGTTTTTCGTAGACAACTTACTGCCGGGCCGAGGAGTTGACTTTTATACACGAATTTCATAAGGAACGTCATGTCCTCTGCACCAAGAAAAGCAAGACTGTCTGCTTGATCGTATCCTGCCTGCTCCAACCGGCGAATGACAATGGCAGCTGGCCTCTCAGTAGGCGCCAATACACGTTCTGACAACAATGAGAAACGCAAGCAAGCGCACAGCGGCAAAACGTACCTCGCCCCCTCTCCTTTAGATACAGTTTATGGGTCTCACGCTCCTTGTGCGCAAATAGTTTGTGGTTAAGTACCGGGGTAAGCTCCGCTACGGTAGAGTGTATCGATATAGGGGCGACGTGGTATGATCCGTCCGCGCGATATATTCGAACGCGAACGCGGTCGTTGCTGCTACGGGAGGGCGTCTTACGCGAATGGTTGCTCTTTCGACGGGATTTGCGTTTCGAGCTAAGACCCGAGCTGTTAAGGGATGACGTGGCATCCGCATATCTCGTGTTGATACTCGTGCTCTCCTCGGAGCTCGAGTCGCCTCCTACATCTACATCTTCCTCCCCGTCCTTCTCGACAGCCCAGCTCTCGGGAGCAGTCCACATAGGCGTTTCGTAGACAGTAGCTCCGGACGCGTCTGCCTCCTCTGGTCCGAATAAGGGGGGCAAACTCTTTGGAGACAGCTTTCGAATGTCGATAAAAGCTTTTCGCTTGCTGGTAGGGGAAGTGGAAGAAAATGGATGGGGATTGCTGAATACAATGGAAGAGGAGAGGGTGGGTGACGGAGGCGGCTGCAAGCTACTGCCAGAAGTACTGGCAGTGCTTGGTTCGACCGCACTCGATGGAGAAACATTTGACGGTGTAACATTCTGCCCGGAAAGGGTCGTAAGGTCGACGATACCCTCCATGTGTTCAAAGTTAAGGTCGATCTTCATCAATTCCTCATCTTTTTCGGGGGATAAAGGAGGAGTTCTTGGTGCATTAGGGGGTGGTCGTCCCTTTAGCTGTCGCCCTTTCTCCTTCCTGTCTTTCTTGGGTACTGGCGGTGGTGGAGATGGAACGGGGTTCATGAATGTATTAAAAGTCTCTGTAGAAACGGAGGCATAGGAAGACACTGATGTCAACTGGGATGACGAGCCTGTGTCTGAGGAGAGCCTTCCCCGGCTGCGCGACATCTTGATGATGTCGGTGAGCATCTTTATTTTGCTTTTGCGGAGATCGCTTGAGCTTCCCTGCTCGCGCAAGGACATGTCTGAAAGAGTTGGATTATAGGAGTCCGAGAGAATTTGTGAATCGGCTGCTCCACGGTTTGGGTAAAAGATGTTGCTGGAACTTCCTTGGCGTGAGGAGGTGAGGGATGAAAAGGACGCCTTGCTCAGACCCAGAGAACGTTTGATAAGGCTGGGCGAAGTAAACTAGAAAGAAAGGAATGTTTAATTTTGTTCGGTCGGACATCAAAGACAGGTACGGAAGGTACAGTGCGCCTGACGCCGCACGCGAGCGGGGGATCACGAGGGGGCGAGGAAATGAAGAAAGACTCACAGGCTCTTCATTCAGAAAGGGAGCGATCTCGGGATGGTCCTCAGATTCTGGCTTCAAGAAGTCTTGGGGTACGAAGGGTTGATGCGAGAAGTGGATTGTGGCATCCTGGGGAGAAGATGATAGTTCAGAAAGAAACAACTCGGTGTCGACCCCGCGATCATTCGAAGAAACCTGAATGACATTCATGGGCGAATTATCAACGGCTTCTGGCCGCACTCTATTTGGTGATTCCCAGAGCAGGAGGATACGCGCTGGCAGAGCCTAGCGTCCTGAGAGTGGTTCGCTAGAAAGATAAAAGAAAGTAAAAGATGAAGATCAGAAAGAAACTAAAGACAGATTTCTCACCAGAAACTGCGATGAGACTAATTACAGATCTCCCAGCTGAGGACAAGCTGGATCCCAGGACTTTCAAACTACCCAAACAGCCTTGCACAGGCGTCTGCCCGAGAACAATATTATTATTCCGTTCCCCCATAATCTTTCCTTTTTGGGTTCTTTACAACACCCGTCGGAGGAACAGCCGGACTACATCCATAAATGGTATGTTAACCGTAATCACCCCGGTTTAGGTCCAGGCCGACTTTGGCTTGGCTCCAAGTCGCACTGGCCAAGTGCATCGCAACAAACTCAAGAATAACTACTAGGTTAGCCACCCTGCTGCGGGTTTCATCACGACCATGTCCTCCACAATACTGGCTTCGTCCTCAATGTCGTCAGGGACGTCCTCCGCCTCCGCCTCTGCTTCTGGTTCAAGCACTTCTTTCCAATTACCCTCAAGCTTTAAAGTAGGCGGCTTCGTTCTAGGTTTTGCTATGCAGCCTCACTTCATTTACCCAGGTCATTGGAATAATACTCGCAGTCACGAGTGGCCTGTTAATTGGCTCTAGTTTTGTTTTCAAGAAAAAGGGCTTGTTGCGCTCGCAGGCCGGGCATGCAGCAGGAGAAGGTGTCGCATACCTCAAATCTGTGAGGCTCATCCCCCTCAACCTCTCACACTATCATTGATATTTGATTTCAAAGCCATTATGGTGGATGGGTATGACAAGTGAGTTTCCGTATCCTGCTCCTTGTGCTGGACATAACGTGCCAATCATAAAGTGATGATATGCGGAGAGTTGTGTAATTTTGTTGGTATGCTACTTGAACTCTAACTCTATTCTATACTGATCCTGCAAAGCATATGCGTTTGTCGAAGCGCTTATTGTGGTGCGTCCGAGACGCCCCATTCTCTGTCATATCTTCACCATTATGTATCAAGACTCCTATGGGCGCACTATCTGTTGTAATATGTGCCATACTATCTTCCATCTTTCTCCAGGAGAAACTCACCTTTTTCGGGTGGCTGGGTTGTGCCCTCTGTATCGTAAGTGTCATCGTTCTTTTGTCTTTTCGTGTACCAACATCTGTCAGATCGGTTCTACTATCATTGCTCTCAACGGTAAGGATCAGAACGAACGAGCACCACACGCCAAAGCTTATTTCTCGTGCACAAGGCCCACAGGAGCAAACACCTAGTGAGATAGAGCAGTTTAAGAAACTCTTCCTTGCACCTGGTTTCCTCGGGTACATGGCCGCCCTGATGACCATCGCTTTTTCTATTATATTTTACTTTGGACCTAAGTCAGTTTCACATACTATCTCTCTCTTCCCCCTCGTTTATTTTTATCCTTTCAGATATGGCAAGAACAATATGCTCTGGTATATTACTGTGTGCAGCACTATCGGTGGCATCAGTGTGAGCGTCACGACAGGGCTCGGCGCAGCCATTGTCACTACGTTTATGGGAGTCAACCAGGCAAGTTGTTGTAATTATCGTGATGACACGTTATTTGATGGTGGCACAGTTCAAAAACTGGTTCATCTACTTTTTAATTGCTTTTGTGGTGATAACACTACGTGCGTCATCATCGTATGTATTCGTTTCGCCGTACTAACCCGACACAGTAACGGAAATTTATTACCTCAATATCGCGCTTGCACTATTCAATACTGGTGAGTGACAGAACAATAATGTGCGTGTGCTTGGACTCAAATGTTTCACTTGGCAGCTATGGGTAAAGTTCTTTTCCACCAACACTCACTGCCCAACTGATTTGATCTGAACCATCACAGTAACGCCCACGTACTACGTTTTATGTATGTGGCATGTGCCTAATCATCCTCTAATTGACATCGACCCCTTCAAACAGTTTCATTTTTTTCCATGGTCACAACCATCGTACGCGCAGCTACATCTATCAATATCACCTCATCACTCACCCATCCTGTTACAGGTCCTCTTTCAAGGACTCAGCGCTCCTATCTCTCAAATTCTCACCCTTGTCTTGGCCTTCGTCACAATATGTGTCGGCATCACCATCCTCCAAATGTCCAAGATCGACCCTGCACAACTTTCGAAACTCGACCGGCGGTCTACCATGCTCCTTCAAGCCGCGCGCGCGAAAACAGAAGATGCCGAAGAGAAGGGCATCGTCGGGATGGAAGATCCCGGCATCGAGGCGCTCCGCGGCTCGTTCGGCACTATGAGCAGCATCATCCGTGCCCGCTCAGCACGGAGGATGAGCCAATCAAGCAGGCACACGGCTTCTCCCCTACGGGTGCCTCCAGAGGGTCTACCTTCCGCACACTGGCAACAGCAAGATGCAAATCACACGTATGATGGGTTGACACGTCATCAACTCTATGATGCCCCTGTGCCGCGGCTATCCGACACAGATCGCGCGTCGTCGTTTTCATCTAGATCATCGACGCCGTATAGCCCCCGGAAAACTGCCATCAAATTCGGATCGCAAGATCTCGTGCATTCGTACCGCCCCCCAGGTAGCGGGGATGCGGACGCCACGCATGAACACAGGAGTGTCGTGCACTCCACACCGCCAATACAGACTAGCAATTTGTTCCAATATCCTCCACCACCAAACACCGACACTTTGCCCACGCCTGGTAGTTCGCAGTCGCTAACTATACCACCGCGTGCGAACGATGAGCCGCCTGCACCCACCGTGTCGACAATGTATCACAGCCCAATCATCAGCGACCCATTTGTATCCCCCACGACCCCCACCATGACCGCATTCCCATCGTCATCTGATTTGCTGACAAATAAGTCTCCTCCCCAAAGTTACGGGAGTGAGGAGGATGTGCACCCTGCGGAGCGCATACGGCGCAGCTCTTCGACGGGGCAGTCACGACGATACCCGAGAGGTATTGATGATGCAGAGGAGAGCATCAGTCTGTGGGAGCGAAGCTCGCCTGTACATGAGATTTACGAGGAAGATATTGAGGAGACGTCACCGCCAGTTCAGGGAATTAGGCTGGTGAAGCCTGGTTCTAAGACGTGGCTGTGATGAGGGTGTGTGCGATCAGATATGGACTGGGTTTTGTTCTGAATGTGGTAGACACCGTGGACTTGTTGGAGTTGTTGTATCTATTTTGACGAGCGGGCATATGCACCTGCTTGCGAATGCCAAGCAGAAGCATGAGTTGAACTACACCGTATTGTACTGCAACTTTACAGCCACACCTTCGCGATCGAGGCAGCCCGAGGCCTCAGAAAATATGCGTAATCGGAGAAAGATAGGCAATTAATTGCGACCACCGGACGCTAAGATGGCTGTCGTTAGTACTTACTCCGTGCAAGAAGTACATAAGTCAGGGTACTAACTCTTTTCGAACCATACGTTGTTCAAAATTGTTTTTGCGGTCTATCAAAGTTTCGGATTTCACCTCTTCGTCTTCCGAGGACCGGGTCCGGTATGCTTCGCGGGAATGGAGTGGAATCATTGCTCCCGCATGAACCCGATTATGGTCAGGGATGCGACTTGATGAGCTAGCCCCAACTCTGTCCAATCATGTATGTAAGGGCTATTTTTTTTTGCGGCTTGACCTTTGCGGGAGTCCCGTTGTATTCGGTGACGAGATTTATCATTTCCGCAGAATGCTGAAATCAAATCATCCAACCCGCCGCGGATTCATATCCGACGTCGAACTTCACAGTGGGGTGATGTTGGTTTTGTGCGCGCAATCGACGCTGTACGCAGTAACCACGACAAGAGGATGATCTACGACATGGGTAGATAGGGTATATGTATTATGCAACGCAGTGGAGGAGTTTATACAGCATTATTAATGGCATCGATGAGGATATCATGGTAGTCTCCGCCAGCCTGCCACATAGCGTATCCCAGCAGCCCAAAATCTTTGATGAACGTGCCCTTGGCTGTAAACGAATCTGCGTTGTCATAGGAAATCATGACCTCCGATGTTTCATTGTAAACGTAGGGCTACGGGGGCAAGTCCATAAGAAAACAGAAGTAGTACCTTGTTAAGGATGTACGCACCGTTTGGCTGCATGAATCAAATCGATAGTAGATACCTTGGGCAGTCGTGCCTTCCGAGTTGAGGAAGCCACCGTCGACCAGTCCCCAGAAGTCAAAGGCACCTCCAGATCCTTGGTAATTACCACAGGCATCCACGCTCCCGACGTCCCACGCATCACCTTTGGGCTGATTAGATGCATCAAAGGGAGGGTAAGCGGCCAGTGTCTTCGTGCCCGACACAAATGCATCAGAAGGCTTGACACTATAAGAATGTCCATATGATGCAACACCCAGGACAATCTGATCGATGGGCATGCCTGCATTGGACCAGGCCTTCACTGCGGAAACAGCTGAGCCTTGCTGCTCAGATGACGTCGCACATGAATCATTGAGTGGGGCGTTAGGGCCAACAGCAGGGGACCATGAACCCCAAACATCATAGTCCATGATAGCAATGTAGTCGAGAACCTCCGCAAAGCCGGAGACGTCAGTTGAAGGATTGCCATTGGAATCACGGAATGGTGTTACAGACACCGCTGCCGAGAGGGTGATGTTAGAGCCCGTACCATCTTCGCGAAGTTCTTGGAGAAAAGAGAGAAAGTTCGCAGTGTCATCAGAGTTGACAATATTACAGCCAATGCCTTGGTGATTTGGATACTCCCAGCTAAATCAAAACTGGGTCAGACATGTTTATGTTGTGATGACTGACATACATACTCGAAGTTGACACCATCTAGACCATAGTTTTCGACAAAGTCTACCACCGTCTTGACGAATGCAGTGCGATTCTCTGCTGTCGCGACGTCGGAAGAAAAGTAGATGCTACCACCCCAACCTCCAATGGCAATATGGGCTTCAACACCCTATGTAACATGTCATTGGCTCAGCGCTCAGCGATCAAACATGCAAATGAGTCGTTATTCTTACGTGTGCATGTGCTTCTGACACGAAGTCAGGAAGCAACGAGCCATCTGATTCTTCTAGTGATAGACTGTTCACATCTGAAGTGGTTGTTCTAGGAATCATTGATCAATGCGTGGGTACATCTGCATAGTAGTTTTCACCTACGCAAAAGAATAGTACATCGTATTGTACTTGTCCCAACTGACATCGGACAGCGGGTATCCGTTAGTAGCATGCCAGCCAGCATACCATGCACCAGCAACATTGGGTACATATGAGCGAATTACACCTGGAGATGCCTGAGCGGAAGACAGGAGTGTAAGGGAGGCCGCAAGCAACAGCAGCATGGTACTAAACGATGCTGAAAAAATGGGCGTCCGTACACAGCGAAAATGTTTCCTCGTTTCTTATATACGGTTCTGTACAGGTGCCGACACCATGGTTGATAATGGCTAGGTTCCGAGTAAGTGCAGAGTTACACCCGAGAGAAACGAGAAGTCTCTGATGAACGTACTATTAAATGCGCATCACGTAGCGCCATGATAGTTATGTGCTCCACCGTTCTCGATCGAAACAAATTTTGTCTGTGCTTAGAATGGCATGCACCGACGACATGAGGCACCTGCAACATATGAGAGCAAAATCACAAACCTTGATCACAAACCTTGAACGTTCCAACAATGAACAACTGCTTTGACACCGCCAATTCGAATACTCAAGTACTCACCAAACGGTCCAGTTACCTACGTATCCGTGGTCTTCCAATTTGGCTTTACCAGCTCTTGTTATGATGATCATCGCGGCGGCCCTTTGGACCACAATTGAGTCGTTATAAAGGCCTATATGACGGTCGGGCGTAGTATTCGCATCGTGATTCGATCTGATTCGGGATTATGGCAGGTAATTAAGCTACTTATTACGAATTGATAGCACAGCCACTTATGTGTATGCAGCTTAATCGTGCCCTCAGGGAAGTCTACATAGGGGAAGTGGGGTTTTAGACTCTGGCGAATGATTCACATAGATTAGCGAACATACTGCGAAGCGAAACCACGGTCCGAAGCATCCTGCCGAGCGTCAGCCATGCAGACCACCTCCTTAGCACATATTGCAGTCCACTGTCCCCAGGGACAGAGGGAGGCTCAGAGAGAAGCGGGATGGTAGCGGTTTCGAACCTGCGAAAGTTCTCATCAGGGGGCTACCCCAATCGCTTGCTCTTCTGGAGCTGTACAGGACAGACGTTACTACTACTAAACCTATACGATCAGTGGGAATAAGTGGTCCGTCGAAACCGCTGCCACTGCGCCAGACTCATAACTCACCGACGAAGTATTAGGTTACGGTTGGGGAATCACACCTCGTTGGCAGGAAGGAAGCTTCTTCCTCGATATTCAACAAGCTGGAGGACGTGAGGCTGCCCTTTCGGAACGGTCCCTGGTCCCCCCCGGATTCCTTTGCGTTTATCAGCGGAGACGAGGCCTGAGGATGCTGATCCTTAAGCTTAAAACTTGGACCCTTATGAATGCATGAGCCTGTATCAGTACTTATTTTGAGACATTCCAGCTTAGAAAATGAGGTGTATGCATGCTAGCACTTGGCCTATATGCATGTGCTGCTAACGAAAGAAATAATATACAAGCGATGCCTTGAGCCCTAGAAAATAATTCAGGGGTATACCCTGAGCTTGGACTGACGGAGCATATGTGCAAGGTCAAAAGGACACAAAACCAAAAAATGCAAATCTTAAATATTTACATTCTCGGGGGTAGAGCGCGCTTCAGTAATATTATTAGAATCATGCTTAGAATCATCCCCCTGCTACAGAGCAAAAGATTCTGGTACGGAAAGACGGTAGTTGTGAGACGAGCACTTCACACTTGGATCAGCCATCGAGGACGTGTCAAACAGATTTCACTCCACAACAAAGGAGCACAAAACTAGACTCTTTATCCATGTAGCTATATACATGAGGAGTATGTGCGAGACGGCATGCCAGCAAGCCAAATAACAGCAATGACCGAATACATGAGGTATAATGGGATAAGCGGAACGAAAGCGACGAAAGCATAGCGACGACAACATGCGGAAATGCAGGATGACGAGCATACAATAAACAGAGTCACACACATCATTACGCGATGCTAAGAGCGATGCGAAGGGACGACACGAAATATCCAAGGGAGTGACTCGAGAGCAGTCCAGGGAGTGGGGGGGGGGGACTACGTCCGTTTGTCCATAGATCGTTTTCGACCCGGCCTTAGCACTTTTGGACTGCCTGTATTGAGTTCAGGTGCCGGGGACCCGCTTCCCCGGGGAATCAGCGACCGGCGTTTCCTCATTCCCCGACGCGACTCTAGTGGATACTCGCATTTCAAATGCCTACGAGCGCACTGACTGGGAAACAAAGACACGCAAGTCAGTCAAATGTCCAAATGATTGATGGTGGCGCGGATATCAGCGAGCGGAAGGGGATTCTAATTTAGAAACTACGACCACGCATCGCGCGAAACCGGTAATTCATTACCACGCCGATTATGCGCGAGGAAGCAAGGGTCCGACACAATGCATTCCTAATGGGCTCAGGGGAGGACTGTGATACTCACTTGCATGTCCTATCTTTGCTGCCAGGGACAGGTGGGCCGCACGCGATTTTCCGTCCTCGACAAAATAGGCACGCAAGCGCTGGTTTCTTATCCATCGATCTCTTTGGGTGCGGCGGCGGAGTTATACGCAACGCGCCTCTCGGGGACGGTGAACGTTGATAAGGGGATCTCGTCCTCCTGTCATGAGTACGCGAAGGAGATTCGTTTGGGGAGTGATAATGTTGTTGGTTTGTATGAATGAATGCTGGAGTGGACGATTCTACCTCGACGAACATGTAAGACTGGCTAGGAACAGTCACTGGGCACTTCCGATGCATCATGATGCGAAGTGCTGAGGAAAGTTGCACTATGAGGGGAGCATGGAGAGGGAGAATGTGTCATAGGAGGCGAGTAGGGTTGGAACTGGTGAGTCGCGACCGAATGAGTAGGCGGGGGATATGGTAAGTGATCCATAGGCGGCTCGTCGTCCAATACCGAGCGGCTTGGTTTTATATCTTCACCCTCAGTGAGCCAAAGGGCTCACTGGCCCCGCCGGGATGGTCCTCTCGTACACATACGGTCGCCGAGAATGATGCGGGACGGGACTCGATGATGGGAAGTCTGACGGATACACAAGGTCCCCAAAGGACTTACAGTCATGCAGTTAAAAGGAGAGCGCCGGTGACTCCAAAGAAAGGCTCACCTGCTGTATCAAACCCGATTCATGTTTCAAGCCGTTCGCGCGACTGCGCCCTGCAGCAGGAGCTGTAGCGGAAACACGTGTAACTTGTGCTACGCCGCTGGGCGCCTGTGCAGACGTTGAAGTGGACAGCTGTCCCAGAGAGTCGAGTAGCGTATACGATTTCGAGATCTGAAACGTAGATGGATTGCTATGAGGGGCATACTGAGGGGCAGTCGTGCACGATGAGGAATCGCCGCCTGGATGCATGTGGGTCTGGCCTTGCAAGCTCCAGCCTCCTTGATCCGAATCTTCGGGGCACGGGATAAGAACAGGTTGACCGTACATGCCAAAGAATTGCAGATCCGACTCGTCCAAAGAATTGAAGTATGCACCTGATTGAAGTTCTTCGAACGTAAATGCTCGTTTCACATTAACCTATCATCGATAAGACGGGTCAACTATAATCAGGTAGTTGCCACTGAGACAAGAATACTTACACTAATATCAAAACCTTCCGCAAAGCCGTTAGATTGGTTTGAGTGCCTAGACGTCACAAGCGATGATTGGCTGCGCCCATCGCAGGGTATAGGGTTCTGTGAGCTGGAGGATGCGCTTGGTTGGGCATAATGCCAATATCGACTGTCTTCAGAAGTCGAGTGAGTTGATGCAGAAGACATGTAGTCCCAGCGAAGGAAGCAAAATCGATGGGAGAAAGCTTCGTGTAAACGGAAGGTCAATTGACGGCAGGGGATAAATCTCCACTTTGAAGGCAGTGAGTGTCTTTTATATATTAAGACTCACTGAAAAAGGTACATTGCGTATTTGATAACATAAGAATTCGGATTCATTTGCAAGCCAGATGTACTAAGCTAGGCTGAGTTTAGGAACCCACGCCTCTGGCAGGCTCGAAGTCAGACGACAAGAGCTGTCAACCATTACAGCAACAAATCCTCATCAGTTTTCCGTAACAATTTTCGTAAGCATGAATGACCCACAATCGCGTTCCTCCATTTTAGAGTAGAACTCTGATATCTTCTTCATATCCCCCGAAGTTGGAGCACCTGGCCCTTCTCGTCCCATATCAGCATTTAATCAATGAAAACACCACAGCCAGCTGCCGTTGTTTCATGAGACCTTTGATTCTGCAACACGGCAGGGTACGGCTTACTGTCCCCTCCTAAGGGCATCATCCTAATCAAGCCAATGATTAATATTTGGGCTATTGTCTGAACCGTCCAAAGAATTTGATTTTTAAGATGGCACCTCGAAAAAAAAACCCTCACCAAATTTCACGACTGCCATTCATTCTTTCCCGTCACAAACAATGCAAAATGGTAAGTGACTGACGTGAGGACACCAAATGACCGTAAAGGATAGTAGAACTTGAATTGGGTTCAATGGGCGCTTCACGAGAGAGGGAGCGGATCGCGAGATATCCGATCTTGTACTCTATTCGGCAGCTTCGATAGTTTTCCCATCCTCCTATATGATCGTTTAAGATCATGGTTGGGAAGCAGCTGGTCAGACTTCTGCTGACGCCGTATTACTTGATCTTTAGAGTGGCGAAGCCTGAAGGTTGTTCTGCGCCTTTAAGTACTCCAGTGAGAGACGTCGCAAGATTGTATGACACGCGTTTACCTGCGGTTCGCTTAGCACTATTGTCACCGAAGCTATAGGAACAACGAGGGGGTCCAACACCATCCCCATCTGTAACTTTCACCGAAAAAATCGCACAATTGTTTTCGAATATGGATTCGTTGAGTATGGTTAAGCTCCCTGGAATTTCTCTCCGAGACATAGATACTACTAAGCTGCAGCAAACACAAGTACACACACAACTTGCCTGACCTTCGAACGATTTTGCTCTCAATTAATACTTAAATCTCGTCGTGCATAGTAGTTCAAGATTCGATATCCGAGGGATGTAGTTATGTAACTAGGTCATGAGTCTGGGGCTGCCTCTTCCAATCAAGGTGATGTCGAGTCCAAATTGGCAAATGACAGTCATGACACCGAGTCTCGGGCGTCAGGAAAGTCGATAGGCTCCAGCGTGCGGGCAGCTTCTCCATAGCTGAGCATGCCAACATACGGCATGACATTGTATTTAAGAGAATATTGAGCGGGAAGTACGTTGCTGTCCAATAAACACGAGTCGTCAGCATGAAAAAAAAACAAGGGATGGACCAAGTGATTGGATATTGATCCGTTATCGGATTCGGAGACCAGTAGCACAGCATCGTGAAATCTGACTCACCTGAAAGAACCCGACAGGTCGCGAAGTCTGTACTTATCTTTCTGTACAACGTTGACCACGGCGTTCCCTTTTCTCCGTACAATACGATCCCAGATAACGACCGTGTTATTGACCTTCAGAATTGTGTTAGACATAGGATACCACAGTCGGTTCAATCTCGCCCGAGTGCATCACGCCATAGAAATTATGATGGTAAATTACTTACCCCTTGTGCGTTTGTGTACTCCGCCTCGAGGTACACGAATAGCTGCTTCGTGTTCCAGTTGAACAGTGGTGTGAAGTCTGGTGCGGCGCATAGAGATCGCAAAACCAGATCACGCATAAGAAAACGCGATTGCGCGACAAGAAGTGGTGGATCTCCGGTGAGACTCTTCCGCTGTCATCGCGATGAAAAAATACGTACCGGCCGAAAGGTTAAATTTAACAAAACCGATTTCCTCGTTTCTGAAAGGATAGCGCCTCGCTTTGGAGTGGAACCTAAGGAATGTCATAGTAAGTCACTGACGTGAGATATACGATGAAGGCAAGACTCTGTAGCCGCAAGCTTGATGCAAGAAATTGAGTCACTCACACCTTCAAGGAGACAATATCCAGGTTACCCTTAGGATCCGCATTGAAGAGGAAGGAGGAAAGAGCTACAGCCGCGAGCAAAACCATAACACATGTTGACCAAAGAGCAGATACACCATTTACTCGAGCGTAGATACTATGCATCCTGTAATGCGCGCGAGGGGGAACGAATGTGCTGGAATAACAACCGTTTTGAATGAAGGAACAAACACAAACTGGCCAGTCTGGTTTCAGTGTTCACTGCGAGAACTCTGAGAGAAGACGTCACGACACTGCACACGTGTCCATGAATACCACGACTGCCATTTTGGGCGAAATCCTAGCTTAAACTATACGTGTGCCCGACAATTCACACTCGCCCAACATTATTCCCAACTTGAATCATTGAAGCATGATATCGATATATGGTGCGCTCGGAAACACGTACGCGTGGTTTTTTGTCATATCATAGGAGAAACGGTAAGGGATATATTTTTGCGCCAACCACTTAAAGTTACATACTCGATCCCCCCGGAGCCCGAGCTGACCTTCACGGGTCATAAGTTCCATAAAATATGAACAATGTTGAGTCTCTACTATCACTGCCATGACGAGCTTTAACTTACTATATACTATCGATTTCAAACTTCATTCGGATCATGAGGCAAGTTCCTAGGCCCGGGCGAAAGGAAGGGCTCGGCACATACAATAGATAACAGGCAACGTTGTCATATGAAAATGCTGCATGCGGCCATACACGGATGCATCGTCCTTAGCTTTGCCATTATAGGAGTAGCATCCTTGCTGTGTGATGAACCCAAGTGGCAACCAACACTGCAGTACTTGTATGCTTCTAACATAACTTCAATCATATCGACACCGGCAGGACGTCTAGTCCCACTCTAGCACCAATGTTTCTGCTTCTGGGCGCTGCGATACTGCCGCAAATGCATGTCTCGCCTTGCCTAGCATCATGTTTGGTTTGGTTTATCTCCGGGGTCATTTCATTTCATCAGAGGTAATCTGACTGCGCGATAGCCTTGGCCTCATCGATCGTTTCTTGATATCATCGTGTATGTCCTTCTAGTCTCCACTTGTTTGCTTCGCAGAATGTGTCAGCAGTCTATACCCAGTCGTCCTTATCTTGCCGCCAATGGTCGATCTAGGGCACGGTTTGATGCACCCATCAAATGTGCGTATCAGTCGGTTTCTGCCTACACAGTCTCAACACTTGACAGGTTAGGAATCTTGAGCATTTCGTAAGTCATCATTCTATCTGATGAGTTGTCTGTCTGTTCCTTTTTGACTCCATTATATGATAGTGGGGCAATGACTGCGCACGGCATCTGGAATTTCTATGAAATGAGCGCCAGTGTAGCCTTCATTTCCCCATACAATTGCTCATTTCTGAGCCTGCATGTGCAACAGCTCCAAGGGCTACTCGGCTCTTTCATAGATGATGACAGGTCGTCATTAAGCTCGCAAGTCGACGTGCTGGCGGTGCTGCATTTCATGGAACGGGCTTTAAAACTGTCGTTACTTTATTGGTCGGACCAAGCCCCACTACTGTCAGCGACACTATTAATCATATGTCCAGTCATACTTCAACTGTCCATCGTAAAGAAGAGACTAATAATAATCTTGTTTGGACTTCCTGCCCGTGCCTCGCTACAGACGCCTCATAATTCCTCGTCAATTTTTTTTTTTCATTCTTGCATGGTTTCCGTCTCCTCGCGGCCCACCTGCGGGCTAGAAAGAACAAGGCACAGGCAGATAATGGCGGCTCTATGTTCTTCTGGGGACCCTGGAGAATATCTCGAGCGACGAACACGGGATTATTCTCCAAGAGATAATTTAACCACACATAGAAGATCTTCAGGGTTCAGAACATGTCTTCAGGAGGGTGGAAACGCGGGGCGGTGCTGATAGTTGTCTGCCTGTAGTGCCTTCTCCGAAAGCAGGGACATCAAAACGCAGTCCAATAATGAGGGCGACATCTTAGCATGCAAACTGTAGCAGTCCCAAGTGACGCGAGGCAAAGGACCCTTGAATAAATGGAATAAATGCGAAGTCCATACCCACATCCCTCGATCATCCACATCCCATGCGTACACTAGTCGGCCTCCTGCTTGAGCCCCGTGCTACTCGGCACCCACACTACGTCTTCCTCATCTTCGCCTTTCTCACTTTCACCCGCCGTACCTTCTTCATCGCTGCTGAGTACCCAATCTCCCTCGATTTTCCTATCCAAAGTCGCGATCTTCGCACCGCGGACACGAAGAAATGCGATCACCTCGCGCGCTTGCCTGTATCCGTTAGCGTCGGGTAACGCCTCGCCATCTCCCACGTTGTCTGACGAAGAGGTGGATGAATTTTCTTCAACCCAGCCGAACCTCTTTGCCAAGTGGATGCTCGCGTTTACATTCTTGCCGTCTCCGCTCGCCTCCAAGGTCGTTAGGAACTCGGCAAGGGCCTTCACGGCCTCTCCACGTGCCCGGAGCAAATGCTTCATAATTCTTCTTGACGGAGGCCTTCGGCGGCGTGCGTTCTTGACAGGCGGCTCGTCGGTAACCTGTGGTGGTAAGGAGCTTGGCGTTCCCGATAATGTGTCCGGATTGGAGTTTGGACGGTTCTTGTCGATCCAGGGGTTCTCAGGAGGCACCAGCGGCGTTGTATATTGAGAAAGTGCAGACAGAGAAAGCTCCCATCTCCTAGGGGCCCAGACGCCGACAAGAACGCGCCATGCTGCGATCACACGCTTGAGGCTTGTTATTTATAGGTAGGTTAACCACAGTATCAAATGGCAATTGCTAAAACTTACTTCATGTAGATATCTGTAGAGGTGTTCCCATTACTCTGTTAGTATGGCTCTCACATGTAGAGGGGTCTAAATATACGTGCCATTGATTAACTTGTTATGATAATATGCAAACGCCCAGACTGTGAACGCTGCCACGATAGCGCCAGTGCTTGTGTACCAGAGCATGGCCCAGAGTGCCCAGAACGTAGCAGGGTAAATCATCATGCACGATAGTAAGCCAAAAACGGCTTTATTCTGCGCCTGAGTCTCCTCTTCGTGCTCGACCAAACGAGCTCCAATTCGACCCATGATATATACCGGTGCATGAAGTAAAAGCGGAAAGAGGAAGAAGGGAAGGCGAATGAGGGCAGCAAGCGTATCGCGAATAAGGACGGAGAGTGTCAGCAAGCGTGAAGGAAGGGGAGCTGGGTGAGATGGAGATAGCGTTGGTGGAAGCGGAAGCGAGGACAAAACGGAGTTTGTAAGATGAGTAGATTGAAGAAGCGAATAATACCCCAAAAGATGACGCCGAACGGTCGAGAAGTTCGGAGTGGCGTCCGTTGTGGAAAAAAGATCAACTAGACTATGTCGATACGTGAGCTGCTGAAACGAAGAGAACAAACGGTGTATGAAAACGTACGTCTGTGAGATCGTGACAAATTCTTCGAGGTCGATCGAGCGCTCATCTTCCCAGAGAAGGTCCCTTGCCATTCGAGCACTATAAAGAGTATCCCTAATTAGCAAATATCAGTGTCCGTACACACCGCAATGAAACAATATCGAAATACCAGTCAGGAGCATTGATGGTTGCCTCGACTAGCTCCCTCTCAATTGCACGTGTGAGGCTCTTCACCGCTGCGCGTGGGGCCCCCTCTAGGTCCGAAAAGAACTGTTCCTTGTACCCGTCCATCGAAAGCGGTTCGCCAAACCTATCAGACAAATTTACACCATCAGCGCAGTCATATCTCCCCGCTAACCAAATCTCACTTCATAATAACCTAGGTTGGTTTTAGTGCAGTATCGTTCAATGAATTAGGGGACATACGCTGCTTCGGTACTTGGACTTATTCGTATACACGATAGCGGCAGGAATGATCTGGACCCCGGATCCCTTCACTCCGTTCTCCGCCGCCCACTTGGTATATTCTAGTGCAGCCCATGCAGCACCATCCTTCACCTGCATGATCCTCGGCTCTGTGTAAGACGTGCCTTCCGGGAAAAGCGCAACTGCATCACCCCGTGCGAGGGTTTCGAAGGTCCCCCGGAAGAGAACTCGACGGTCTTTCGACTTCCGGTCTACAGGAATATTACCAGACGAGTGAAGAACCCAAGAAAGGACTGGGTTCGCAAAAAGTGACGCTTAGAGTGGAGTGCAAACGCGTCAATATGAATTGCAATTTCCTAGGTCGATAAGGCCTGGTTCACCTTTACTCCAGTAGTGCATAATACGCCTATGTGGGAAGCTGGAAGCTAAAAAAATATATACAATGAGCTCTCACCGAACCTACAAGAACACAACAACTGACAAAGGATAGCAGGATCAATCATCATGTTATGGTGGGTAGCAGCGCTGTGAAAGTGGGTGAGTAAGTATCAACATCGATCGTCTTCAGCATATGTGCTGCTCAGTGGTCACAAACTCCCAGGCCCATCCAACCGGTCCATCCAACCTTCCAGACGCTGAGCGCTTCCAAAGATAGGTCCCATGCAAAACCAATCACGGGCTTCGAGCGGCGCAGTTGGTAGGAAAGTAATGCAAAATACGAAACTCACACAATGATCGGCCCATCTTGCGGAACGTTCTCGCCTCCAATTACACGTACTTCCGTGAAGAACGACCAGAGAGACCAGTCTGCAAGGCGACGGATAACGAGGTGCAATGCTTTCGAGTCGGACATGTTAATGTGTTGGTTGGAGTACGGGGAAATAAGCCTTGAATATACGTCGTAATAGAGAAAAAATAAGTGGTGACAGCACAGAGCAGAGCAGAGCTCGGCGGGGGGAGAGACTACGAGCACAGGCTGCAATGAACGGTACGCGGCCCTGAAAAGTTGCAATAACGTGAATTCATGACCACCACGTGCGCAAATACTCCCGTGGCGGACAGCCGTCGGTCATAACTGACTTGAAAAATGAAGTTGTCTTACAGAGCTCGGTGCCATCCAAGGTATGTATGCCACGTACAGGAATGTGTGGCACCAGTGCCTACATGCCATGACAGTACTAGTAGCTGTACTAACCATAGCAGGCATACTTGGTACAATGAGCCAGGCCTCGGGTCACGGTGGAGATTGGAGCCTGAGATAGTACGTATGGTAATGGTAGATGTCCCGACTCTGTTTCACAAGCAAATCTCCTAGAAGACTGTGTCTCTGTTCCACTGAAACATGTAATACAGCCTTACTTGTAGAACCACTCAGCGATACTCATCCTCAGTTTCTTCCAAGTTGCCCTAATTGAGGTTCATGCGCACTGAAGGCACACCCAAGGGCCCTCAGCACAGTCTCCGGGAGCTGCCTGCCGAGTCTGGCAGCAATCCCTTACCGCTCCCGAACGTATGATTATAACACACCTCAAAGACCCAACAGTTAAAGAACGCATGTCAAGCCTTCTGGGGTCGATATCATTGCGCTCTCGCAGGACTTGAAATGGGTGGGATATCTTCGTATGAGCAGCTTCAAAGTTGTATATGAAACCATATTGTGAAAATGGTGAACCAAGACCTTGGGTGGTCTGATATTCTGCAAAGGCTTCAAGCAAACATTAAGTCAATGACGATAGTGATTTGCACAACAATACGCAACGGGTACCCAACTCGCTAGTAGAACAAAATCATCCATGAGGCTCAGCTCAGTCAATCCGCGGACGTGCCAAGTAGTAGGGTCGAGGAAAGAAACACACGCATATGCGAAAATAAGGGGCTAAAGAGATGCACCAGTGATCAAAAAAGGTCTGAATCCACCAGGAACCGCGGATATCAGAGACAAACGGTGGGATCACACGCAATTGCTTCCCCATGTCTATCAGCACCTTAAAGCTAAAGAGAGAACAGAACTCACGCTGTCCGAAATACACCATATGCGGGAGGCTAGTCCCAGTCGATGCTGCAAGAAGTCACGTCAAATACAAGAAGGCGCGGACAAAACGGAGAAAACATACGTATCGACGCACTCCCATCTGGGTCTTCCCCGCCTACACATCTACGTACGTGGCGCGGAGCCGCTAAACGCGATATCAGTGCAAGTCACAGCAGTCAGAAAGGTAGAGTGTTCCGAACGCGGTTCAGTAAACTGCCAATATTCCGTAGCGCTGAAGACCATGTGAGCTCTCGAGATAAATATATAGCAAAATAGACTTTACTGGTGCCTGTAACCTAGCCTCGTAGGTATCATTGTCGGCACACCGTCTAAGTATGACGTTAAGTATATTCGAAAAAGAAGATGCGCACACGGAACATACCGAATGAATGCACGCCTGTAGCAGTACGCGAGCGATACGCGAGCAGTAAGTCAGCGTGACATGTTCTCCGACGGACACGACTTGCACAGAAGAGCGTACCTCGAAAAATATTATTGATTCCAATCATAGTTTCCACGAGCTCAGCGAATAAATGATCCCCTGTCCTCGGCTGGCCTGGTGGCACTCGTGTTTAGTAACATTCCACGACAGGGGTGCGGACTCTTTCACCAAATGTGAATAATCGTAGTGCAGCATCAGGGAAACTGTTCCTGATAGACAATGCTGCAATGCACGCAATAGCACCCTACTCGTGAAAATAACATAAGCTGTATCATAAAGAAGCATGATCCGACGCACTCCAAGCGAATGACCTGCAGACATCATTGGTCGGCAGATATTGATAGCGAACATCGGGACTTACCGCACACAGCTACATCATACTGGGGATATTTTTCAAACTGCTCTCGCAAAGCATCAAGCGCACACTCTCCAACACTCCTAAAAGCATAAAGAAAGCCTGTGTGCACACGGGCATCTGTGTTCTTAGGCAGGCCTGGTCCACGAAGTGGAGAAAGCATGAGGGACGCATCTACTTGCCGTCGGGTGTCAAAGTTGTCATCTTAGAAGCTTGCACCTCGAAAGTTACCAATAAGCGCACTCGTAATCTCACGGCTACCCCTGAAAGAAACCACAAGTTCGTTCCTCGTGTCATCGCGAGCAACAAAACCTTGGATGGCCGTAATGACATCTGTAAACTGCATGATCTCAGTCCTCGAGACCACGCGACCCACCACGGGGTTATCGACTATATGCGTACCTGGGTAACCAGCACATTTCCCATCGGGCGCGGGCATAGAACTTGGTACGCGCCAGATGCATACTTCGTGTATCTCACAAGCTCATTGTACACTTCCTCAGGAATACCATTGTGATCGTGCATACCCGGGAAGCGAGGCCACTTCCAGGACGAGCGGGGAGGACGCGATGTGTCGTCAGGCGGATTTCTGTATCAATTGTTACAATGGATATGTGTAACATGGAGAACAGACGTACTTGTGCATGATGGTTCAGGGTCAAGCAACATTAACTGAGTCTGCCAAGATCCGGCAAGCCAAATATTAATGGATCGACCTTGGGGTAAGTACCACCAGTATGCGGAACATTTTCTGGCACATGTAAGCCACATTGTATGCAATCAGTCTGATATATGGTTCCCGAATCCATCCATCTACAGCGAGTTAAAACCATTGCAATTGCAGCCTTGACATTGTAACAAGTTCAAGTGGACTACTCGGTCTAAACTCGGTTCGCGTGGTCTTTGAACTCCGCGATTACATACTAATACATAGTGATGAATTTATGGATATCGACATGTGAGTACTACTACTAGTATTGAACTTGTTTTCTGAAGTGGGGCATCAAGTACGTCAGATCATTACAATGCGTAAATGTACAGAATGAGTGTGATGTGTAGTATATACGATGTATGTGCGAAATATATAAGGAATGTAAGTAGACGCCAGCGCTCTTGAATGAAATATAAAATGTATGCATGTCCGAGAAATCCCAGCAACTCTATGTCGATGGACATGTTATATTGATGATATGCGAGTTGTGCGACACAACTCCAGTATGCGCTGGGTCTTCAATAAGATGAGCGTCTCCTCGAGCTACGATGCTTCTCCGGTCCGCCTTGCCCATTACCGAAACCAGGTGACATGAACCCTAGCAAGCGCTTGAACAAAGGCTGCGGCTTCTTCGGAGCGGGTGGCTATATTCGTATGCGACAAAGCAGCAGAAACATTCACGATGCGAGCACAAAACAAACGACAAGAATCAGCGTCAATATAACGCAGGCAGGCAGGCAAATGCGCACCCCATACTGATACTCCAAATGACCGTTAGGGATGTGGTACGATTGCCCTGGGCGTGGAGGCGGACGGTAAACTGTTCGCTGGTGAGATCCGTGGGACTGTTCCGGGTAATAATACGACGGAGATGTGTGTTGCCGCACGGGTTGTGGCTGCTTCTGTGGGTAAGGATAGGGTTGGGTGCGATGGTGCTGATGCGTAGGGGCCGCAGTTGGCGGATAGATGACTTGTACGTTATGCGAGCGTGATGGTGGATTGTGCGGCGAGCTAGTACGAGAACGCGATGCAGTGTGTAGGGTAGTACGACTAGAGTGAGGGTAGGACCAAATGTCGACTGACTGCGGGTTAGAACGTGACCGCGGATGGGAAGGACGAGAAGATGTGTGCCTATAGGGCTCTTCTTGTCTCGCGGGAGGTAGATTTCGAGACATTGAGCGGCTGGGCACAGGGCGCTGCCGTCTGCGGTCTGGTTCGTCGTAAAACGTGCGGTCACGCATTGTTGGCGACAAGGCAAATGGATTGGAGTATGAATGAGCTTGGGTAGATGTCTGGGAGACCCAGTTTGAAACCCGAGCCTGCTGAGCAGCATATCGCTCCCATGCGGCGGGGGAATAGTCGTACTCGGTCATGAATGCTGATGGAAAGATGCCAAACGATGCGGTTGGTATATGTACAGATGGATGTCACTGGAATGTGGCGTTAGCGGATGCTCTCTACAGCACAAAGACCAGCTGGTGAGGTCCTGAAGGCTGAGGCGATTTTATCAGCTGAATTGATCTTGACCGATATAAAGAGGGCGTGGCGAAATGATGGCGTATTACTATTATATTGGCTCCAAGAGCCGCACCCCACCGAAAATAACGTGCAGAGAACAACGTTTCCTCCCCACGAGGAGGCGCAAGACGATCCTACTGAAACGTCACTATTCTATTGTCTTGCTTATGTAAACAATACTATAGTAACGCCATTGAATGTACTATAAGTACTCAACTCCTGTACTTCAAATTCGAAGTGTTTCAAGTTGCATAGCATGGTATTTGCAACGATCTAAACACTGGAGTATACCTGTCCGTAGACTCTCTTGAGAGGATTTTTTAGCAGCATATTTATCATTTCGTCCCCGAATTCAAGACAAGGTTTCTGGACGATCCGACGTCCGACATTCGACGCGTTGCATGATCCTATTGGAAGGTTGGCGGGCTCGCGCCCGCACGACCGCATGGCCCAAGCTGTATCTGCTGTGGCAAACTCCGGAAGATAGACGAGAAGTCGGATATGCGCGCATCTTTGACCCGTCCAAAGATCATCGCAGTGATACGGGAGATCGTGATATCGATGATCATATCGATGTCATACATAACCTTTTGAAAAAGATGGTTGGGTGCCATACGGGTCCTGGGAAGCTCTGCAGTGATCTTCCTCCATGAAACACCTGACCTACGTGGCCATTCTTAAACATCGCAGGCTGTCCCCTCGACCTCGACATCTACCTCCTGTGCCTTCATTGCGACATCCTTATCTCCTTCGTGCGCAGGTTTACCTTTATCAATTTCAATTTTCTTCCTATCTCATCCCGGAACTCGACTCGTCTTCCGACATACCTTTTCAGACTGGGAGATAGCGCCATTCAGTCTGGCCAAGCAAACCTACTCCCGAATGATTGACTAGTAGCAATCCATCCTTCTGGCTCCGGACCGCGTATGTTCTTAAACGTTGCAAGATGCCAGTTGTTGATTGGCAAGATTGAGGTTGACGGAGATGATAGAACAACATCATGCCTTTAGTATGGTAACTTGGTTGATCGAAATATGATGTCGTTGAAACACTGGCGGTATGCCCATGCCCCATTTGCTGCCCCTTTAGGTTTTCATTCTTTCGTTGGCTGATATGGCAGGTACAATACGCCACGAGATCCTATTTTATCCACCTCCGAGTCACTAGCAAGTCCTTCCATCATTCCACTCACTAGGTTCAGCCTCACCGTTCAGGCAACTTGAAGGTGTGTCAAGAATAATCGCGACATCGACTAACTGCGGGGACCTCCGTTCAACCAATGGGTACGATTTACCACGTCGTGTCCTACTATTCACATCGCCTCTCCCAGAGCCTTAATGTCACCTGGTCCAGTTTTGCAGCAACCGCCGACGATAATCTTGTTCCAGCCCCTCCCTTTTGCCTCATTGACGAGGCTGGCCAAATCTTCTGCCCACCGATCACTCTCCTCGCGCTCTTGGAACGCCTGAGTGGACAAATCGAATCCGCCCCCTCCGTTGGGGTGCAAGACTAGGAACGGTTTCTTATCTCCATCCATCACCTGTTCAAAGTCTTGGAGTAATTCCGGAACGAACTTGAGCCCTGTGCAATTGATTCCAATACCGTTCGGTACTGGCGTATTGTCGTCGCCGTGTATCATAGCGTTTGCCACTTCGCTGGCCGTAAAGTGGTTGCCCCCAGGTTGCCGAGTCTCTGGATACTTGCCACCAGGAAACGTCGCAGTAATCCACCAAGGTTTGGGCCTGATGCTCTCCTTGCAATTATCCATCGCTTGCCTGATCGCCTCCACTTCTCTCACCAGCGGCACCGTCTCAAACGCAACAAAATCGACTTTGTCCCACGTCTCTTTATCAGAGGTGAATACCCGAAGTCGATCCTCGTGAAAGCGTGTCAACGCGTCTATAGAATTGTTCTTGCCTTCGATATCATCACCGAAGGATGTCGTATTTTCATCTGAGTCACTGTATGCCCGTGGCCCGTAAGGAGGAGGGTAAATCCCGCCAAAGTCTTGCATAGGGGCAAGTATAGAGCCAAAGGGTCCAAGCGAGAGAGCTATACGGATGTCCTTTGGGCTGACATCGTGGTGTTCTTTACAGAATTGATGTCTAGCTTTGTCCGCTATGTGAACGGCATTACGCATGGCCTCAGTAGCGACTTCGTGAGAGTAGTCTGCGCACTCAAATGATGCAAATGCAGCCTGGTAGCTGTGGACGACCGGTGCATAACTTGCAGGAAAGCATAGGAGATACACTTACGTCGCTGTGAGAAGGACCCTCGATCCGGCCTCGAGGAATGCATGATGAGCTTGTTGCAGCGTATCGGGCGCGTCGAGGATGATACGAGCGGACCACAATGGGGTGTGAGAGATTGGGAGGTGGAAGTGATCCTCTAGAGTAGTACCCTGCAAGGAATGAGCTCATATGTATAAAGACACCTGTATAATGATTATGATAACTCACGAGTCCTCCATCAGATAGCAGGACTGTCTCGTCGGGCATGGTTGTTGCTGTTGCTAGTGGACGTGATAAGAGGCCCTTCTCCCACAGCGACCTGACACGTCAAGCGCCGCGGTGTTTTGATCTACCCCTGTTTCATCTGTCAAAACTGTTTCAAGGGGTTATGTGCGAGAATCCGCTGGCACAACTCATGCATGTGAAAGAGTCTTGCAAGCCTGTGTCAAGCCTGTTTCATGATACCCAGGTCGAATCAGGTTGATTGCACTGAAGTTGATACCCAGGTCGAATCAGGTTGATTGTACTGAAGTTCAGTGCAATCAACCTGATTCGACCTGGGTATCATGAAACTGGGCAGTGATTAATTGGGCCGCACTTCTTGACGCGTGTACATTCATCCGTGCTCGGACGAACCGCCATCTTCTTCGACTACAAGCCGCAGGTAGTATCACCAACAGATTTTGGCAACTTTGCGTAATAGTCTGAACGATGGACGGTAGAAACGCCAGGAGTCCTGGACGTCCGGAACAGACAGTCTGGTAACGGGTATAATTCAACCAAAATTCAGCTCCAGCTCAAGCAAATATTAGTATCGAGCTGCTGTGTTACGGTGGGCGTCTTCAACACCTTAAAAGCGATGTGCACAGTCCTAGGTACTAAACCACAAAATTTCTCAGACGGTCACACGTTTTGCTCAACTGACAGTTAGCTGCAGCGGTCTACAGGATCGTAACAGCGCTCGGCCGCGCTGGTCCTCAACTCCTGCTCAAGGTCATATGTCATCACAGGCGCACGGTGGGCATATCAGCTCGGTCAGCCGACATGCTCCCCGCAAAGTTAACTTTAAAGGTGCTGTAATTGGTAAATCATACTAAGGGATCGAAAGAAGGGAGAGTCACCAATTTCCCAAACAAAATACATTGAGGAGATACTCGCAAGGTACGGCCTTGCAAACGCAAACTCAGCAGGGATGCCTCTCGATCCCAGCATAAAACTCAAGCCAGTTGATAGCTCACCAGAGGCGGAGAATCGTAGTAACAACTATGCGTCCCTTATAGGGTCCTTGATGTAGCGACGCGACCTGATATTGCGTATGCTGCATATCGGTTAGCATCGCTACACTGCGAATCCCGAAATGAGCCACTGGACAGCTGCGAAACGAGTTCCAAGATACCTCAAAGGGACAAAAGATGTAGGTATAACCTATAAAGCAAATACATCCCTAGGGAATACCGAAAAACCGTTTCATCGGGTATTCGGATGCAAGTTTCGCTAATAATGACAATCGCACCTCCGTCTCGAGTTTTCTTATTGAGCGGGGGAGCAATAACATGGGGGTCGAAAAAGCAAAACGCCAGTCTCCTTGTCAACGACGGAAGCTGAGTACATATGCCTCTCGGATACAGCAAGAGAAGCAATATGGCTTCGCAACCTGTACATGTAGTTAGGATACAAGCAAAATAATTCTACCCTATTATTTGGGGACAACTCTGGTTCGTTGGCGATAGCACAAAACCCACGGTATCACGAAAGAACGAAGCATTTTGATTTAAAGCATCATTACATCCGGGTCAGACTCTTGCTTTGCAGCGTCTAGAATTCGCCGACAATCAGCACCGCCCTCAGAACGTACTATACAACATCAATGAGCAATGTACGATGCATACAGAAGGCACAGCACTTACAATGTCTATTCAGGTCATCTATGCACGCAAAGGTCTTATTACAACCATCGCACGTGAAAGGACGATAGTTCGCATGAAGCTCTTGTGTTGCAGCGTCTAGAATTCGCTGACAATCGGCGCCGCCCTCAGAACGCACTATACAACATTCGATAAGCAATGTATGATGCATACAGGCACAGCACTTACGATGTCTATTCAGAGCATCCATCCGCGCGAAGGTCTTATTACAGCCATCGCACGTGAAAGGACGATAGTTCGCATGAAGCTCTTGTTTTTCAGCGTCTAGAATTCGTTGACAATCAGCGCCGCCTTCAGAACGCACTATACAACATTCGATAAGCAATGTATGATGCATACAGAAGGCACAGCACTTACGATGTCTATTCAGGGCATGCATCCGCGCGAAGGTCTTATTACAGCCACCGCACGTCCAATCATCATAGTTCGCATGAAGCTCTTTTTTTTCAGCGTCTAGAATTCGCTGACAATCGGCGCCGCCCTCAGAACGCACTATACAACATTCGATAAGCAATGTATGATGCATACAGAAGGCACAGCACTTACGGTGTCTATTCAGGGCATGCATCCGCGCGAAGGTTCTATTACAGCCATCGCACGTCAAAGGACGATAGTTCGAATGAAGTTGTTCATGTCGCTTGCAATCGTGCTCCCTTGCGAACCCTTTGCCACATCCCGGCCACTTGCACTGGAATGGCCGCTCTTCATTGTGCGAACGCATATGGCCTCAAGGAGATGCATCAGTATCATGCGTGGACCGATATGAAACTTAATTACCTTTCAAATTAAAGCTCCTCGTAAACGTGCTGCCACACCCAGGCACTGGGCACAGGAAGTTGGCATCCTGCTCGCGGCGCCGAACGGGAACCGAGGCAGGGTGCGGAGCGGGAACCAAGGCAAGGTGCTGTCCGCCATCGTTCGCACCACCCCCATAGTAAAAAGTGACCTCACTATCAACAAATTGAAATGCTTCCTTGGCAGAAGGCCGATCGGTGGGTGTCATAGACCAGCAACAGGTCATAAAATTCCAGAGCTGATCGGTGACACGATCGTCATCTGGACGGGGATGTTTTTCGCCCTTAATAATCACTTGGTACGAGATCTGGAAAATCACGACTTAAGTGAATCCAAGGTACATTTCCCGTTAAAACCTGCAGAACAACTTAGTAGGCTGCACTAGCAAGAGGGAACGACCTGCCTGAAGCATGATGCTACCAAACGAGTAAATGTCGCTTTGAGTGGTGACTGCAAAGGCCGATTCTTCCCCAGTAAGAAGCTCGGGAGCTGCCCATCTCACTGCTCCTGGATGACAGCTCATCTTTGCGAGGTACGTCATGCCGGTCAACTGTTTTAAAGTTCCGGAAAGGCCAAAATCTGCAAGATACGCCTTTCTATCTCCATCGACGAGGACATTGGTCTTGCAGTTGATCATCAGTATATGAGTGATGGAACAAATAAAGGACCTTACACCAGTGAGGTCTCCGTGAATGACGGGGTTCAAGTCTGTGCGTCCATCTTCAGTCAAGCTAAATGTATGAACTGATATAGAAAATTATTCACTTTTCTATGTAATGAGCGCGTTCACCTACGGTAGTTGAGGCCAGCAGCGATATCGTGGAGCTTATGCGCGAAACAATCAGCTCGAGTCCGCACAAACTAGAAACGTAATTGAAATTCTCACCAGACGGAGACGATCAAGCAGTGCGAGGGTCTCATTGTTCTGGTTGAGGAACGACGTCAGAGTGCCGTTGGCTATCCAAGGAGCAACCAAAGCCACAGAGGGGCCAAAGTCCGAAGTAGTACCGATGAACTTCAAAATATTAGAATGTCGCAACCTCTTCCAAATCCCAAGCTCTCTGCGGAAAACCTAAGAAAGTTTAACGAGATCTATTTGTTCCCTACTATAGAACATTACCTCATCACCAATGAATTGTGGTCGGATTGCTTTGACGGCGACCTGCGGGTGAGTGATATGTTAGTGAACATGGAAGAACTGCAATATCCACACGAACATCTACATTGCCGTCTGGTCCGTGGTATATACATCTGTAAATATTTCCGTACGTACCGCCGGAGACGGGGTCTTGGCCGCATCGAGTGATGAGTCCAGTTAAGTCTGGGATGGGGATTGAGGGGATAAGCTGAGTGGAGGGAGGTATTGTGTATGGATGTCGACGATAGTTCCGCCGCGGAATGGGGGAGATCGTGTTGACGCCATGCACTAAAGTTTGTCGTACTGGAAGAAGAAACTGTGCCCGGATGGAAAGCCTGACTAGAGCCTGGTTGCACGTCCATCTCCCACTTCCATGCGTACGATGAAGCCTCAAGCTCAGCTCAAGCTCAAGGTTAGCAGCTTGCTCATCGGCTTTGCAAGTATCGTTTTCGCTTGTACCTTGTTTGCACTGTGACCTTGTCACGTGCAAGTTCTGGTCGTGTCTCCCTGCCATCCCTAGCACACAGCCTTCAAGCTTCACGGCAGATTCCTGCAGCATGGTCTACAATCAGATATAGAAGAGGCCTTCAGGTTGTATTTACAACACTCCCAAGCATCTCACGCAGTCTCTGGAATGGTATTGTTAGACCCGTTGTTCAAGTGCTCAGGCAGTTCAATTCCAGTGGCTCAAGCACTGTCCGGTGGTGTCTTACTAGGAGTTTACGCATCTCCCTCTTCATAATCTTCCTCACTTTTACATCTCCTCTTACACCCCCGACTTTGGCCACACTCATTCATGCCAGAGGCCCAGACTGCAGGTCTCTCGAGATGCGTCCATCCAGAACTTCGTTGCCATCGGTCAAGTCGAACCCGGACGGAGGGAAGGCACTTCGTTGTATCAGCCGCCAAGTTAGACGTTGTCGCTCGCGACAGCGAACCAACAGTCCAGGAAGCATTCCAATTCATCGAAGCCGCAAACAATGACTTCACCTCGCCTGCCATGGAATGCCGAATCGAAAAAAAAAAAAAAAAAAAAAATTAAGTCTTCCTCCGCGATGCACGACTCCGAGGAGCCTTTAATGATCAGGGACATCATACGAACTCACTTGCAGAATCCGGAGTCTACTTTCTTGTCGCCTTGCTACACCACGGTGGGCGATGAGTCGAGCCCTGATGATGCGATTCATCTCGCTGCGGCGATGCAATTCTCCGGATTTCGCAATATGATAGGTTACATGTGGTCTGTCGACGACATTAATGTCGCCAGCCAGATCGTCTGTCTTTTACGACAACCTGGTTGATGATTCAGGGAGATTGGCTGCAAACGTGCTGCGAGAGCGTCGCACAAGGCTGTGAAGATGTTACGCAAGAAGATTCCGTATGAACAACATATCGTATTTGTTCACATAGATATCTAGATTGAGGCTCTTTCACTATACATGATTTGGTGCAATGCCGAATCTCTCCAACATTTTGTTGAGATCCCCTTTGAACAGAATTGTATGTATTCACATAGGTGTCTACTTCGAAACTCATTAACGCAATTGTTGCGTTTACAATGATCCACACAAGTAAAACTCAGCAGCCAGTATTCGTGCAAATCAAGATTAGGCAACAACGATGCGCATACATAAATATCAACATCCCAGCAACTGATCATGCCTTTCCTCGGTGCCTCTTCCGATTACCACCACCATCCACGCCCTCAGATTTGTTCAGCCTATCGAGCAATGACGACATTCTAGGTGCAGGATCTCCCGACTCCTCGCCCCGCTCGGCATGTGCTGCAGCGCCTTTGATGCTATAACCGCCCATAGGATGCTTGTCCAGCTCGGACGAATCCTCCACACGTTTTTTTCCTGCTCCCCCACGTCTTCGCAAGGTCTTCTCCGTATCACCCGGGATAGGCATCGTCATACGGCTCAGCAACGAAGGTGTCAGCTGTCGTTCCTCGGTCAATTCCGTTTTTGCTCGTTTGATCTGCGGTACTGTTTCTCCTGAGCTAAAGGATCGTTTGCGCGGTGCGACAGAGCCAGAGTCACGAGTTTGCATTGCTGGTCGGGAGTTCGACACCGTGCCGCTTGCGTTTGTATGCGAAGGTCTTGACATATCTGGTCTTTTCAACAGCGGACGTCCAGTTTGAGGTCGAGCTGGGAGGTGAGCAGGGCGCTCAGGAAGCCCATCTCCATCGATCGTTGTACTCGAACTTGCTTGCGACATTGAAGGTTCGGTTAGTGACTGCTCAAACACAGAAAGAAACAATGGGCGTCAATGGAGAAAGCGGAAAGCGGCCCACTGCGAACCCTGATGAGTACTTGAATTTCATCGCTGTTGTTTCCTGATCCCAACTGTTGCGCCTGCGCTTGGAATCTGCTTATGGATGTAGCCAGATTAAACGGAACTACCCAGTTTTCACGTTCTTTTCGCTGGGAACGAGTTATTTTGCAAAACCATGTGGATGGCATAACTTACGTGTTTACAAGCTAGAAGGAGGGAGCCTAGTGTGTCCCACATGGTGGAAGACTCGATTTTGGTGTCGTAGAGAGCCTAGATCAATCATTCAGTGGATTGACCGCAGACTTTGTGCGGACGGCTTGCCTCCAACAGATTTGGCGCTCCATCAACAACCTGTCGCCGAAGAAGTGAAAACTGTTCATGAGTGCAGATCTGAGGGCGAACACGACTTTCTTCTTCGCATGCTTGGAGTGCCTCCACCACTCGGCCCGCAAGAACAAGTTGCTCTTCAGGAGAAAACCTTTGCAAGACAGGTTTTCTCATCAGAGCCGTAGAGTAAAATCGCAACAACAAAACGGGGGAAGCAACTCGTTTTTCAATGGCGACGAAGTGCGCCAACGATATATAGAAGTCAATGGTCTTGATGGATCCCAAGTCGTTCGATTTCACGTTGAGAGAAGACCTCGCCTTGTCGAGAAGCACGTGCAGAAGATCCATTCCACGCGCAGAGCCTGGTGTGTAGCAAGGCATCGTCAGAAGCAGGTCCTTTATTATCACTTCAACATCGCGTGTTTCCAGCCTCTTGATAGCCTAGGTGGTGTAAGTCAGCCTTGCGAAAAAGTCGAAGGGTGCAGCAACTTACCGTCAGAAGTTGACCCACAAAAACTTTCTCTGTATCTGTGCCAGGCGTTTTGGTGTGTTTCTGAATGATAGCCTCAGCTGCATCAACTTTCAAAAAGGCTATCACGAGCGAGCGTAAACGATCACGAATGTGCTGCTCTTCCTCGTCTATCGGGTCCTCAGGGGGAATTATTTGATCGCACAAGACTCCTAGAGTGACGCCGGGATCCATGTCAAGGTGGTCACAAAGGGCTGTTTTGACAACAACAACCTCCTCCGGTTCGTCTGACGGCAATGGTTAGCAAAACTCGCACGAATGAGATGGGATTTGGGTGCATATATGCTCATCATGTATGTTGTATTTGTGTGTATATGCTCCGAAGTCGTCTTACTTACCGCTTTGAAGAAGTTGCACAAGCACATCTGAATTTCGTTTAACCCACTTGTGCTGAACGGACGAAACACTTGATATCGCTCGGTATCCTTCGATACGGACCTGCAGTCGGGGTATCATGAAAAGAGCATGCGAGACCAAAAACGACGCACCCGCGAATCTTGATCCTCGCAAAGATCGTAGACTACGTTGATAGCATCTTCCTCTAGGTCAGGGAAATCATTGAAAAAGTAACGTATGTGATTTGCTGCATAGCATTTGAGCTGAGAATCTGAAGAATGAGCAATTTCAATGAGTTTCGTGAGCGCATCGCGCCGCTAGTCGGAAAATTATTGAGGTTATTGAGGAAGACAGTGAGTTCCTGCGAGTCTTACCAGGCCTCCACCTCGATTTCTCTCTCTCTCAGCGTTCTCGACGAGCCGTTGTATCGATTCCTGGTCGTCCATTTGCTCTCGTGGTGAGCAAGGGGAGGGTATAACTCGCGGTGGAGGCAACAAAGTAACGGCTAATGCTTGGCTAATGCGAAGGAAACGGGTATTCTCCAAAAGCGGAAATATATTCGCATCAGCGAACTGGGCATTACGTGACGTCCATACGCATGTTAAGCACGAGTTCCACGACATATGGACGCACCTTCACCTCTTCCCATCTTCTCTAACGATCCAACATGAGTGTACGCACTAACGAACAAATTCTTCATGATAGAGTTAATTTACCTCGCCTGGTAAAAAGGCTTGAGAGATCCGTGTCCGAGGATGATTGGTCCGATAGCTCCCAGCGGGACACCTGGATCAAAGCTCAGGGCACTCTCCAGGTTCGTGCTGACTTTTTCGAGGATGTCATAAAGCTTCAAGAAGCTGACATTGTTTCAGCGAATCCGACACGCGCGCTTGCTCGTAAAGAACGTCGAGGTCGATGACCATGGTGCTTCACCGTACGTGGAATTGCTAAGGCAGATTATCCATTTAGGTAACATTCATTGTGCTTCTGTAGAGCGTCAGAGCATCGTTATCAGCGCTTGCGCACGACGCTAGATCAAGTCGAAGCGTTTGTAACAGAGGTCGAGCAGGTATGCAGCCTTTACTGCGACACATACATGGCTTATCTGCAAAACTAGAAAGCGGCTCCTCCACTTAAGAGACCAAATGCAATTCTGCCATCAATACGTGCTCCCGTAACAAAGACAGCTGAATTCGAGACCATGCCTGTGGAAGCGACCCTCATCCCAACAGAAGATACAGTTCAAAGCGCGCCTAGTGCGGATGACCTCATACCATCCTCGCAGACAGAGTCTTTGGCGTCTGAGCCCCTTGTACCATCAACTCTTCCCGCAGCATCTTCCGCTACTTCCAAGATCACTGCTACACCTACCATCCTCCAAAATTCTCGCGCACTACAGGAAGAGCTCTCAGAGCAACTCGCATTAATGGCGACACAGCTTCGGCGCAATGCTACCCACTTTTCCGATTCGTTGGTTAAAGACAAGAGCGTCGTTGAAACAATGCAGGAGAAGCTCGAAGGCAACTTCGACTTCATGAAGAAGGAACGGATACGGCTGAGGGACTTCAGGGGAAAGAGTGGAAGTACAACATGTTTGGTGATAATGAGCATACTTGTCGTGCTGGTCGCGTTCATGCTTATGGTTCTGGTTATTAGAGTAGCATGACCGATGCTCACAGTCACGCCTTTCTTTTTTACACATCATAGTTCTGTTCATATGCATAATCATCATTCTGTTGTTCTAGTTAGGTCACAACAGTCGTCATCATATATATTATGTCCAACAAATATCCAACACCTAGACAATGAATGGTATGTGTGCGGGGCGGTAATCATAACTACAAAGAAACGCAACGCCAAACCAGCATGTCCCGATGGTTAATTATGTAAGTCCAAAAGACTAGCTAGTAATGTCCCAGAAATGAATGCGCACAGCAACAAAGATGTGCAGAGTCCTAAATGATATATCTATTATTTAATGCGAAAGAATGTTATCAATGGATTGGTTCAAGAAGTCCTTGCGAGGTGTCAAGTCCGCGCGGGGGAAGCGAGCCGCCATAGCCTCACGAGCCGTCCTGTGGTGAAGTCAGTATCAGGATGTAGTCGAATATAAGGAACAACACACTTCTTTGTCACAGCCATCAGGTCTTGAGTGCTCAAGAAGTTCCTGAGTGCATTGTACAACTCATCGTCCGAGGGGTTGGGATTCGGGCTGGGACCGGCAAACACAGTCGTAGCCATAGAGAACGTCGACGTTGGGCGGATTCCTCCAAAAGGCTGAGGAGGACCACCTAAGCTCAGGGCGGGGGACATGGAGCGGTTAAAGACTCCGGATGCCATTCGTGAGTCGGGCGGCGTCATGCCATATACACTCCCATGCGGACCCGAATTGGACGGAGTGAACATATTGATCCTTTCTTGCGAGGGTCCTCTCCAGTTGGCCATCTGAGGTGGTGGGCGGTTGAGGTCAGATACGGCACGAGAACTTGGGCGCGAAGGTACGGGCAGGTGGGGATGCGATGAGTTACTATGTATCATGTTCGTGTCACGGTAGTAGTCGTGGTCTCCTGACTCAGAGCGGCCATACTCGTAGACAGACGGGCGTTGTGAGCCCGACGGAAGACGTGGTTGAGGGGCGGAAAGATACATGGAATTCGCTTGGTTTAGATCAGGAGGCGAGCCAGACGAGTTGCGGGATTGATTGTCGCCCCAATTTTCAGCCTCATAGTCTGCACGAATTGCCATTAATGGTTGTCACGATGAGAAGGCACGTTGGACGCACCACTAAACTTCTTGTATGGTATCATAGACTCGTTGAACTTGACGTCATTGTTGTTAGTGATGACCTTCTTGCTTCCGCCATCATCGAGCACGATACGAGTGTTACCCCAACCGAAGTCGTCCATCCACCAGAATGAATATATAGGCAGGAAGAAGCTATAAACCGGGTACCTATAATGACAGAAAATGAGCCATGGCATCTGATAGGTAACAAGTCGACCCACGAAAGGAGATAAACCACCATCCATCCGACAAGCATGAACTCTCGTCTGATGATGAAGATAAGAGCCTGGGAACAGACATCGTAAACTATTTCTCGGTGACTAAACAAGGTACTCACCTGAAGACCATACACCGCTGCCAACATGACTATGGAAATCAGAGGGAACGGTGAATTTCCGGTTGCGACCTCGATGATCAGCCAAACCAACTAGACGCAACGTCAGCTCTAACTTGGCGATTTATTACATGTGATAACTCACATAAACAACAGTGCCAGGTAAGATCTAATGAAAAACATCAGTGATCGTGCGTTGACGCCTTGAAAGGACCTTACCAAAGTACCGAGCAGATCGAGAAAGACGAAGAACCTCATCGAGAAACAGCAGACTCCGCAAAGGTCAGGGAGAACAGCAAGCTCGCATAGGTTGTGAACAGTGGAGTTGATCCAACGCCTACGTTGCGAAAACAGTACTCTCCAGGATACCGGTGCCATGGTCCGCGCAATTGCGTCCGGAGTAAACTTGGTCTTAAAATGAGGGAAATGTTTCATCAAAAGCGTCGTCAGGAATCGATCTTCGCCGAGGGAGAACAGGTTCTTCTTGTGCAGGGTGTCCACGTTACTTTCCGCATATTCATCAATTACACGGTTGGAGATGATGAGCGGTCGGCCTTTGTCGGTGGTGCGGATGCGGTACAGGGTGAAGCAACCAGGAAGACAAGAGACTGAGCCGAAAAGACTCTCGAACGCCTTGGACAAGTTGTGCGAGATATAGTACTCGTATACCTACGGAAATATTAGCACAAATACACAAAATGTGCAAAGCTAAATCACTTGCCTGGATCATGGTCCACCAGGATCCCTCTTCATTCTGGAGTTTCGTTTCACCACAAATGCCAACTATGTTGGAATCTGATATCGAGGCTGCCACTAGACGGTTAAGAGATTGGGGGGTCACGGCCTACGCAAAGGGTGTTAGAGACTTCTGCGATGCTGAGCACTAAGGCGTACCGTGTCTGCATCCACAGTGAAGATGTACTCGTAGAACGCGGGGTCAATGCCAATAACATTTCGCATCTGATGATATATCTCGAGCTCTAGCGGGCACATGGGTGCATTGAAGTGCACTCTGTTCAAGTACTGCATCACCATGATCTGACTGTCACGCTTGCCACGGTTGCCGGGTTTCGAGCGTTCACTTGGCTTTCCGACCTTCACGACGACAATGTACCTAAACGAAGAAATCAATCTCAGCAATGACTTGATGACTAAGTAGCGGAGAACGTACGGAACAACATGACCCTCGAATTCGTACAATCCGGAGTATACCTTGCCATAGTTGAGCTTCTGCGAGCCGTCTCCGATCGATTTGAACATCAGAGGCTCAGGATCATTTGCTGGGTCAACGCCAAGGATGTCGAGAACGATGGCAGGTGTTGGCCGTTCATTACCGCTGCCAATGATATTCCCATCGCAAATGACAAAGATCAGTTTCCTCTTGTCATCGTAGTCCAAACCGGCAAGCGAGTCGATTGTGCGGCGAAGGGAGTCCTCCCCTTCCGTGTAACAAGGGACCTGGCACAGCACGAACTTATCCAGTAACTCAGGGTTGCGCTTGGTACTGAGCTGGAGCGCAGCAAGGACTGTGTCGAGTGAGCGCAAGCAAGGTTCACGTAGGAGAGAGACGCACATTTCAACCCCATCGAGGCCATGAGGACGCTGGAGAACACAAGCAGAAGAATGTTCTGCACCTGACATCTAGGAGTGTATCGGAAGTCTGTCTCTCCCCAGTAGAAGGCGTTGGAAAGACAGTCCATATTCGCGGTACGGTTTGTAGCACTCATCGCGTCCAAGATTGGGTTCAAAGCGCTAGTGATGTCCTGCCCAGCTTGTTCCTGAAAGAGTGCAACGAGGTTCGGATCAAGGAAGTTGTACTTGGCAACATCCAGGTCGATCATGTTCATGGTGTAGAGATAATCCGTCAAATCATAGATACTGCCGTCGTAAATTGCCCATGATCTGCGGAGATGATGAGTGATATCACTGAAGAAGGTTAAGTACGACTCACCGTGGATTCGTGGCCTGGGTACCCTGAGCGTAGATATCGCTTGGCTCCCAAACCAATGGACCAAGATAAAACTGATCGATCTTTGGTTTGAAGGTCGCGGTGTACCAGTCCTGGTTGTCGAGAGCTGTGGGAGTCGTCGGAGCATTGGATCCGGAGGAATGCATGGCTTCCGGGAACAGGAGTAGGGTGTTGTTCTCGGGAGTAATTTTCATTGTCGGGTCGCTGACAAGACCCGCGCATGCCAAATTTAAGGGAGGGGGGAAGTAGTAGGTCATGTCGGTACCAGCGAGCCCCGTCAGGGTGGCCTCACCATTACTTGCCTCTCCCACGATGTCACTGTGGTCACCGCGAACGAAATTGGAGACGTCGTAAACCCTGCCTTGAATGGCGACATAGTAGTTATTGGTACCCGTATGTTGAGCCACTTCGTTCTCCGTCCACGCGTAGTTGAAGTCCGGGCAAAGAATGATACCGAAGGCGATGATGTAGAAGAGGACAAGGCCATTTCCGAGGAAGATGAGAATGCAGATGGTCAATTTCTCTCTCCACGCAAGACGGATGTCAGGACGCTTCATACGGCCTAACCAAGTTAACAGGAAGTCGGGAATGTACCAGGTGAAGAAGCGGACGAAAAAAAGCCAGTAACGTCGGATTCGGGTGGTTGGCAGCTGTTCCTCCAACATCTCGGGAGCGTTGTTCGCGGATAAGACGGCGGGTTTAGGCACAGGGGGAGGTGGTGCTTCAAAGGTGTCGTGCTTCTTGTCCCACATCACGGAACCCGAATCCTCGTGGTAACTAGGAGCAGCAACATGAGACGGAGCGTAACCATCAAATGCAGGTGTCTTCGGCTCTTGGAATGGTGCGGCAGGCGGTTCGTCGTAGTATGCTGACTGACGTTCATCACCTGGGTAGTCTGTGGCGTCATCGAGCATGGCGCTCTCGTCTTCTTGTGAGTCCTCGCGAGCAAGCTTCTTCTGCTCTTTCTCCTCGGAACGCACGACATCTTCTACCATCTTCCATGCCAAGTACGACAGCCAGATCCTCTGGTTTCCAATCACAAAGTCGATACCCTCTCTCCAGCCGTTAGACTGCGCACACTGACGAATGCGCTCAAGGACCGATCCCCGCATAGTAGGACGATATCTATCACAAAACTCTGCTTGATCAAAGTCTGCAACAAACTCAACCCGTTTCCTCGATACGATGTCTGGGAGCAACAGAGCCCTAATTTGCGATTTGACGCGACGCCTGTCAAGGGAGTTCGAGAATCCAGTGTCATTGGGACGAATGCACGTGATGGTCCACGTTGGCACATTCTCGATGTTGGACAAGACATCCCAAAGCGTCTGGTTGAGCTGGGTAGTGACGGGATAGATTTTGGATGGGTTTAGGCGAGGGTTCTCATTCGAGCTTTCTCCCAACTGAGTGATCATGCGAAGAGGGCGGGAAGACACCTGGGCTTGGACGATACTTTCCTCATCGCTCTGGTGCCTTTCCGTAGACAAGCTGGGACCCGACACGAGCTTCGCGACAAATGCATCAGCTGAAGTGCGAAGGAGAGTGACGAATGCAGGGTCAAGCATGTCGGCATCCTTCTCCACGAAATTGCTAATGTCGTATGAACAGGGACCTGCATAGTGGTTGATCCCGAAAGACCTTTTCTCGTCTGCGGACGGTGTCGCAATGAAAGACGAGTGCGCACTAAACTTGGCAGTCAAATCCTGCAACAGTTCAGCATTCCGCTGATCGCCCGCACGCCCTGACTTGAAGGACGTTACGGCTTTGTCAACGACACCCAGAAGACCACCAGGTTTCCGTGACGTTTTCTCAGTGGTATATGGACCCCGAAGAAGCTCAGCGCAGGCTGAGTTGTCCACAGCATTGACAACCGGTAGCGAGTTCCCATCAGCAATCATACGACTGTTGGAATTTGTGTTGTCGTCGAAGACGTTGCGGAGGATGTGGGATTGCACGATTTCGTCGGTGAAGTTGATGCAGAATTCATCAAAACCATTCTGATGAGCAGAGATCAGGGGAGTTGGGCCACTCGACCCCGAAGGTGCCCGCGTCTGATAGCCGGCTTGGTCAAGCAACACAATGCGAGTGGCGGAACATGTAGAGTTGAGGGAGGCAGGGGCTAGCTTGAAATTGGCTGTTTCCACCACGAATGCAAACAAGATTGCGTAGAGATCGCGAACTAGCTGATCTCGCTGTGTTGCACTTTGTTGCGCATTGAGTAGCACAGGTGTACAGCTCCTTGCGTACATAGCTCGTTTTGCACGTCAGTGTGTCACCGAGTTCTTCAGGGGAAACGCCCAACAGCTTTGCTGCCTGTTGGAGGACTGGCACGTTGAGGACGTATGCAGAGACGTCCTGTGCATCGGCCTCCCCGAACTCGAGGTTGCCAAGTAGCAGGATGGCAGCAAGCACGTTAAATAGTGATGAAACGTGCTTGGACTTGAAGCCTAACGTCTTCATGGCGTCCCGCAATTCATCCATCGCGATGCCGTCATCGCTGAATGGACCGGCAGGCAAGTGGTAGCAACCGGATGATGCCAACAGGGCGTAGTCAGAGGGACCTTCCAAACCCATGTAGTCACGCTCCATTGGCGTAGCCCCAGCAAGAAGTTGGTAGAACACATGGTAAGAGCGCTCTTCATGCGATAAGCGTGTTAAGCGGGATTTGTCAAGCCCAAAGGCGAGAACCTTCGCAGCGCTAATACGCCCGCGTTCGTTGAAGTGAAGCTCCGTGTAGCGTGTGTAACGCGAGGCATTTGGGTTCACAGCGGTTTTTTTGCGTTTCCGAAAGACTCGAGCAGCAGCGAGAAAGACTTGATTTGCTCGGCAATTTTGGCCTCTCGTTTGGAGTGAGCTGAAAGGCGCAAAATCTGGTCCATGAGCAGGCGACTGCTTGCAGTCTTTCCCGAGCCTGAGATTCCCCTACGTAGCAGAATTGCGCCATGAGCTGCAGTTTTGTCTGATCCACAAGTAACTCACCGAGTGACAACTGCTTGAGACTCGTTCCTCCTTCTCATAAGGAGATACATTTTGGCCGCTAGCTCATACAAGTGAGGCTGAGGCGGTCTCCGAGAATCTGCCAAGCCCAGCTTGGTGTCCTTGTAGCATCTCTCTTCGTACTCCTTCGCGTTAGCATCGTTGACGTTGGCGAGTGTCTTGTAAGGATTAACTACCACAAGGTTTGTGGATCCGAGTCTAGTGTAGGGTAAATCAGAGCGAAATCGAGCGCTGAGAACAGCAAGGATGGAATCATCTGTAGGATAAACGGTGGCAGACGTAGAAGACGAAACAAGGTCAGTAAGTTCGCCCGAGCTTACAGCCTGGGGCACGAGAGTGGCCAAAGCAGAGGCCATCGTGCTGGGAGGTCAAGAAGCAACGAGTCGTCGAGTGGAAAGAAATGGCAGCCAGACATAGGCTGTCGGCATGTGGACTGACAGTTGACTGCGCCTCTTTCCGGTGTGAAGACACGTTATTCTTGGGCATCTCCGTTCTGGGCGTAAGCGCATATGTCTCGACCTATGGGGAACCTCGCTAATTAGGGTACTTTGGTGGATCAAGTCACACTGGTTTGCCGGAGGAGAGGCTAAGAAAAGCGTGAGACCGTGATCTGTCAGTGGGCGCGGGGCACAGGTCACAGAGGTCTGGATACGAGGTAACAGAGCAACAGTGCTATTGAGCGGACTGCCCTGCCCGACCGTCAAACCCAGACCGACATTGATTTCCAAGACTACATTCGATGTTCATTGCCGCTAACGAGGAAGGAAGGTCAAAGTCTTGGTTCGTAGTACTGCTCAGGATCCGGGATCACAGGTGAAAAGACCCACCAACTTGGAACTAAAATACAAAGCAGTACTTGCCCTATTTTCTGCAAGACAATCATATCGATCGTTCACAGAGGACATGCATACCGCATGTACTATGCAGAGGGCGCGTGTGCAAGTACTGTTCCAAAAGACACTGATTGGGAAATCTCGTGTGAGAAACAGACTAGCCAAGTGTTGCAGTAGCCGTTACTTGGCCAGTGCTGCATCATTGCCGACTCCTGGCATTTCCCACCACGGTTCCCAGAATACACCTCTGTTTCGAAAACGACGCCGGGACCCTCACATCGGAACGAACCTCTATAATGCATTGCAAGCCCACAAGGAACTCACTGTAGGCTCATGTCACAGACATCAAACAAGTTCAGTGTGTTTCTTTGCAAATTGTCCTTCAGCCTGTCACCATGATGGTGTGACCCACGAGGCAGTGCACTCATACTAATCCATACTTCACGGGCAAACCCCTGTCACGCGGCAGTTTCCTCAATCCTTAATATGCAGCTCACCTTCGCGCCAGCCGGATGGGCCTCCATCACACCTTCGGAGACAGACCGGCAGCGGATAGCCGATGGACTAGCAATAGACTTGGCGTCATGGAACAACGCAAAACCTCGCCAAGTTGTGCAAAATAGTATATAGTTGGCTTCGAGCACCTCGGACCGTTCATTTCAAGCATGATCTCGAGAAGCGTAGGCGCATGCATGCAATGACTTGCGGTGCATGAAGACGTGGCTTGCTCATGTCAAGTCCAGCTGTGCTGTGAAGGAGTCAGGACAGTGTTTTAAGGTAAGGGTCTCGACTCTCGTTTCTGAACTGAACCTCAAACCATCACAAAATCCGGGTCTTAGGTTTGGATATCCGGTATCAGTTATTCACATTCGATAGAGAGAACCAATACATTTCCACTTTCACGCTATCAAAGTCCACCTTGGTACTGGCTGTACACGGCGCTGCCATTTAATCGAAGCAGAATCACCCTGCAAGTTGGCAACCCTTCTGCGCCGAGATATGACCTCCGAGACCTAGAAGCCATTCACGGGCAATCAGTTACCTGTTGTGAGTACACCCTCGGCGAGTCAGAAATGACGCCATCTTACTAGTACCCTTTTCCCTTTAAAAGCACTGTCGAAACTTTGAGGTGTAAGAAGCACTGACGCTGGCCTCGAGGTATTGACAGACTTCTAGACAAGCGGGGATTCCACATCCCGTCGAGCTCTTCCCGGCATCAACCTACCCACGATGAAGAAACACGGGGTGAAGAAGGAACGTTGTCCTTTAATTAGACCAGTGAAGTCACACAGACGAGTGCCTGAGGGCAATGTCTGGAAAGTGATACTGCTGACTTAACAACCTCTGACGGTGCCCGCTACACCCTGTCGGGTTCCACGGAGGATCATGTGGCTCGGACCAAGCTCAGGAGTTGATGATATCGTCGGGAGGCAAGTTTAAGTACCAGGTCAACTGGATCATTCCGGACTGCTAATGGGAATCTGATTGAGAATTATTCGGTAGGATGTTCCGCGAACCCTACAGTCTTCTCTGCATGTCATCCTTCTGCGCTTTCAGTGCGGCGTTCCATAATATCCATCTAGTTCTAAGTCGTAGGAGCAGCAGAAATAATCAAGGTTGAACATTATCTCCTGGTAAGTTAGGTTCCATGTGAACATCGAACTACTCGCACAGTGCTACCCGGAGTCATTCCCACCAATCAGAGGTTGTTCAGCAGTTAGGGGGCCTTACAGTGCCTTATGGAAATCCGATCATTTAAGCTGACACAGTCCGGACTTTCGATGGGCGGCCGGGTCAAAGATAAGATTACCTTCATCAATACTGTACTGGTACGAATGGCTAGCCTGGCTTCCAAGGGATTGACTTTGATTCAAATCTAGGAAGGACACCAGAATGTCGGCACGGTATGGACGAGTCTTTCGAACTCGGGAGTTGATGATATCGTGAGGAGGCAAGAATTACCAGTTGAAGCACCAGGTCAATTGGATCATTCCGGACTGCCAATGGGAATCTGACTGAGAATTACTCGGTAAGATGTTCCGTGAACCCTACAGTCTTCTCTGCACTTCTGCGCTTTCAGTGCGGTATTCCATGATATCCAGCTAGTCCTAAGTCGTAGGAGCAGCACAAATACCATCCCCTGGTAAGTTAGGCTCCGGATCTGAACATCGAACAACTCACATGCTACTAGGAATCATTCCCACCAATCAGATGTTGTTCAGTAGTCAGGTAGCCTTAAAGTGTCTTCATGGAAACCCGTTCATCTATGCCGACACAGTCCAGACTTTCGATGGGCGGCCGGGTCAAGAATGAAACCCTCCTCGTCAATACTGTACTAGTACGCGTGACTAGCCTAGCCTCCAAAAGATCGGCGCTGATTCCAATCTATGATTCGAATCCTCGAGACACGATCTAGCTTGACTAGGAAAGACACCAGGAGGTCGGCGCAGTATGGACGAGTCTTTCAAGGCCGTCTGACTTCGACTTCCGATCGTAATCCATTCCAAGATGAGTGAGAAAAAAACACCGATATCCCTGAGTCTGGGCTCACAAACATGAGAGTTTAGGGTTTGCAATGAGTCCGATCTGAGCCTTCTGTCTCCAAAACGATTCAATTGATTGTTGGACCTGAGAGTACAGGGTCCTTCAGCGACGAATTGCGTCCGGGATGCGGCATCTGACCTCCCAACATGAGCTTCAAGCGCTTGTCTCCGAAACGATTCAAATGGACCTTGATGGGTTATTAAACCTAAGAGTACAGAGTCCGTCAACGATGAATTGTATCCGGGATGCGGCACCTGACCTCCAACTTGGTCTCCAAACTATCGTCCTCCGAAATTGCTTTGCATATGCATACGCTTACCTCCAATTAGATGTCGCCACAGGAACAGCACGAGGCGTTTCCTAAAATATCGGCCAATGGCAAAAGTCTCCAGGATTGACGATGCGGCTGCCCAGATTGACCTCCGCTTGTATTTGTCAACTCGACATGGAAAACTTCGGCGAGGACCGGACGACCTTCGGTGTACTTAACATTTGAATTTCGCGGCGCTCTCCGATGTCAGAAACCCGTCAACGTCGAACGAGGACGCTTGGATGGTTTGTAAGCGGAGTGCCTGAGGAGTCAGTACTCTTATCGCACCCTGGATGCTTTTGACATGGAAGGGTGGTCAGGGTGAGTATCTAATCTTTGTTCTTCGTACATAAGTAGACTGACGTGAAACAACTCGAATACTTATGCTTCTATAAAATATCTCACTCATCAAAGGAGATTGTAGCTCGCCGAAGATGCATTCCCATCATCACTCGCGCCGCGTTCGCTGGATTCCACGCATCAGTGTATTGATGCCAAAACTCATGCGAATACTAATGTTGATGAGCTAGCGTGAAACGCACAGCAAAGAATTCGAAGAGCCCGCATTCAGTAAGCGAAAGGTCAGTTACTTCCACCGAGTATATGTCCAAATCGTATCATAGCATAATTGGGATAGGCTCACCTTTCCTATGGGGAATAAAATCGAGGGTACAAAGGCGTTCCAACTCATCAAGTGGTTTATTGAAGCCTATCATTAACGTTCGCCGACATGACCATGGTTGAACGCAGCCAATGGCCAATAAAGCGCCTCCGACGAAGGATCCACCGTACCCCTCGAAGTCCTCGCATGACACTCCACACGACTCCACACATAGGAGAACGACGTACTAGTAAACGTCAGCTCCACATAAATCCACCCGCGTATCGAGAACCGGTGTCATCCACAACAGCGAAGCCGCCATATTGTCAAACATCCAAACTTCCCCACCAATGGCCTTTTGGTCGCTTTGATCACGTGGTGTCGGATCCGCGATAAAGAGCCCGTCGTAGCCGTCTCATTCTCTTCTCGCTAAAATACGACTGAAACAAGCATTGTGTTTATTGACAGTGATCTGACCATTTCAATGGTGAGCTGTTTTGGCCGGCAATCATGCGCCCGATAATCAGCAGCATCATGGGACTGATCATCGTGTACGATTGGGTGGCGCACCAGGTGGCACCTGGCAAGGAAGCTTCACGGATTTGTTAATAATTATCGATGAATGATGGAAGGACACGGATAACAACGGCTATCGGGAATGTGTCAATAGTTATCACAGAGATGATGATCATCGCGCGCCTTTGAATCGATTGACGAGAAGTTTCCGTCCGAAATTCTGAATGGTATATGACGAAGTTCCAGAAGTTCCAGTGGAGTGACGTTGCAAGGTGAGAAGCACTCCAACGAATTCCTGTAAAGTTCCTGTCAGGGGCTGTAGGGCGCTGCGCGCTTAATCAAGATACTTTCTCGAACCATACCTGCGGCGGCGGCGAATCCAACTCGGTGTCGAAATCTATAGTCACAATTTGCAAACGGGTTCCTCCATTTTGCAATGTCTCCACGATTTCGAGAACCACAAATGTGGCGTAGAAGCTGTACAAAGAACAATGTATTGAATACGGAGCCCTCAATGAAAACCATTGATCCAATGAACCATTGTACCAAGATATTGAATGGAATGGCGTGATGCTACACAATGTATCATATAATGACATCCCCAAAAGAAGATCGACAAAGATGATCGGTCGGATCCAACTTGACATCGAAAATAAATATAGTTCGAGGAGCGTAATTCAACGACCCTTTCAGAGAAAGTAAGAATGTTATCGAGAAACTCTAACGTATGATGAACTTCCAAGAAGCTTTTAATCTTGGCAAATGCGGGGGTGATGCATAGGCGCAAGGATACTGATCGCATTGCTGACGGGCTATGAACATCGATCGATCAATCGTAGTACCGGGTCTAGGCATGCCGGAGACACGAGCGGATGTTAGCATCGGGATTGCACTGAGTACGCCAGCAACGAGGTCAACATAACGTGTAGTAACGTGAGCATGGGAGACAGGCAGAACGAGTGAAAAACTCGGAGTCGGAGGTACGGCGGCCACAAAAGGAGACTAGTAAAGCTTCGCCCCTGCGGCCTCGTTGACCGGAGGTTGCGGATCGAATTGTGAGACAAGCAAAGGGGAAGGTGAAACTAGTACTAAACCAGCGTAGGGTCGGATAAGTCATAGGTTGGCGTGGGTCGACGAATAATACGAACTGACTGAGAGAGCGGATGATAACTCAGCGTTCAGAAGGCAGCTGAGTGACGTGGTCGACGGCAGTATCTAAGTTGCGACGCCGAACGGAGATAACAATGAAGGAAAGTAACGTATACTAAAAATGAGAAAAATAGGCCATGCAGTGCTGTATCTGGAGCTGGGGGATAAGAATCATGACTCGTTGAGGGATGAGCAGGTGGCTGCTGTGGCGCTTCAGCATAAAGGGAACAGTGCGGGCGGAGTTAGTTGATGCGGTAAGCACGGGTTCGGAGAATGAGCAATCCTCGGGGTGGTCATAGCTGAACAATGCTGAGTAATAGCACCCGGAAGAGAATTATTTGCCGTGGAAATACGGTTGAGGGTCGAACTTGATGACAACAAACTTCACTGACAATGTAATGACGAAAAAGGAAATATTTCGGTGTGGTATAACTTGAAAAGGGAATTTTGTGGAATAAAATAATTTAAAAGTGAAATGCGGATTCGCTCCGTCATCTATGACACCGGATCTAGGCTCAATCGTTTTCTGGGGTCGCAGGATATTGCCGTGAACGTGTGGTTTTACAGCTCAAATCACACATGCCAGGAGATCTCTTACAACGAATCTTCTCCTTCCCCCTTCTCCTCGTGTTTCCAGTGAGGCGGTCAATGCGAATCACAAGACCGTCATCGCACCACAAGGCCTAAGCACTTAACTACATAATACCATCCTATTCAATGGACACTCATCTCAACTCTCCCCTTCCTCCCATCTCGACGATCCCCCGCACACCTACTTCGACTTCTACTACCCTTGGTGACTCGACTGCGACTACCACGCCTACAAAACGTGCCCCATCGTCTAGGACCCATTCCCCACGAAGTCGCGTCTGCACACCGAACAAACTAACCCCCTCGTCACACTCACAACCCACACTTGCAATGTCTATAGTTGCTCCAACTCCTCGTCGCCCTCAGCAACAGAATACCTCCCCACGCATCCAACAACCCCGCTCACCTCCACCACGCCCATCATCGCGGTCTGAGCGTCTGTTACGAGATACTCTGAGGAAAGACGCTACCCTTCGTACCAACGTCACCACCCGCGCTCGTTCGCGTTCGCGCTCAACGTGCAGTGACTGTGACGACGATGAGTTCTTTCAACCCATCTTGCTCTTCCAATCCTCGCGCAGGAATAGCACTGCTTCCACACGCAATGTCCAGTCAAAAACTTTCTACGTCCCGAATCAGAACGAAGACTCGTCCTATGCGCAGCTACTCAGGTCGAGCTCAGACTCAGACTCAAAGGGCTGTCCTATTTCTCCCGCTCAGCAAGAGAAACTAGATGAGGGTCTTTCGACATCATTACCGCGTCCCTATGTTCTCGGCAGTGAAGCAGCGCCTCATGAGGCTGTTCTGAGATCACGCCTAGAACGCGTGCTTCATCGTGGAATGCGTGAAGAGGAACGGCGAATAAAGAGGTCACCGGATGAGGAGGTGAGCGCTTATCATCATCCGCCCCTGAATTACATACTGATATGTCTACCCTGTGCAGTCTTCATCAGCATCTCCACCCTCATCAGCCCGCTCCCTCTCCAATTCATTGTCAAATTCTCATTCATCTGAGAAAACCCACGTGACTGCACTTGAAGTGGAGGCCTTGATACCGCCATCTTTATCATCGAAACACGGCCGAGCGCATAGATATTCACAGTCGGCCTCTATAAATTACGTCCAAAAATCACCACGATCCCCACGATCGCAAGGAGAGACCTCGCCGTGGACGACAACGCCCCTTCCGCCTTCTCCGCCGTTCTCAACTCCAACAAAGAAGCTGCCTTCTTCACCATACACCACTCCCTCACCGCACTCACCAAATCCGGCTATTCTCTCGACCTTTTCGAGCGTTAATTCCCAAATACCAGTGAATCCACCGCAGTTTGATCTGCGTGCGGCATCACAAGCTTGTAAGCAGGTATCGGGGTACGTGAGCTTTGCGAGTGTTGCTGGCCTCGGCGCACCGCCCGGTGTAGGCGATGACGAAGCGAGCATAAAGGAACCACGGCGTGGCCGCGGACGCGGGCGGTGGTGGGTTTTCTAGATTACATACACTGGGATGGATTTTTGCTTTCCCGAAAGAGGACGTCGCGATCATACTGGACGGCATCCTGAATGGGAGGAACAAGACTATGTTATGCTAATTTAATCCATTACCGACGATTTCTGAAGGCTTATGCCTGTACCCCGCTTATACATGGACGGGTGTCTGCTACGTTTATGATGTAGCCCTTCTTTGTACTCAAATCGTGTATGATGCTATAATTCGCTGCTGATGCAAAATGTTTCGATTGCGCACGCACTGTGTAGTTCATATAGATAGCTAGGATACCCCCGATTTATAATGCATTGGCTGCGGATGACCGAGAGCAACCAACATTTGCTGTGATCTTCGAGACGTGGCACCGCGATGAGTTGCTTTGCGATCGCCCCTTGTGTTTCTGAATCTGACGGCATGTATACTATATTTGAGTCTAATCTCCCTTGGGCAGTCCATCCAGCAATCAGCTGCAAGTGACCGCCACGTCGCTTCCGCATGCGAAGCCGCACCTTATCATTACCATGAATCGAACGTCAAAAGGAAACGTGTTTAAATTAGATTTCATCTGGGTGCGCACCTGGAAAAAGTGACGCCATGCAACATGATAATGATAACGTCAATCGAATCTCCGTCATCTATTAACTTACCAGCAGGATGACTTCAAGCTCGTCTTAGCCTAGGTCGGCTTGATCGAAACACCCCCTGGAAGTATGAATCAGATGTCAATGATGTGCATGGTACATACCGAATGTGTACAGCCTGAGGGTTGTAATTAGCACGGTGCTTACCGAATGCGAATGATAGATCTTTTACGGGTTACGCGGGTGTGCGCCTTGAACGTTAAAACGCATTTAGGTGCTAAGAGCCATGCAGTATCAACGAGAAGTCCCGCACGTGGGGGAGGCCGTACTACCGTGGGTCGCTGCAGAGCCCACCTCGGGGTCGCTAGGCACCTAGTACACGTATTATTACTCAAGAATATAATCCTGAGGAACACCTTCATCAATCCCGCGACTCCCTGGGTTCGATCCGAGGCGTTCGAGGGACGTCATCACACGCCTGAGGAAGCCGCATCCTGATATCCTTCCGAGGAGTGGGGATGAGGATCTGATGGCGCCCCGTGAACATTTGTGTATCGTGGGTGCGTTTGGGCGTGCTATATCCGCAAGGATTTGATGATGCCTGGCTGAAACATATTCGCTGGGAGTGCGTTGCCCACAACAGCAAAAGAATCGGATACAGTACGATGTACAGTTACCGTGCGGCGTGGGCACGTGGAGCTCCTTGATCCTCACCAACGTGGTCCCAAAACTCAAACGGAACTTATGTTGCGTCAATTGATGTGCCAGAAAAGATAGTGCCACCTACCCCCTTCTTGTCGGAGGTCAGCTGGGCCCTATGATAGCCTCCTGGATCATCGTGATTCGTGCGTTTGATTTCTCAGCAAATGTGTGTGCCTGCAATGACGATCTCGTCAATGCCCCCGCATCTGCACGTTTTGATGGTTCTGGACTTCAGTATTTCAGGCCACTGCTTCCGACCAAGCAATTATGTATATCATGCATGATCACAAGACTCACTTTGGCCCATAATATTGATCGATATCTACAAGGCACATCTCGCCTTCATCAGTCTTAAATCTAACACAAGTTGCACAACAGTGGGACACCCACTTGTTATGTGGAATTTCACGTTAGCCAAGACATGGAACGAGTAGTCGTGCTGGAATGATGGAGGTAGAAAAGCTTGCATACTACTACCATGCTGTAAAGTCTAGCCAATGAACACGTTGTCGAATAGAAAGCCATGCCGAGAGTCATACCTCTAACCAGTTAGATCAGCCGGCTTAGTTGGACGTCCGTCAATGAGGTCGGAAGATCGTGACCGAAATAAGACCATGGATATATGCACCTTCGTGGGGGGGCGATATCCTGTCTGTATTAGGCACGAAATCGGGCATGGGGGATGGAAGCTGTTCTGATTGCCAATGCAATGGAGAGGTGAGAGAATGGATCATCAACCAAGGGGTGAGTAAGCTCATCAAATGATCATGGAATGTAGCATACGTGTAGTCCTGACGCGTGCAGCGATACCAGAGTGGTTATCGGCGGGATGCTTCAGGACGTCGCACGAGCTATAACTCAGGGGTACAGTGGTTTGGCAGGCACAATTTTGACCTGGGGTGACAGGATCCACACGGATCCAGAAACCTGAGCTAACGATGATATATGTACTGCAATTGCAGACTTGCAGTTTCTACATTGATATATGAAAAGATCAGTAAACATAGCCTACCACACTCCTCATGAAGCACAACGCTGCAAGGCACCGCCTGGCCGCTCTACTGATGTAGTATCCCTGTCGCAAGCGAGCGAATGGGTTGTCATTCGCCTCACTTGGACAGGGGATACTACTCAGCCGGCGAGTAAGTGCTTATGATCTGAGACACGCAGTCGTCTACTTTCGACAACCTTGCACTCACGTTTATGTCTGCAGTGCTAGACTGTAGCTACTTGCCTCGAAAAAAGGGCGATAGGAACAGCGAGGGGGTTATTAATGCTGGGGAATGGCTCTCGTCGAATCGGGTCGGAATCCATTATGGATGTATGTAACTTAGAAGATTACAAGCCGCGGCTTTTGAAGGGTCCTAAAGACGCTGGTCTCTTCTCTCGGTCTCTCGGTAACCGCTCGAGTTCGGCTTTGATTCAGAAACGCAGGCTCACACGCACGAGTCACGACGATAAAGAAAGTTGTCGGAGTCCATGCCCTCTAACATTTCAAATGCCGACGTGTCGTAGACTCGTAGTGGAGTTTGGGTCAGATGGAGATTGCCTTTTGCTCTTCTTCATGGTGAGTACACGTTGACGATAATTTGCTAAAGTCTTACGTATCCCACGGTCCAACTACGCCGTTCGAAACGTACTCCACCAGCACCGTCACGCCGTGTAGTCTCCCCTAGGCCAATGGAAGGAAGACAGTCGTTCCTTCGCATTAACACCGGCACCCAGTTCTCGATCTCCGCATCGATCCATGGCCGGGGTTTTGCACACGGACAACTACGTGTTCACTTCAAGTTCCCTTGCTGTCAAGACTCGTACTCAAAGCGAAGTTGGCACAACACCCTATGATTATTTCTGATTTCAAAGGAGCCTGAGGAAGTACTGTGTGCGTAGTGCGCAAACATAGTGTACAATAACTTGGTATTGTATCGCTCCACCATATTCCAAGGTCACTACCTATCTGTTTCGAGTTCGCTTGCTCTTATTCGCTCCCGACTCCAAGTCCATTATTACCTATGGAAGGCCACTGAAATTGTACGTTTGCGCACTATACCCCGCGGTGAACATGATCCCAAGTTCTGCCAGCAATTTTTCGCGGAGTTCTGCCATCTGCCAGGCACAACCAGTTCTGCCAAACCGGTTGGCAGAACTCGTCAGTTCTGCCCGCAACACTAACATTGATCCATATTACGGTTAAATGGAAATACACCGGAGTAAGTGGTATCTCATATATATATATATATATACCAAGTGTCACTTTTCAGTGTTCAACTCGTTTATGGCCTCCACGTCTGTCTTTGTACTCCTATTGCTCGTCTCTTTTGTGATACTGCGATCCTTGCAAAAGAAGAGAGACACCAAGGGGTTTCCTTTACCCCCGGGTCCCCCGCCTCTTCCTTATGTTGGGAACGTGGTCGGAATTGACACAGATCATCCATGGTTGGCGTACTCAAGATGGGGAGCTGAGTATGGTACGTAGCACCATGGACTTGCGCATGTCGATGTACTGAACTATAACTTAGGAGAACTCGTTTATTCTCGACTCTTCAGTCAGGATATTGTGATCATCAACTCGGAAAGAGTTGCGCATGACTTACTCGACCGTCGTTCACACAACTATTCCACGAGACCCCCGGGGCTTATCCGCCTTCTTGAGTTGTAGGGCCCTTCTATCGTTTGTTTGTCTATCATTCAACGAGTCCTAGTTTCGGTGCCGAGTTCTCCTCTATCTTTCTGCCCTACTCGGACAAATGGAGACTTCGTTAGTGCAGCCCTTGAGTTCTCTTACCCCACTTATTCGGTTCCATAGACAGGCGAATATTCCATCAGGCATTCCGTTCTGAAGCAGCGCCCTCCTTCCGTCCAATTCAAATGCGCAATGCTCATAATTTGGTGTTAAACTTACTAGCCTCGGAGGCGGAGTATGGAGCCCATCTCTACACGTCAGTGATTCCCCTTTCATGTATTTGCTGTGATGTGCTGAACCTCGCCATACGTCACACATAGGTTCAGCGCGTCTATTATTATGTCGATCGTGTATGACTATGACACAGCGCCCCGTGATGATCCTCTTATTGCGCTTGTCGAGCGTTCGCTCGAGATAGCTGTAAGAGAACTCAGGCCCGAGGTCGCAGCTGTTGTAGGAGAGTTTCCGATATGTGCGTATTGTTCTACGGTGTCGACCTGATAAGCCGTGTTCTAATTCTCACAGTGGAGAAACTTCCTCCCTGGTTTCCTGGAGCAAGGTTTGTAAGGGGTGCCCTACTACAGAGAACCCTCGTTCCCATGGTTGTGGACACGCCCTTTGAACACGTGAAGAAGAACATGGCCAGTGCCTTTTGGTGCTCAGTATTATTTAGATACTGATGATTCTCAGGCCACTGGCATGGCTGCACCATCCATGGTGTCCGATGCATTGCGTCGCGTATCAGAGAAAGCAACAGATGAACAAGAGGTCGTAGTTCTCGAGAAAGCGATAAAGGAAGCCAGTGCCTCTGGCTATACTGGTTCGTGATTTGAATCACGTATGTTTTTGTTTTTGATTCTTTCCATGCTTCTAGCCGCCTCGGAAACAGTATGTTTAGACACCATTTTGTTGCTGCCATCGGCTGACTAAGGCGCAGACAACTTCTACCTTACATGTGTTCCTGCTTGCGATGGTTCTCTATCCGGAAGTGCAAGCACGTGCTCAAGCAGAGATCGATTCTGTCATCGGAGAAGCTCTCGAAAGATTGCCTGACTGGGACGATCGCGCTTCTATGCCCTACGTTGATGCTGTCATACAGGAGACGCTGAGATGGTTCCCCGTCGTACCTCTGGGTCAGTATTAGTTTCCTGGTTAGCACGAGTACTAATTGCAGATCTAGGTATTCCCCATGCCACGGTAAATGAAGACGTCTATGAAGGTTATTATATTCCGAAAGGTGAGTCCACAGCCAGAAAATACTATTTCCGCTCAAAAGTCTTTAACAAGGGGCTACCGTAATGGCTAACGCATGGTGAACTTTCTTTCGAAGTGAAAGCAATCACGCCCTAATCATCTTTTATGCAAGGTTTATGGCGCGCAACCCGGAGAAGTATCCTAACCCGACGAGGTTCATGCCCGAGCGGCACATGTCGAAAGTCGCCGTCGAAGAGTCGTCAACATATGGTCGTGACGATATTTCCTTCGCTTTTGGATTCGGAAGGCGTGTTTGGTACGATGCCCAAAGTTTTGCCGATAGGTCGGTCTGTCTCACCTTGTAGCAGTGTCGGACGATACGTTGCGGACGCTTCCTTATTCGCTGCAGTGGTGAATATTTTAGCCATTTTCCGGGTGGAACGCGTGCCAGGGTGGAATGTAGGGCCTGACGCTGAAGGGGTGAAGTGGACCGGAGGCGTAACGACGTGAGTTGAACATTCCCGAGGTTCATCGCAATCGGACTGATCTGAGCCAACCGATGCAGACATCCTGTGTTCCCTTGCATCTTCACCCCTCGCCACGGGAAGGAGAGGGTGTCTCAGTTGATAAAAGCTCAATGCTAAAAGCCTGACGTGGAAGTTCCAGACTATTGGTTTACGGTCTATTCGTACACTTTAGTGTGATTTGCAATAGCCATGTATTGACATGCCTTCGTCTGGCTGACCCAAAATGGCCTGCACCGCGACAGTCGATATGAGGGTTCTACGTTACATTGGTATATGAAAAGATATAGCCTACCACACTCCTCATGAAGCATAACGCTGCAAGGCACCGCCTGGCCGCTCTACTGATGTAGTATCCCTGTCGCAAGCAAGCGAATGGGTTGTCATTCGCCTCACTTGGACAGGGGATACTACTCAGCTGGCGAGTAAGTGCTTGTAGTCTGAGACACGCAGTCGTCTATGTTAAATCTAGACACAATTAGTCCTATCGTAGATAGATCAGCGTCTAGATAGAGTACAGTAGAGAATAACGAGACGTACCCCAGTCGTGTGTAACGGACTTGGGGAAAAGGGAAACTTGAACATGAACCGATATATATATATCATAATAGTCCGCGGTTGGTCCGCGGTTGGCATTCTGCATCCTGCACTCTGCGTCGCGTCGTCACGTGCACGTCTTGTGCGCTAACAGTCTACTTTCGATAACCTTGCACTCACATGTATTTCTGCAGTGCTAGACCGTAGCTACTTGCCTCGAAAAAAGGGCGATAGGAACAGCGAGGGGGATATTAATGCTCGCGTCGAATTGGGTCGAATCCATCTAGATGCATGTAACTTAGAAGATTATAAGCCGCGGCGTTTGAAGGGTCCCAAAGACACTGGTCTCTTCTCTCGGTGTCTCGATAACCGCTCGAGTTCGGCTTTGATTTAGAAACGCAGGCTCACGCGTGCGAGTCACGACGATAAAGAAATTGTCGGAGTCCATGCCGCTAACATTTCAAATGCCGACGTGTCGTGGTGGAGTCTGGGCCAGACGGAGACTCATTGCCTTGCTTGCCTTTTGCTCTTCAAAGCATCATGGTGAGTACACCGTTGACGACGCAATTTGCCAAACTCTTACGTATCCCGCAGTCCAACCACGCCGTTCGAAACGTACTTATGCATTATGCACTGAAGTTTACATAACTTCAAGGATGGCCACTGCACTTCCCACATTACCTTGCCGTTGCGAATCTGCGCACAACCGTAACCGCAAACACTCCAAGTTGACATAAGGCCTAAGGGTTAACGCTTTCACTAGCACCGTCACACCGTGTAGTCTCCCCTAGGCCAGTCGAAGGAAGACAATCGTTCCTTCGCATTAATACCGACACTCAGTTCTCGATCTCCGCACCGATCCATGGCCGAGGTTTCGCACACGGACAACTGCATGTTCACTTCAAGTTCACTTGCTGTCAAGACTCATACTCAAAGCGAAGTTGGTACAACTATTTCTGATTTCAAAGGAGCCTGAAGAAGTACTGTGCAGTGTGCAAACATAGTATACAATGACTTGGTATTGTTCGCTCCACCATATTCCAAGATCACTGCTTGGTAGCTATCTGTTTCACGTTCGCTTGCTCCCGACTCCAAGTTCATTATGCATTATTACTCATGGAAGGCCACTGAAATTGTACGTTTGCGCACTATACCCTGCGGGGAACGTGATCCCTATTACGGCTAAATTCAAATAAGTCCTTAGCAGTTCATATATATATATATCTATATATCAAGTGTGCTTGACCGTTGGTTTTGACGTACAGTCACTTTTCAGCATTATGGCCTCCACGTCTGTCTTTGCACTCCTATTGCTCGTCTCTTTTGTGATACTGCGATCCTTGCAAAAGAAGAGAGACACCAAGGGGTTTCCTTTACCCCCGGGTCCCCCGCCTCTTCCTTATGTTGGGAACGTGGTCGGAATTGACGCAGATCATCCATGGTTAGCGTACTCAAGATGGGGAGCTGAGTATGGTACGTAGTACCATGAACTTGTGTATGTCGATGTGCTGAACCATGCCTCAGGAGAAATCGTTTATTCTCGACTCTTCAGTCAGGATATTGTGATCATCAACTCGGAAAGAGTTGCGCATGACTTACTCGATCGTCGTTCACACAACTATTCCACGAGGCCCCCGGGGCTTATCCGCCTTCTTGAGTTGTAGGGCCCTTTTATCGTTTGTTTGTCTATCGTTCAACGAGTCCTAGTTTCGGTGCCGAGTTCTCCTCTATCTTTCTGCCCTACTCGGACAGATGGAGACTTCGTCAGTGCAGCCCTTGAGTTATCTTACCCCACTTATTCGGTTCCATAGACAGGCGGATCTTCCATCAGGCATTCCGTTCTGAAGCGGCACCCTCCTTCCGTCCAATTCAAATGCGCAATGCTCATAATTTGGTGTTAAACTTATTAGCCTCGGAGGCGGAGTACGGAGCCCATCTCCACACGTTAGTGATCCCCCTTTCATGTATTTGTTGTGATGTGCTGAACCTCGCCATACGTCATGCATAGGTTCAGCACGTCAATTATTATGTCGATCGTGTATGACTATGACACAGCGCCCCGTGATGATCCTCTTATCGCGCTTGTCGAGCGTTCGCTCGAGATAGCTGTAAGAGAACTCAGGCCCGAGGTCGCAGCTGTCGTAGGAGAGTTTCCGATATGTGCGTGTTGTTCTACGGTGTCGACTGGACAAGCCGTGTTCTAATTCTTATACGCTCACAGTGGAGAAACTCCCTCCCTGGTTTCCTGGGGCAAGGTTTGTAAGGGGTGCCCTAATGCAGAAAATCCTCGTTCCCATAGTTGTGGATACGCCCTTTGAACACGTGAAGAAGAACATGGTCAGTGCCTTTTGGTGCTCAGTATTATTTAGATACTGATGATTCTCAGGCCGCTGGTACGGCTGCACCATCCATGGTGTTCGATGCATTGCGTCGCGTATCAGGGAGAGCAAAAGATGAACAAGAGGCTGCAGTTCTCGAGAAAGCGATAAAGGAAGCCAGTGCCTCTGGCTATGCTGGTTCGTGATTTGAATCCCGTGTGTTTTTAACGTCATTTTGATTCTCTCCATGCTTCTAGCCGCCTCGGAAACAGTATGTTTAGACGCCATTTTATTGTTGCCATCGGCTGACTAAGGCGCAGACAACTTCTACCTTACATGTGTTCCTGCTTGCGATGGTTCTCTATCCGGAAGTGCAAACACGTGCTCAAGCAGAGATCGATTCCGTCATCGGAGAAGCTCTCGAAAGATTGCCTGACTGGGACGATCGCGCTTCTATGCCCTACGTTGATGCTGTCATACAGGAGACGCTGAGGTGGTTCCCCGTTGTACCTCTGGGTTAGTATTAGTTTCCTGGTTAGGACGAGTACTAATTGCAGATCTAGGTATTCCCCATGCCACGGTAAATGAAGACGTCTATGAAGGTTATTATATTCCGAAAGGTGAGTCCACAGAGCCAGAAAATACTATTTCCGCTCAAAAGTCTTTAACAAGGGGCTACCGTAATGGCTAACGCATGGTGAACTTTCTTTGTAAGTGAAAGCAATCACACCATAATCATTTTTTATGCAAGGTTCATGGCGCGCAACCCGGAAAGGTATCCTAACCCGACGAGGTTCATGCCCGAGCGGCACATGTCGAAAGTCGCTGTCGAAGAGTCGTCGACACATGGTCGTGACGATATTTCCTTCGCTTTTGGATTCGGAAGGCGTGTTTGGTACGATGCCCAAAGTTTTGCCGATAGGTCGGTCTGTCTCACCTTGTAGCAGTGTCGGACGATACGTTGCGGACGCTTCCTTATTCGCTGCAGTGGTGAATATTTTAGCCATTTTCCGGGTGGAACGCGTGCCAGGGTGGAATGTAGGGCCTGATGCTGAAGGGGTGAAGTGGACGGGAGGCGTATCGACGTGAGTTGTTGGACATTCTTGAGGTTCATCGCAATCGGACTGATCTGAGCCAACCGATGCAGACATCCTGTGTTCCCTTGCATCTTTACCCCTCGCCACGGGAAGGAGAGGGTGTCTCAGTTGATAAAAGCTCAATGCTAAAAGCTGATGCGGATGTTCCAGACCATTGGTCTACGGTCTATTCGTACACTTTAGTGTGATTTGCAATAGCCATGTATTGACATGCCTTCGTCTGGCTGACCCAAAATTGCCTGCACCGCGACAGTCAATATGATTCCCTTGTAATATTACCATGTCCAGGGTTCTACGTTGATAACTGTAAGCATTGAATGCACTCTCCGTGCTACTTCTTCACGACTAGCTCAGGGGGATGGGAACATCCATTACTAACAACGATGGGCCCAAACATCCACGAACCAAATTCATGCCATTCTGTTGTTCAGTCACATACATGGGGCTCGTTTTCCTCTGGATTTCCCTCATCGATCAGAGATTTGAATGAGTGCTCACTGCTGGCTTTGGGACTCTATCATCATGATCATGATTTGGGATGTTGAGAGGAAGCTCGGTCAGCTGGTGATGAAGCATGTGTAAGTAGGTCAAGACTGTTGTCCCTTAACCGTTATGCCAAAAGGCAGTGATAATGAAAGCTTAGCTTTCATTATCGCGGACAGTATTTATGCTGATTATGGGAACTCAGGTAAGCCAACGGGCTTACAGGATGCTGTCGGAAAAAGGTAAAGTGCCATTATAATGCTGCCGGCTTACAAGTTTGATCACATGCGTTAAAAGGCACGTTATAATGTACCTTTCAAGGCCATGTGAGATAATTTAGAGGTCTTGTCATTGTGAGAAGTACCATTACCTTGCTTGTGGGAAGGATTTTTCAATTCTAAGGCAACAAGTCCAAGCCCATTGTGCCTTCGGCACAGGAAGCAAGCAGAGCACGAAGTGCTCTGCTTTGGGGCACCTTTGGTGCCTTTCCACACTGTGTCAAACACACAGACAGACTACTTATTATTTACTTATTTACTTATATCAAGTCAATATTTTTTTACATCTTATATTTACAAAATATTATATACTTTTGTTTTAGTTGTGGGACATTGCACAAACAGTGAGACTGATACCCTTCCCCCCAATTCTCCCGCCTCCCACCTCCCGTCTCCCGTCTCCCGTCTCCCGTCTCCCGTCTCCCGTCTCCCGTCTCCCGTCTCCCGTCTCCCGTCTCCCGTCTCCCGTCTCCCGTCTCCTGTCTCCCGTCTCCCGTCTCCCGTCTCCCGTCTCCCGTCTCCCGTCTCCCGTCTCCCGTCTCCCGTCTCCCATCTCCCGTCTCCCATCTCCCGTCATCCTCCCATCCTCCTATTTTCACATTTTCACATTTTTCACATTTTTTCTATCTGCTTGGTGTTCTCTCTTTTGCCCACAAAAATCCCTAAATCTCTTGTTATGGCTCGATTTTTACTATTTACTATCATACATACACAATTACAGTACATATAATAAATAAACAATTGTTGTTGTGCAAAATGAAGGAACAGTGATGAATTGAAGCAGTGCCAAATCTGTCAACCCTCGCATAGTAGGTGTCATATCCCATATCTCCGGCATCCACAAACTACTTCCATAAGCGCGCTTCCTCCGGACTGCCGGACCTGAACTCCGGACAGGTCCGCTCCACTGGACCTAACCCAAATCTAGAATCCCCCTTACTTCCGGCCCTCCGGCTTATGTTGATATCCGCCTGCTTATTGATCTCCGGTACCTGTCTCATCTCCGAGTTCATTTCCTTATGATCCGTCTTACTTTACTTGATCCGTTTGGACTTACTAATGTACTCACCATATGCTTTCCTCACTGCCTCTGTACTCCGGATTACTGATCCTTAGCTATACCTATAGTATATAAACTCTTGTACTTGTTGTAGATACCTCAGTTCGAATATTAAACATAGTCCTGCTCATTCCTGCCTCTCCGGACTTGAGTTCTCCGACTCTCGTCAATCTCCGACACTAGGCTAAGGGTTGACCCCTAAGTCTATTCCTATTACCGGCTCTACCTTCGGGTAGTCTACTTCTGTTCCTTTCTGCTACCGGCTCTGGCCTTAAGCAGTCTACCCCTTTGATTTGTGTTCTACGGTACTACCGGGTTACATACTACTGGACTTGGTACTAACACTACCGGACCCCCTGAAATTAGGGGCATGTACTCGGGTAAGGGGTGCAGCGCACGAGCTGAAGCCAAGCCCCTCAGATCTAGTCCTCCTTTGAGCATGGCCTTAACAGTTAGGGTCCTCATTGCCCTCTTTAAGGATGCGACACTTGAGAACACATGTGCTCCAATCCACCAGGATCATGCGAGTTCCATTATAGAGTCCCTGGGTGGGGTCCAAGTTATGCAAGAGCATCAGAGGGATGCCTTTTTTGACCTCCAGTTTGTGCAGAGGAAACCCTGATGGGGTAAGAGTATGAAGGAACTCTTCAGGAATGTAATCATATTCCCTCTCTGTCACTGAGTCTGTGCTGGTAAAGATCTTCTTGTTTCCAGGAAGCAATTCAAGGATGGTGGTGTTGATCTCATCCACATCAGTATTTTTTGCAGACTGGATGGTGCAATCCAGGAAGTAAGAATCAGTCAAGAGAGGGTGATCAGGGAGTAGAAGGTCTGAGTAAAGGGCATTGATGAGTGATTGTATGTTGTTGCCATTGGGACACTGCATTTCTTCTGGGAGAGTCACTGTGCCATCTATATCTGCACCAAAACCAGCTCCAATCTGAAGGAGCCATGCAGCAAAATGATCAGATGCAGGATCTTGATCAAGGCACTTGTTTGTCTTTAGGTGAAAGATGTGAAGATTTGGCCAGAGGCGAGATCTGTAAAACGTGGCACCCACTATGCACTCCCTGGATCCATGAGGCACCACTGGTAGGGTCTGTCTGAAGTCTCCTCCAAAGAGCATTGTAATCCCTCCAAAGGGGGCATCAACACCTTGAAGATCACATAATGTGCGATCAAGGGATTCCAGGATGTGATGGTGGAGCATAGGAATTTCATTGCAGATGATCATACAGGTGGCCTTGAGAAGTTCATGGAGGACATCCCCTTTCTTGATGTTACATGTACTATCCTCATGAATAGGAATGGGAATCTTGAAATGTGAGTGTGCAGTACGTCCACCTGGCAGGAGGAGAGAAGCGATTCCAGAGGAAGCAACACACAGAACAATCTTGCCCTCAGCACGGATTTTGGAAGCAATGAGCTTGCAGAGATATGTCTTGCCACATCCACCTGCACTGTGCACAAAGTATGCATGGCCATGCATTTGTTCGTTGTGACTCATGGCATCATCAACCACTGCATTGAAGACCTCCCTCTGCTCCTGGTTGAGGGTAGGGACTTCTCTCTCCACAGCAGCCTGAAGTACATCCCTATCATAGTCGAGCTGCTCAGCTACCAGTTGGTTGCCCTCCCTGTCCCCTCAGTTCATAACAGACAAAGGCATGTCAGGGAAGTTCACCTGGAGGGACTTGGCATTGTTGCGAAGAAGACCATCAATGAGATAGAGCCCATAGTCAAGCACCTGCTCATTAGTGGGCTCTTGGATGTGCAGTCGATGAATGAGACAGTGGTGTAGATCATCGCAGAGGTTGTTTTTGAATTGGTTCCACAGCTGAAGAGGGTTGGTAGGATTGCAGTGAAGAAGGATGATGACAAAAAGACTTCGCAATTGATGTCCAGTACACATATTAGAGGCCTCTTGCAAGCACTGCAACCATTCATCATCATCATCGAGCAGACCCCTGAGCATACATGCTTCCTTGAATGTTGCACAAAGATGGTTGCAATCCTCGACCTGAACAGTGCGAAGGTCTTCATAAGAGGTAGCCCCTTTTAAAAATACAGTAAGTAAAAGAGACATGAGTGATATTAGACAATGCATACCTGGAACCATGGTCAGAAGCAATCTCAGATAGAAGTGCTCTCCAGAGTTGGGTGCAGCGGCATACATCCTTCCAATCGCTATTCCATGTTGGCACACCTTCCATTGGTTCTTGGCCCATACAAAGCAAGATTGGCAATGAACCATGCAGTAAGATGAGTTTCTTTGGCTACTGCACATTCCAGGACGTCTTGGACAGCTTCGTCAGGATCATAAGTCACCATCTGCTCATCAGGAAGGTGGACTGGCAAGTGATAGACAGAGGGCCATTTGAGGTGCATCTCAAATTCAAAGATGCACCACATAGCCTCAGTTGAGCTGATATATCTGGAGTCAAGATATGATTTGACCTCGTCCACCACCCCTCTCATCTCCAAAGTTGCACGGTCGTTTCCTTTGTAGATGTACTTGTGATTTTTTTTGACGGACTTGATAGAAGCGCTGTTATGACCAGCGTTCACTCTAAGAGCAAAGGCGTAGCACACAACCACTAGGACTCGGTCGTAGAACGGATAAGGAACAAGGTAAGATTTCAGAGGGAACATCTAGGTTCTACACTGGGTAGGAACGAAGAGGTTAAGTCTAAGGAGTACTACTGACTACTACCTAAACTATATACATAACATTGAAGGGGAGATAGCTGAGTATGAAACAAATCAACCAATGATAAAAGAATCGTACGATACTGCGGATGACTGATGGTGATGTCATAGACGGAGATGAATGTGAAAGAATAGTCCAGACTGTGATAATGTGAAGAGGTGATATAGTGAAATGGTGAAAGATGTGAAGGGTTGCAGGGGTCACGTGATCAGCCGAGAATATGGTTAAGGAAAGAAAAGTGGTTTGTATGCGGAATTCGTGACAAGCGCAGACTTCCAAATTGATGCCGCAGTTAAATTGCACCAGCAGTTGAGGAGGGTGGGGAACAACATCTTTGTTGGTGAAGATGTTATCATTCTTCTGAATGGTGCGACCATTATCAGGTCTTGCGTACTCTGGATAGCCATCCTCCTTCATCATGGTCTGGGGACAGAATGACTTGGGAAAATGTTTCTTGCACAGTCCATTCTCCAAGCAATGCTGTGGAGAGCAAGGACCATGAAGCATATATTTTTCCACAGCCTCATAGAGTTGGGGATGGAGATTTCAATCAGGGATCTGGGTGGAGATGAAGGAGTTGACCTGCTCTACAGTGCATATCTTATGATCTGGGTTGAGAAAGATGAGGAGGTGCATATGAGGAAGTCCTCTCTTTTGGTATTCTATGGTGTACACCAATCCTGCCACCTTTCCATAGTAGCCCTTCCGAACGATCTTCAAGAGCGCTTTTTGCTTTTGATAGAAGATGCAAGCCACCAAGTCTGGACGGTCCACAGCACTCTGACCTGCATGAGGGATGGTCAGGGATGATGTTATAAAAGCATGGATGAATTCTTATCTGGAAGGAGATTCTCGGTGATCTCAGGCCAACTTCCATTTGCAGTCATGGTTAGGAACAGATCAGGCTTCTTGCAGGGATGGCAAATGACCAAAGAGTCTTGAAGCAGCTGATGTATATACTGAGGGCTTCCAGTATGAGAGGAGCAAAGAATGATGGAGCGACCTATCTGAGCCAAATCATTCACACCATCATTGAGAACATTATCTGTCAGTCCTTGGTAACAGTCCGCCCTGAGGTGCTGCTGATTCCTCCTAATCCAATTCAAGTTTTGCTGCTCAATAGAGGCCCAAGTATCCACCACATACTGCTGAAAAAGTCTTCCAGCATGAAATATGTTGTTGTGGTCCATGCGAACAGGGCAAGGGCGAGGGTGAAGGCAATAGGCATAATACAGGAGCTGAGTGACTTTCTTTGCACAACCACAACCATCCTCGGGGATGTTGAGAGGAATATTGAGATGCTAGCCCTCCTCACCAGAAGGAAAGAGAAGAACATAGTGAAGGGTGGAATATGGATGGCTGAGTTGGCTGATCTGCTGAAGCTGACTGCCTTGAAGCCATAAGATGATGTCTCATTTGTCTGACACCTCCTCAGAACCATCTCCAGGAATGATCACAGCAATTTCATCAGCAGTAGGGAGATTATATCTTCGACCGTCTGTGCCCTGCTGGAAGTGAATGCATACATGAATATCCGTGTGCTGCTCCTGAGGCTTTTCTTACATGATTTGATAGGCCTGCTTGTAAAGAGGAGCATAGGGATGGCATTGATACAGCATGTCATGGAGCTCTCTGAGAATGCAACAATCAAGACCTTCATTTCCAGGTTGAGTGTCACGAATGTTGGTGGCTTCCTCTGGATCATACACATAGAGTTGAGCATAAGAAGGCTGTTGACCTTCTGGAGGCATGAGACTGCCCATGAGATGATGGAGAGATCCATGAATATGAAAAGCATTTGGGCCAGAGCCTTGAAGAGTCCTGTCCTCGATATTGATGCCTACTAATGTAAATGCAAGAGCACTGTTGTACTGGCGAATTTTGGAGATGAATGTTTGGTCTGTATATGCCTGCTGCAGCTCAGGGGGCCATGCTGGAAAGGAGGGAAGGCTCACTTGGCCCTACAAGCAGCACATACCAAACCTTGGGTTGCATTGAGAGGAGTCAGTGCGTTTTTCACATAGAAAGTGCATTGCATGGCAGTTGGGGCATTCTACATTCAAAGGACCAAGAGTGTGACGGGCAATAGGTTCTGCATATGGTTGGCCTCCATCAGGGATGGGAGCATTCATGGCAGGTGCCTCATTGATATACTAGTCATCCTCTTCCTCATGCTGCTGGACTCTTCTTCTTTCCTCATCATCATTGTGCTACTCCTGAGATACTGGATCATCATATTTGTGCAATGCCTCTTCTAGATGCTCCTCTTGCTCATGAACCCTCTGCTCATGGCGGAGTTAATCCTGCTCTGCTTGTTGATGTGCTTGCTGAACATCAAGCTGATGATCTCTGTCATGCTCCTGCTGGTGAATGGCTTGCTGATTCTGCTCAGCTTCCTGCTGCTGAATTTCCTGTCGATGAAATGCCTCTTGTGCTTGTCTATGAAGCAAGTCATTTCTAATCTGCTCATTTTCAATCTGCTCTACCTGGAAATGATGCTGAAACTGGAGATTAAATTGTTGATAATCAGGTTGAGGTGATGCAGATAATGGTGGTATGGGATTAGGCGCAAAGTAGCGCAGAGGATCTTCAATATTGTGAGGACCGACTGCACCCTCATAATGAATAGGGCCATATATGGGAGGGGCAGGAGGAATGATTGCTTGCTGGGGTGGAGGAATGATAGGTTCATTAGGGATGTGAGGTTGCTGTGGAGGCTGCATCCCAGCTGCCATGAGCTCTGCCTGCACCTGCTGTCTTATTTCACCTCTGTCCTGTTGCTGATGAATATTATGCTGACGGCATCTATCATTATGAGCCGCATTCATTTGCTCATTCAAGTGTGCATTATAATCAACTGGAGGAAGACGATGAGCATGCTGCACATGTGCAATGGCATTTTGTGGCAAGCCAGGATATTGCCCAACTGGTAGTGGTTGATGTGGGAAATTAGGGGGAGGTTGCCATGCAAAAGGTTTAGGAACAGGCCCTGCTTGCAGCAAATTAGCCAGTGCAAAATTGGGCTGTGGTACAGGAGGCAGAGGCCTATTCTGATTATGATTGGCAGCATGACAGCAATTACGTCTGGTGGGAGACATCATTTGGAGTCAATTAAGTCTATCACATTTGTGTTGAGAGTGACAATCCTGCTCTGGTGTAATTTGTGGATCTTTAAATAAATGGTACAATCAGCATCATACACCTTGCATGTAGCAAGATATAGTCTGCAACTCATGGAATAGGCAAGTTTTGATCCATGTCTGTTCTTTAAATCATTGTTTAGCAAGTGCAATTTGAGTTGCCTGAACTCATTGATCATGTCAGCACATTTCTACAATTGTTGATAAGTAGTGAAACCCACAAAAGGTGTATTTGAGTTGAGAATGCTATTCAAGTTCAAGTGCTTGTGTTGCAACAGCCAAATTGTGTAATGAATTGCAAAAATTGCAATTGCAATTTTGAGTTGCCTGAACTCATTGTTAATCAAGTCAGCACATTTCTATCATTGCTGATAAGAAATGAAACCCACAAAAGGTTTATCAAACTTTATTACACTTTACTACACTTGGCTGCAGGGGAAGGCAATTTCACTTGGGAATGCTATTCAAAAGCAGTAGCCAAATTTGTGTAATGAATTGTGTAACCAAGTTGTGTAACAAAGTTGTGTAACAATTGTGTAACCAAGTTCTATTATTGCATTGCTATTTTCAATGCCAATTCCCCCACTGTAGAAAAACCACTCTGTTTGTCTGTGTTGTATGCGGGGTGCAAGAGGCATGCGGATTACTGTTCACTATATCACGTTTCTCAATTTGGAAGTACCATGCTCACGCTACCAAAACCATGTGAGATTCCAAAAAGAGGTTTAAGCAACATAAGCGAAATATGTGAAATACACGCAAACCATGCGAGCAGCTGACTACTTCCTCCCCCCCTTCTCCCTTACTTTTATGATTTGTAACAGTTGTATTAGGGTCACATGATACATTAGGTAATGCCAATGATTTCTAAGATCAACGACAGTCACTGCTGACAACAGATGAAGCTTCAGTTTCAACACAAAATTCTGCAGGAATAGGTGTAAGGGCATTTGTGCAATTATGATGAGACTGACCTTAATAGCTGGATTGCCTTAATGAACACACAAGTAGGATACTTTATGTATAGGGTGCCTTTGTGTTAGGCCTATATGGTGGTGGACATCTGGACTTCTTGCTAGCTCCATGATTTTGATGTGGGGCCGATGGACAATCCTGTCACCCATGTGACAAATATGAGCCTGGCAGTGTTCGATCCAAGTCAGTTGTCTTATGAAGAACTTGCGATCTGTATGGCAATAACTGGCCTTAGGCAACCAGTGTTCAAGTTCACCCTGGGGTAGATAGTTAGTTAAATTCAGACATAGATAACAGAGAATGGACTGGTTCACTACTGTATGAGTTGGACATGCCATACTGCCAAATGGTAGACACATAATCTCCTAAAGCATGGAATTTGTAAGTTTGGAAGTTGAAAACTTTTGTGCGTTGCCCATGATTAAGAGTGCTTTGCTTACCCTTGTGCATACTATTTTGTTTGGATGTTTGCCTTGCATAGCATCATATGCAAGCCTTGACTTCCCAATGAAGTTCATGAGTAGTGTAGGTGGTGCAAACCTTGGTTTTAAATTCCTGGAACTTTTGACCAGCTGCAGAAGTCACTAAATCCATAATGTCAAGGGTCAGATCAGAATGCATTTGAAGTTCAGCTAGCCTGTGCCAATGCACCATTGTACATAGTAGCTTAAGAATGATTGTGTTGTATGGTTCAGGAAGAAGGCTGTCAAAAACAGGGATAGAACACTGCACATCATGTCAGATACTGCACTTCACCAATGACAATAAGTTCATACCTGGAGAAAGTCTTCAAAATTGTGAGCTGTCATTCATTTCATCTCTGAGGAGTTGGCAGAAAATTTCCAAATAGTTGCTTGGCCAAACATTGGAGTTTGCCTGTATCTGATGGTAAAATTTAGATGAATGAAGTGTCAGCATGATGATACATGCATACCTCTGGTCTAATTCATGGATAAGAGATTTATCATGTGCCAAAATGATGCACAACAAGTGAATAAAAAGGGACTTCCAAACACTGATCTCAAACTCATGTAAGAGATTGACTACAAGCACCTGGAAAATATTGAACCCCAAGGAACCAAGGCAATCTGAGAATGCTATCTGAGGAATGATTAGCCATGGTCTATTATGAAATAATTCAAGACTCACTGAAGTGGGCACCCATGAATGTGGTCTAAGAATATGTTCAACTGGCATGCTGCCAACCATGAAGTTCTTGTCATGAATCAATTCATGTGTAGTGCCTTCTCTCATCATCATAATCCAGAGTCTCATGCTGTTGACAATCTTGAGGCTTCCCCATATTCTGGATCCAATACTTTGGTATCAGACATTGAGGATATGGACACTCTCCTAAATTTCAAACTGTCACTATAAGCACCCCGGAGAGATCATATCAATAACATTCAACAACAAATGGGAGTTCATATACTTTTCTGGGTAGTCTGCAGAGTCAGTGAAAATATTTAGATAAAACCTGCACTTGATGCCATCACAGCAATAAATTAAATTACAATGCTATGCTCATATGCCTCAAGGAACTTATTATCCAGCAAAATCTTCCACTTCTTGTGGAAAAAAATTCTGTAACAGTGAGTTGCACATTGCTAATCATCCCCTTCCTGCCTGTGAAGTCTTTGAATGAGTCCAGAAGCTGAGCAGCACAATGGTAAGTATGATGTAAGATCTAAATTTGAGCAAAAATTACTGTCTCAAAGTATGCAATGTGATTGCTCAGATTGCATGATGGCTTACAGCATTGATACTTGGACTCATTGCCAAAATACATATAAGTAGGCCATAGCTTTGCATTGCCAAATGACATGAGTTGTGTGGAATCTGACCAAAACATCATGCCTAGCTACAACTCAAGGCAAATCACAACCAGGTTCCCTGGGTGACTCTTGCAACTCTGTGCGAGCTTCAACCCATTATGTCCAATAGTTTTGTAAAGTCTGCTTGAGACTTTTGAAGTCCCTGGTTCCAATACCACTTGCCAAGCTGGAAGGAGGAATGATTAGGATAGGGGTGGTAGAGATAATTGTCACTCAAAGCAGACAGTTCCTTGGGGGCTTCAGGAATAAATGAGAGGTTGGCCATAGTCATGTACTCTTCTGGATCATGGGATGGGGGTGTAGCAGAAAAATATTGACACATTAGTCCAAAGATGTTTGTGGAAGTGCAGAAAACTGAGTGTGTAATGCCTGAGCGATCTTCTGGACTGACAATACATTCAACAGATTACAGAAGTAGACCATGGACTTCTGCAGGAACGGTAGGTGGGGGCTGAGGGAGCACATCCCTAAATCTCTGCAGTAGGCTGTTGGTTCTGACATCTGGATCTCCACTGTGCCAAAATAATGTCCTCCATTCCTCCTGCTTTGAAGTTATGATAGAGGACATCTGCAGAATCCTGCAATGGATTATGTAGAGACACATGATCTTCAAGTTGTGAAGACAACAGTGATATGGGGGCCTCACCACTTTGGAATGTCCACACCATCATCTCCAGATTCTTCTTGCTCAAGTCTGACATCCAAGGATTTGAAATCCAACCCCAACATAGTGAAGATGCTGGTAACAATATTGATTGCTCACCATGGTGTACTTCATTTCCATGGCCAGACAGGAGAACTGGCAACATTTCAATGGTAAGTTGTTTATTATAGATAAGCCATTAACAAACATACATCTGGACATCAGGCCAAGCACCCGGCATGGATGCAAAGTTCATCCATTGCGGTGGAAAGCTTATCATTAGGTGCATAATTTCTGCTACCCCTGTTGCCTGTGTGCTATGGGTGACAGATATGTCAACATCAGATATTTGACTGGAGTATAACAAAGCCTTACCTAACTTTATCTGATATATAATATTGAAAATATTGATTGACAAAACCAGATAATATCCCATATCCATCTAACCCTTCCTAGACCTATCTGCAGGTATCTGTCTTCCATCCACAGCTATCCGCACCCATTTAACACTCACTTGTGCATGCATGGATGATCTACCATCCATCCACATGACCAGATATGCATACATGTATGTGGATACATAATGAGAGGCATTGGAATGTCTCGGGTGTACATGTAATAGTGAGTGTGTTCGATACAAATCATGGACTCATAGGCGAAACACATGGTCAGTTAGCAGTGGGGATTCCTATATCCAGTCTGTATATAAACCCTACTTGATTCTCATTGCTCCTTTTTCCCATCTTCTATATTTAAACTCATATCTTGTAGTAGTGGCAGTAGTAGTTAATGACTCAACTTCAATGCCATATAATCAAGTAGTATGAACATATCAAGTTACTGTATCATCCATAGTTGCGCCATAATGTATAATGTGATAGTAATGTTGTAGGTGTGAGATAATGTCCATATTAAATATCATACCATATGATGATGAGTCTTTGCAGATTGTGACATCTAAGTCGTTGCAGATCATAATGTCAGGAATCAATCACATGTAGTTGCTTCATACAGATTGCGACTCAATCTGGACTGTAAGATGCCCTTTGCCCACTGTGACTAATGTTGTTGACATCATACTTAGGAATATGTGTGCCTAAGCATGTGTGGAGGGCCGGTGGTAATCTCTGAACACGTGAGAATGTGTATAATTTTAAACACATACCTCTTTGAGGATAATATACAGTTAGTACATAGGCTCTTCCAAAAAACTTCTCAACATTCACTATATGACAGATCAGCCATGCTCTAACTTAGCTTGAAAGCCAGCTTACACATGTAGCCACATGTGCCTGTTGTGCACTCAGCAACATACTCCTCTTGGCATATCCCTTGAGTTCACTGAAATACAGCTACCTTGATATATCTGTTACCCGTAGCACATAGGCAACAGGGGTAGCAGAAATTGTGCACCTAATGATAAGCTTCTCACCACAATGGGTGACATGCCGGGTGCTTGGCCTGATGTCCAGATGTATGTTTGTTAATGGCTTATCTATGATAAACAACTTACCATTGAAATGTTGCCAGTTCTCCTGTCTGGCCATGAAAATGAAGTACACCATGGTGAGCAATCAATATTGTTACCAGCATCTTCACTATATTGGGGCCGGGTTTGAAATCCTTGGATGTCAGACTTGAGCAAGAAGAATCTGGAGATGATAGATTTTGTGTTGAAACTGAAGCTTCATCTGTTGTGTTGAATCACGATGTCAAGAAATGTTACAGAGTTGGATCAAGACACCAATTCAATCATTCTGAAGGATGACCAAATGTATCATCACAACACTGCCAGGTTTAACTACACTACATATGATGTTCATTGAGCCCAGGATATCATCAACCCACAAACTTCCCACTGCAATGTTATGGTCCTCCATGATGAAAATGATATGATGAGCCCCCAAGGTCCCAAATTTATTTATGCCAAGGTACTGGGTGTTTATCATACTAATGTAATTTTCATTGGAAGCAGTATGGTTAACTATACACTGATTCAAATGGAGTTTATCTGGGTTTGGTGGTATGAACCCATAGTCCAGTCTCTGCCTGGGACATCTCAACCATGGATTGTGTTAGATTTTCATCCATGGCTGATGAGCACTCATTTGACTTTCTGGATCCAACCAATGTCTTTAGGGGCTGTCATATTATTCCTTCTTTTACTGGCAAAAAGAGATGGTCTGATGGATCAGGTCTTGGTGTTACTACTTCCATGATACTGCACTGATAAATGGGCATGCTAAGCATGATAGCTAAATTCAGGTATGTGTATGTTGTCGCTCCAATAATCTACAGTGGCTCAAAAAAGTGTCTGAATGTTTATGCATTTTCAAGTAATTGGGTAATAGCAAGCCAGAACCAAATTATTAAAAAAATGGTATAGGGATGTGTCTGGAAGCCCTATATCATGGATTGAATCTGAGATATATGGCGTCAGAACATGACCATATATGGGCAAGATATGGTAATTTTAAATACATGGCTCATTCAGACACTTTTTGACTTTATATTTAACCAAGACTATTCTATGATTCTAATACTTTGTGTTACCCCCCCTTGGCTTTAATAACTGCTGCAATCCTCCTAGATATACTTTCTATCAATTTCTGACACTCCTCTTTAGCAATATTTTTCTACTCTGCAACTCTCTCCCATAGTTCAAATAGCCCCTCTAGAGAATCTTGATAGGCAGGAAGTAGTCTTTTGAATAATTCCCAGAGATGTTCAATAGGATTGAGATCTGGAGACTGTGCTGGCCATGATAGAACATTGATACCATGATCTTCAAAACATTTTGTAGCCAGTTTTGAGGTGTGCTGAGAATGTCTTCTTTATCAATTCCTGACTTTTGCTTGCTTTTGAGTAGACAATCCTCTAGAATAGAGATATACTGCTCTACATTCATCCTTCCTTCCATCTCACAAAGAATCCCCACACCATTCCACTCCATACAACCCCATACCATCATACTTCCTCTTCCAAACTTTAGTATACCCTTGACTTCTCTTTCTCCTAATGATTCTCCTGCCTTTTTCCACACATATTCCTGGCCATCTGGCCCCATTCTATTGATTTTCATTTCATCTGACCAAATAACCTTCTTCCAGTGTTCCACAGTCCAATGTTGGTGCTTTAAAGCAAAGGCCAGCCTTCTCTTCCTATGAGTTGCAGAGAGAAGAGGTTTTTTCTTCTTGGTTACAGCCATAAGATTGGCTGCCTTGAGGGTGTTTCTAACAGTTTGGGTTGAAACAGGAGTGCAGATGATAGAATTGATGGACTTGGTAGGTTGGGTAGCATTTGAAGCCTTGCCAGATAGAATTTGGTGAACAATAGCTCTTTTGTTCTGTGGAGTAAGTTTGTGAGGACCCATTTTAGTGTTTTTCCTTATCTGGTATGTCCTTTTTGATGAGTCTGGCAATAGTAGACTTACCAAGATCAGTTTTGGAAGCAATATCCCTGATATATAAACCAGAGGTACAGAGAACAAGGATATTATCCTTTTGAGCAGAGAAGATGGGCTTCATGATGATTATGTTGAATTTCATGATCTTGTTTGGGTTTATATATTCAAATGATACTAAAATTAAACCATATTATTTAATAATATTATGTATGAATGGTCTGAATTTGTGATCTTAGCATAAAGTCAAAAAGTGTCTGAATGAGTCATGTATTTAAAATTACCATATATTGCCCATATATGATTGGGTTTTTACACTATATATCTCAGACTCGAGCCATTATATAGGGCTTTCAGACATATCCCTATACCATTTTGTTATAGTTTGGTTCTGGCTTGCTATTACCCAATTACCTGAAAATGCATAAACATTCAGACATTGTTTTGAGCCACTGTAGTTCATACTCAATTCAACAGGAATTCTTTGATAGCAATATTCAGTATTCTCAAAATGATATTGTGTAAAACCTCCACTTGGACTGTGTGTAAATTGCTTCTCAATAAGCCTTAAATATGCATTGTACTGATGTGTTTTTTTACTCCATCACAATGTCTACCTTCAATAACCACACAGAAAATACAATGACTGCTAATGCATGTTTTTTCAATCCTATGCTCCCTGGGTTCTTCTCATTCTCTGCAAGTTTTATTGTCTTGCAGCACTGGACAAGTTTATTTATTTATTCCTTCAGGGTATTCCTGTAACCACTGTCAAACTTGCAGGGTACTTAGCACTGGGCCCTCAGCCAATTGTTTTACACCACATATCTCATCTATGTTATGGTGCAGTTTCTCCCTGCCAGTATTGACACTGTAGGGGATTTTACTTTGACATGTACTTTATACTGACCTGTCCCCAGTTGAAGCAATAATTATCTCTGTTTGTGTATCTGCAAGCCCTGATGTTGCATAGTACAGCATATGAGTTACTATTGAGCAGTGAGGTCCCTGTATACATTTTAGCAGTAGGTTCCATTTCTACTGTACCACACCCTCCCACCAGTTTGTCATGCAGCTGCAAGAGATTGCTGCACCATTCTTGAATTTGCCATGGCTCAATGACAGGATGTGCAGTAATAAGATGATGTATGGAGTTTATAACTATGTACATCTGAGTCTGCATTGCAAATGCATCCTATTCTCATGCTATAATATTGTAGGTTGGTGTGGCCCAGGATGATGAACCTCTAATTATTGTCCACCTTGCCCAATTTCCTCTCAGGTACCAACACAATGACAAGTCAATGAACAATTAGAGTTGATCCTACAGACCACCTGGATCAAATTGTCAGTGCCAGAAGTTGCACAGGTCATCAAGGGTTCATTCCAAGGAGGTTAAGGCTGAACACAGTCCTCTGATGATACTCCATGTCCATCCAACCCTTCCTAGACCCATCTGCAGGTATCCATCTCCCATCTGCAGCTGTCCACACTCATCCAACACTTGCCTGTGCATACATGGATGATCTGCCATCTGCCTGCATGATCAGATACAAGCACATGTATGTGGATATATAATGAGAGGCATTGGAATGCTTTGGGTGTACATGTAATAGTGAATGTGTCCGATACAAGTCATGGACTCATAGGTGAAACACATGATCAGTTAGCAAGTGGGTTTTTGCCCATATATCAGAGTTGCTTTGATAGATATTTTCCCTCAGTTGTTTCTATTGCCTCCTTTGGCAGCAGCTGAGGTATGTTATCATTTACATTTGTTTATACCACAATGTAGCTAATCTAGAGTAGTGCATATTCCATCTGCTTTACTTAGGTGTATCTGTGGTGTGGGTGAGGAAAATAGAATGCCTTTTATAGTCAATAAGTTCCTAGGGTACAAGGTTTGTACTTGTTCCAAGGGGATTGCCACTGGGCAGCGGTCCTTAATAAATGTGAGGAAAAACACAGACTAGACTCTGTCTAATAACCTGAGTCAATCCTATCCTTGATAGGATAAGGATTCCACGAATGTGGAAAGTGCAGGCGGACGTGGGAACAACACACAAGAAAGCGGGCTTGCATGTGAACAGCACACAAATGAAACAATGAGGAGAAGAGACTACAAGCCTATACAAAGAAGACTGGGTAAAGTCGGACCAGGTTTTATGACTAGTACTGCTCCAAGTCAGATGGATGGCAGACAGACAGATGCATGAACGGATGCACAACTCGGATTCAGTCAATAGTGGATTTAGTCAATAGTAGATTCAGAGTATGAAAAACAGTGAGTGGAGCACTAGAGGAGTACTCTCTAAGAGGAAGTGATGTGAGGACCAGGTCTGGGTCATGTGATAGGAGTCCACTTTGACTATGGAAGAGTGCATGCACGTATTGTAAGGGATATCAATGTTTCAGTAGTACATTGAATGTAGGAGGTACTCACCAGCAAGGACAGACATTGGACAGGACAGAATAGGATGGTCCAGGAGCTAAGGGAAGGTAATACAGTTGGTCTGCAGGTGTTCTGCGTGATGGATGGGTGATGGATGAGATAGGTGGGTATTGAATGGGTGACGGACGTATAACAGATGGGATGGATGGGTGACAAACAATATTTGAATGAGTAACAGACAGTACTGATGGGTGACAGATGGGTTACAGATGATATGACAGAGTGATGGACGATTGATGGATGTATACCAAGTAGTATGGACAGGTGACAAATGATGGACAGGTGATGGATGTGTGATGGATGATGTTTCATGAAGGTTGGATGGTACAGAAAGCCACCTGCAAGGTCCTCAATATTCATGGAATACAGGCCTACAGTGGGGACATTCCCCACAGCAGATCCCATCTACATCACTTAGCACACTGACTCTGGATCCCATCCACTCCACTCAAGTTTTGCTAGCCTTCACAGAATTATGGAGGCTTGTCCAAACTGGTGCAAGGCCCTCACATACCTGTGTGTCTTTCTGAGGATTCTTATATGCTGTGGTCACTCCAACAACCCTCATTCTCTTACTGATGTCAATTATGCTGAACACAGATTTGAGCTCATTTGCAATATCTGGCCTCAATGTTTGGAATGTACAAAGATCACTCATGATTTGGAAACAGGTGGGCGACTTATTATTTTTTATCCTGCAGGCTAATGGATTTTATGCTTCTTGACTCATCATCTGATGTCACTTCCATGATGCCTTGTGTGAACTTGCATTAACTGCGCCAATATTATTGGCCTCTTCAGCTTATTTGGACTGGAAGCACTGTTGTTTTCCATGACTAGCATTTCCAGTGCCATGATTGTCTACTATGGCCAAATTGTATTGTGTGCATTTCACACCTTGTATATGCCAGGGGGGAATAGAAGGTGTAGGCTATAGGGCATTCATAAGACCAACCTGTGGTAGTAGTAGTAGCCATTTGCAACTGTGGCGGCATAGGAAGCATAGGGAGCTCAGGGTGGTCAAAATCATCTTTCAAGGGAGGAATTTCAGGAAGCACGTCATTCAAAAAAAATTCCAGATGGACATTAGAGAAAAAGTCGGTGTTGAGCATGCTGTTGATGTCATGAGAATGAGGATCACTAGAAGATTGTTTGTCTGCAGAGTGAACAAAGGGACTGGCAAGTGGTGGGGATACAGTGTGATTTGGGGCCAAGGAAGTTGCATCTTCTGGAAACGAGGAAAGAGATACAGTGGGATTGGGAGCCAAGGAAGTTGTACCTTCTGGAAGGATTTCACTTGATATACTCAAAGCAGCAGCCTCCACTATGGTCAATAAACAGTAGTTAGCAGATATTTCTCATTCAATGTAGATGGTCAACTCATGGAATGCTCGCTGAACAAATTCTGAATATGGTAGCATGACATTTGATGTAAATTGCTGGTATGTCTGGCTAAACCTGTTTCCCACTTTTGTTGTGCCAACATGGAAGCTGCTGACATCCAGTATTCCACCAGCTGTGGGATTGGGTCCACCCATCAAAACTGAGAACATCCAACCTGTCATTAGATGTAGTTCCTTAAAGAGCTGGGTGAGAATGGCTCCAATTTTGGATATGTAACTTTAATGAAATGAGTGTGATGCATTACATCAACCCAGTGAACCATGACTCATGCTGCATTATCTAGAGATGTGTTCTTCTGCTTGATTTCCTCTATTTCAGCACGCTTCTTCTCCTTCATTGTCTCTACCACTGCCCAAACTTCTCTCTTAACATCTTCAGACTCCTCTGTGAAGGCCCACTTTGTCTGCTCTCTAATGATGGATAGGTTCATCTTCTTCACTGGCTTCACATCAGGGTCATCCTTAAGGATATCTTGCTCATGTTTGACACTATCCCTGACCTTGTTGCTATAGTGAAAGCATGCATACATTTCCCAATCTTTCAGACTGCAGGATGCCTTGTCTTTTGAGCCCTTCATTATCTGACTAATCATGTTATTAATTGTAGCATTATGAGTCAATTTGGTTCTCTGTCCCATCTTTGAGCTACTAAAGTGATTGCACAGCTTTTCCATAATGTGCTGATGAGCCAGATCAATGGATGCATGTGGTGAGGTAAGTAACTTGCTATGCATACCTGTCACTGTAACTTCCATGCTTTAGCTTCCTCACCCACTTGTTCCTCAGTCAATTCCATGTCTAGTGGGATATCTGGAAAGATAACGGCTCTCTCTGGAAACTTGGCAGCCCAATCTTCGAAGAATGGATTCCAGAAAGGCTTGTAGTCTCCATTTGTCTTGCATTCCAAGAATTTATCTTGGTATAGTTGGATGAACACCATTTGTTCAGCAAAATATATACTTGGGGGAGCCATGATTGAAAGACTGATTTGTTCCAGTGCTGCAATAGTACTGACAAGTAAAATTTGCAAGGATAAGCAAGGATGTGAATTAATTTGCATGGACAAGCAAGGACATGAATCAATTTGCACAGACCAAGTCCCCAAATTTTCTTGCCTGAAAAGGATGCTGTGCAAACACAATATTTTTCAACATATCTCAATAGCTATACTAACAGTGCATTGTGGACAAAGTCACCCCCAGATTATCCAGCTCTGTAATTTCTATGCCATTCAGACACTGTCAGATCACCACCAGCAAACAAAGTGGTACAACTTACTCGTTTGCATGCTTCTTCCTCTGAATGTAACTTGTGTGCTTGGTCTTTGGTGAGTGCCAGTACATGCCCAGCCAGATCTGGCCATAGCATGTCACATGCCAGCCATTGCTGCAACCAGGCAATAGGGAGCTCCATGAAGAATGCTTTATCTTTGCTAAATGGTTGAAGTCTGTATTTAGTCAATCATGGCATCAGCCATGCATACTGCTCTTATGTAGGCTGCCATCTCAACATCTATGAACATGTGTCATATCAGAAGGAACAGCCCAACTTGAATGAGCAAGATTAACTTACAACAATATTAATGATAGAGGTGAGCAACTGAATGGAAGTTTTTGTGAAATACAGCTAATGTTGTTGGGATGAAATTATGCCACACTTTACAAGGATACTACAGTTGTTTTGTCTTTCAACCCACATGGACCAACTTAAGTCAGTCCAATGAGGACAGTCATCTTTTTGCCAGAAAAGGATATCTGTGCTGAGTATTCAAATACCCACCAACATCTCACTGAGTTCATTGACCTTAATTCGGAGATGACAATTGAAGAGCACTACCACAAGGTGAAAGAGCTCCTCAATGGAATGTTCAAGACTATCTTTAAGGGACTCAAAGAGAGGTATGTACAGTCTACTAATAGTGCATAGATAGACTAATGAGCACTAGCGTATATCTGCCATGCAGATATTGTTAGTGTACTGATGATATATCTCCCCCTTTTCATATGCCTTATACAAGGAATCTAGACCAATTCTAAAGTATGTAATAATATCTTGTAAGGAGACCCTGACCTCTTGCACATACATCAGCACTGCATTCTCAAGCTTATGTATTTCCTCCTCTAGGTCCTTAATTGTGTCAAGTGCTGTTCAAATATTCCCAAGTGCATTCCACACTTCTGAGTCCTCACACTCAATAAGTACATAACACAAACCCTCTACAAAGTCATCTAACCAGCTATGATGATAATTTACCTTTCATTATAGGCTTTTCTATAGTTGCAAGCAGCCTGAGCTTTTTCTTCAGGGGACTTGTACAATTGAGGTCATCCCATGAATGAGTCTTGGTGTTGTGTGAGGGACTTTATATAAGACCCTCAAGTAAGAAGACACTGGACCAGACTTTAAAACACTAGCTGCCACTGTCTCTGCCTGAGGATACTGTCAACGGTGGATTTTTATTCCAAGCAAAAAATAGGGCCCTTATATATACAAAATTAGAGGCTGTGCTCTAGTTAATTCTAAGAGTCATTATGAGTCATTGTTTGTGGCTATACACTGAAACTTAGGCAGATGAGTTAATTTGAGTTGTGTTGAGTCAGAGGGTGTCACAGTGAATCATAATATTTCTAACTCTTAGTGACTAGGCTTGAGGGAGCTTATATAAGCTAGTCATATTTATGATTATTTATCTAATTAAATTTTATGACCTATGGGAAATAAAGTGTACTATATAATTTTGACCTAAGCTTCATCACACTGTTGCTAGTACAACAAACTGAATCTATTTTTTGTGACAATCACACAAATTCAGTTGACAAACCTAAATGTGTGACACTTTGTATTCATGCAATTTTCAAGAAAAATAAGACACATTACTGTACTAGTGCATGCTAATGCTCCTCAAATGCACCATATTATTTGTTCATGACATGTCTGTGCTTGCCCCTTCCCAATGGAATAGGTTCACCAATAGAAACACTGGCAGAAACTTCCTTCATTGTCATCACCTGGATGACTTTGAATTTTCTTTCTTTTATTCTTTGCATTTAGGTTGAACTGATTGTGAAATTCCTGTGTTGATCTCTTTCTGCCATCTAAGACTCAGAGGAGCTTAGTGGGGGGGGGGGATCTATGGCTTGCTAAGACATTTTTTGACCAGACACACCTGAGTGTGATATTGAGTTAGGGTTTGGTACTGAAAGCCAAATTAGTCCATTCCTGTCAAAACTGTTCAATACTCACAGAGAGTTCTTTGCAACAGGAGTCATAGTATTAGAAAGTCCTCTGGACACTGATTGTTACACACTCGGATAGTTCTTCTTGCTAAGTCCTACAAGGACGATCAAAGTAGCAAGCGTATCAAGACCAGGATATAATCCCAGGTTCAAAGAGCACGATGGCTAAGGCCGACGTGGGATCGTGGGAAAGAGATAGACGACGATGGTGGTCAAAATTTAAAGGTAAAGACCTAAGTCCGCAGACAAAGGGTTCAAAGGCTCAATGTGAAGTGCAAAGAGAATCGACAGTGAGGGTCCCTAATGCGAAGGGGTTTGTCTCAGAGGAACTGGAGTTCAAGGTCTAAAACTGAGTAGATTCAAGCTAGGGAAATACAAGTGTAATTGAAGGTCTCTATATACTAGGTAGGCTGGTTTAGGGCCAGCCTATCAGGGTCAAGGATACATGTGAAGATCAGAAAGAAGGGAAGCATGAGACAGAAATATAGTACACAAGGCAAGCTAGAAGCAAGAAGTGGAACATCATAGAATGAGATGGAATATCAAAGAAGAATGGAAGTATATGGCGATCAAAGAGAAGCAGAGAAGTTCCACGGATATCTGAGAGAAGAGAAGCATCAAGCTTCTATGAACGGATGAGGTCCGGTGATGTTGTGACAGGGTGAAAGTGTGATGATGTGAAGGAAAAAAGGGGTGGGGCGCGCATGTTGTTGTAACACTGATTAGTCCTCTCTCTTGACCAGCCTGAGTGCACTTTGAGAGTATAGTGTTGTTAGTTTTGCACAAAATATTTTCTTAGTTTAGTGGATGTAAAATATGAGGGACCCCACTGGACAAAAATAAACATTTGAAAAATATTATTGAACTTTGCTCGTGTGGTGAAAAACATTTACCAGTGTGACAAAAACTTTCATTTCTGATGAAAACATTTGCCAGTGTGACCAAAACATTTACCAGTGTGACCAAACATTTGCCAGTGTGACCAAAACATTTCTGGGATGACAACTTTGAATGCGCATATAATGTAACTTTCATTTTTTTAATTAGATAGCTGATACTCATTGAAGGAGTTCTGGGCCGCCATCACAACCCCATGTAAGTTACTCAGTCACGTGACTAACATGTTGTGTCCATACTACATTGTTTAGCATGTCACAACTGTGAGCTAACTTGAATGAATGTGGGTTTCCTTCCTCTCCAGTGGCTTGGGATCAGATGCCCAAAGCTGCCAAGCCACACTGACCTACATGTCTGCAGACTGTAAGTACCACACTTAAACCTGCCTGCTCTTGATGCTTCATTATGTAAGTGAGTATGTGCTTCTCTTTAACTTGTTTTGTTGTTGTGCACCTCCCTCTCATCTGTCTTTCCTTCCCTCCTCTATTCCTCCTTTAATTCTTTCTATCATTTCTCATAATGCCTAATTCTCCAATTTCAGGCAAATGTAGTGTATGTGACCATGACTGTGCTTCCTACACTCCGAGAGCCCCTTTAGATCCCGAGGTGAGTTTTTCTTTACCATAAAACTAATGTAGGCTGATTTTCCAGTCTTTGTGCTACTGTGGGCATGGTACCACCCAACATCTCCAATCAGTTCTTGCAGCAGCACTTTTCCTCCTTGTGGAGGCCTCCAAATCAATGGTATATCCTGTCTTGGTTACAGGACTATACACAATGCTCCCGTAAGTTTCATATTCGTGGTAGATAGTGTACACAGCAGGTATGGCATTCTTGTGGACATAGGAGTGATGGCACTTGAGACAGCTGCGGCAGGTGAAAATGAGGAGTTCGAGGAGTTTGGCATCTTTGGAGGAAGTGGAGGGTAGCGCTGCAAATATATTCATTAGGGTGTTGCTGGAGGGGAGGGGGAATTGAGGAGATTGGGTTGGTGGGGGAAGAGTTTTGAGAGTCTGCTTTTTGATGTGAATGTGGTACTGGGCATAGCAGCCATAGTGGTGGTGGGTGTGGTGATGTTGATTGTAATCTTGAATGAATTAGAGAACCTGTGTATACGATCAGATTGAGAGTCTCCGAAGATGAATGAAAAAAGACATACCGGAATAGTGAAAAAAAGGAGACAGGCAGAATAATGAAAACCAGAAAGAAAAAAATAACTTACTAGTGAATAGATGAAGGGTTCATTGGTACTAGTGCAGAGACCTCCCGCTGTGTCTAGCACCTCACCCAAACATCTAAAGAGCAAAATAATTGAACACGGCCTGTAAGACCTACCTGCACCAAATAACTACAAAGCATTATGTCATACTCAATTTTCAACATGTTCCGCAGTGTGGGTGTGATCCGTGATCCAATCAATCTTGATTCTCTGTGATCATCGGAAACTTTCTGTGATGGGCTGTGGACCATGGGGTGCAGAAAGTCATGCCCGACGATACAACAGATGGGGAAAGGTGCGGGACATGGACAAAATCAAGGAAGCTATTGAAAGGGATCTTCATAAGTTAATTTTACAAGATAAGTATGAATATTCAGCTAATGATATCTAGATATATACAAGATTAAGTCCTTCCCAGCAGATTTCATCACCTTGCAAACCAGTGGAGAAGATGTTCGCAAGGTGGTGAGAACCAAATTCAGCACCACATCTTTACCAGAGCAACTGCTCCAGCTCCCCACTCGAGGCAAATTACTCCTCCTTCTGGACCATCTCCCCACAACTCTGTTCCCCCTGAGATTCCCCCTTACCTTATCATGTGACTCGAGCATTTTTTGACAGATGACCAACAAGGTGGTCTTTGGGCCCAATGGGACCGCTTCATAGCCTCCGGTCCCAAGCATGGCCTGAAGCCTGACACCAATCGCTCTACCAGCGAGGTTTTTCACCTTGGCATCTGGGAGGTAACCACCAAAAAACCTTGCCTGACTTTGGAATCCCAAGATCAATCTGACAAAGCTGTCGAAGCCATGGACAATCTTCTTTGCTTCATCAAGACTTACATTGGGCCCAAGATCGGGACTGCCTTTAAAGAACACGCCCCTGTTCGGTGGGATTGTATTTTAAAGTTTGTCCCTTGCTACTACATAGTGATTGCCTAGTACTGATCTTTCCTTGTCAATCTAGAGCCAATGATTGGGTGCTCAAGCTCCTTAAACGTGACCTCAAGTTGCACCCCAGTCTTTTTATGGGTGGCCCATTTTTTGCTGTGGCAGCCAAAGAAGCTGGATCAGGGATCGTGCATCTTGATTGGAATGATGACAAAGTGATCTATGCATTTGTTTTTGCAGTTGGGGACTGGGAGGGGGGGGGGAGTTTTGTGCCCCCCAACTAGGCATCAAAATTCCCGTCCACCCTGGGCAGGTACTGGCTGTACTTGCTTGTGTGCTTGCTCATTTCAGCACACCAGTTACAAATAGTCATAGAGTAGTTTTTACATGCTTCACTGATCGTCTGTTGTTCTGTCATGGTTGCCCAGATGTTGTTCAATTTTCTTACTAGGTTTATCTATATACAAAGGCCCATGTCCTCACGCCATTCGCCAACCTTGATACTTGAAAGCCACTGGAAGGCATCCATTCTCGCAGATCTGCCACCAAGCGCATGACCACATGTCATCGTCATTGTTGTGGGCGTCCCAAGGCTTGTGATACTTGGTGATACCCTCTCTGTTATATTCTTCTCGATGGCTGACCATGCAAACAGACTATTTGATGCTAAATACTGATCGCGGTGCTGATAATTATAAGATCAAGTACTGTGAAGGCAGTCATGAGAAGCTGGTTGATGTTGCCCCTCAGCCTTCAGTCAACAGAATCGTACAGAGGCTGATGCAGCTGATGTATGTTGTTGACTGATAATCTTAGTTAGTTGCTGACTGAATTTCGTGCAGCGCCCCTTTGCGTAAAGCAGTTCAGCTTGTTCACAATGACCTCAAGACACAGCTGCGCAAGAAGACCAATCTCGCAGAGCTTCTAAAGAGCAGGGGAGGAAAGTACCACGGCCAGGCAGATATACAAGACAGTCTCATGTTTAGCGTCTACACTAGTACTGGCATTGATTTCAAGTCGCTCATTCCTGACTGGAGAGGTATCTCTGCCAGTGTTATTGTTGACACGCCCCCCGGCTGTGCACGCTCCAACAACTCACATATGCAAACTTCATTCTGGGAGGGTGGCAAGCGCCTTTCTCAGGGTGGTCTGATCACTCTTGTGTGGCAATCTGGAAATGATATCGCTGTACACCTTGGAGTAATCACCAATTCCCTTGAATATCCCACTGAGCATGTGAAGCGCGATCCAGATCATGTGAAGCTTCACATTGTCTTCTTCGACATGAAGGTGGAGTTGTGTATTTTGCAGGAGCTTAGGCTTCATAGTTCTGGTGGGACTGTTCAACATCTACGTGCCATGCATTTTGCACATCATCAAATACATTTCAAGATGAGTTCCTGAGTCAATGGCACATTTTCAGGATTCACTGACGTGATGTCGACATTCGAAGTGATCGAGCTTGCGCTCAAGGACCAATGAGTTGTTCGTGTGCTGGACATCAGCCTCGTTGTGGGCCATCTCCCACCAATTATTGCTGCTGATCACTCATCAGCTTTTCCACATAAGCTGCCCCTTTACGCAGGCGCTGGCCCAATCCATTGCTCAGGTTCTCTATCCTCGATGAGGCTCCCAACATAGCACCTGGTTCAACCATCAAGGATTCCCAGGAGGCTCCTAGTCTTTTGTCCTTCATGGCAATCCCCGCGATGTGTCATTAACCCAGGGTGCGCAATCAGCGCTTAGCGCCAATATATTCTATCAAAGCACCATTGTAAGTAGATAGATATCAATATTTGAAGTAAAAATTTCAATTCATGAAATAAACTGTGAGCACAGTTGCATCGACTGCATCCAAAGTATCTTCCTCTCTGTCATGATGGAGTCCGGGAGATTTTCAATATATTGATGTAAGGTAGCGAGATGCTGGGGGGACAGGGGACAATTTAGCTCCTCAACCTCCACCATGTTGAAATGATCAGGTCTGTGAGCAACAAAGGGATTGTGACCTAGGTGGTCAGGCTAGTTACCCTCTGTATGGTGTGCATGTATGCGCTGATCTTTGTAAGCCTCCCAGTCAATACCATAATTGTCAACTTCATCAGCATTGAGATCTTCGTCAGGTGGCTGAAAGCTTGCAGCATCAAATCCACATGCTCCACTTTGTAGAATGCTGAACCACTGAAGATCAGCTGGCGAACGACTCTGCTGTCCATCTGGTAAGGCCATCTTGTGCATGTTCCATGCATTGGCCCATTGTGTTGCCTCCTGATTGATCAAAGGTAAGAAAAGATGATGTAGGAGCCAAATATGGGCTGTGTTGTCGGGATTGAGTCCACCAGTCACTTCGAGATCTTGGAAGAATGTCTTCCATTTGGACCCAATCATGCTGGTTCAGTCCACCCACAACCACTCGATACGGATATTATGGACACTTCTGCAATGACACTGAACTAAGTTGATTTACAGTAAAATAAATTAAAATCCTGCCTTCCCCAGATATATGACACCCTGTCTTGACCTCACTGTTTCTCCATATATCTAGCAACAAGCACATTCTCCCCTCCATGATCACCACGTACCTGAGATGGTAGACCATGACTTTGAATCAATGACATAAATAAGTCAAAGACAGTTGCAGCACAGTTATTGTTGCTGGCTCGAATCCCGGTAATGAACCTAGCAAAACCATCTATAAATGCATGGATTACTATTTTGTAGTGGATCAGGCCTAGATAGTGATTAGAATAAGTATAGGCACAGTATAGTCACTCACCATGCTGGCCATCATGGTGTGCCAAGGAATTATATCCAGCCACATTGTACACCCTACATGAGATACAGCATACTCCAAATGCTGCCACTGGGGGTCCATTGACACGAGCATAAGAAGCTTGTACACGGCTGCAGGGGACATGTTGCCCAAGGTGCAGCAAGTGCCCATCAATCATCTGCCTACCAAAAGTTGGGAAGAGGTTGAGAATGTGCAAGACAGTGGAATTAAGCTCCTCATCCGAGAGTGTAGACTATGAGCCCGTTGATGATTGGTACACCCGATGAGCTTGACCATCTTCATTGACATACGTGATATAAACAGATTCCCCTGGTTGCACTAACTCCTGTTCAAGGGCCCTGCGTCAGACAGTCCAAGCAGAAACACCAAATATCTTGCCAAGCTCTGTGGGCCCTCGGAGTTGATAAGACATGGCAAGCACCTCTGGGTCTATCATCATCCTCGGACGCCCTCGACCACCTCCATGCACAACATAAGTGTGAGCCATCAGCTCAACGTCAGGAACATCCGAGGACACTAATTTAGCTGCACCCAGGTCAGCAATCATGTCTTGAATACTTTGCTCCATTATAACCCTATCTGCTGATGGAATAATGGCATAGTGCTAGGATATTCGGTTACTTCTGAAGATCAGATTACTAGATTACGAACTTGTGTAATGCTTTGCTGCAACCAGAGGCAAATTTTTATCTGCTCCTGCAATTGTGCTTCATCTCTGAGTTGTGTTTGTAGGGCAACACAGACTGCTTCTTTAAGATGCAAAAATGCCATCATGATTGTTTGGAATGGGAGGGGCAGTTCAGCACTGATGTTTGCCATTGATTGTTCACAAGTAATGGGAGAGCTATGGTACAATCTTGTCTATGAGCTATTGTATATATCTATCCTGCCAGCACTCTACTCTATCTATAGTTACCAAAGCTGTTGGGAGTGTGTTGACATGACATGCAAGCGCAGCGTAGGTCCAAAGCCATGGCTCAGTTCAGGCCCATCACAGCTTTCGAAATGGAAAATGGTTAAAATCAAATACTGTTGTAGCACCCACAACAAAAGACCCAACCCTCACTAAACTTATTCACCATCCAGATATTGGTCCCTAAAGCAGACCCATGAATGTGCATCAACGCCTGCAGCAATACAAAACACACCAGAATGCCACCTTGTTGAATTGTGATCTCATACCACAAATTGGAAGGCCTGAAGAAGACAGATGGTTTCTTCCGCTGATCGACCGACAGGTAGATCATTAATGTTGATTTGCCTGCATTAAAATGTCAGCTACAAAACTAGTCCAGGATATACACGGAGACTTGGGTCAATAATGAACAAACCACGCAGTGCAATGCCTTCTTCCTCAATGAGGACACCGTAGTCCTCGGATATCTTCATGTTCCTATTTGACTTGTCATCAGTAAGGACTAGACACCAGCCTGGCTTGCGCAGCTGTGCATGTTCCAGTTAGAAATGCTTGGATGGCACAAAAGGAAAAGACAAACCCCTGACCAGTGAGGTGCATGAGCCCACGCAGGTGCAGTCCCCTCGATATCCTCAGCATCCTTCTGGCTATTCAAGAATTTGTCGTTTTCTCCCTAGCAGATTTTTTGGAAACAGATGAGGGTGCATCACTTTGAAGTGGCCAGCGAAGACACAGTTTGATAAGGAGGAAACAGATAGATGATGGTGTGAATGAGAGTAATGTGATGGCAACCCAGCCAGTGATTAATAGTGCCCTACAAGAGCGTGAGCAGAATTCAGAACCGTGCACATGACTTACTTTCTAGTAAACTTAGGTCGGAGCAGAGAGCCACGCTGACGCCTCCTCACATTGACTCTGCGGTGTACACAGGGCGTGCACTGGCACCCACTATATCAAGCTCTGGGTGTTCTGGGCAATATTTAATGAAATTCAGAGAACGTGCTCACTTAGGACACGAGAATATCAACATCCACCACAGATGATGATGAGGAAGGGGAAGGAATGATGGTGGGCCCATCAAGGGCCATGTCTGGGAGAGGAAAGTGCTGACAGCCTTGACATCGCAGATGACGATGAGGGAGGGGCTGGGAGGGGAAGGGAAAGCCATGGGAACATTTCATATAGCGGAGCAGAAGATTTGCGAACAATATTTGTGTCACATCAACCAAATGTTTTTTGCCATGCGAGCAAATGTTTTTGTCACGTGAGCAAAGTTTTTGTCACACTAGTAAATGTTTGTGCCAACGTGAGCAATGTTTTATGCAAATTTTATTTTATTTTATTTGTCCGGTATGAACCTCCATAGTAAAACCAGTTATCTTAGTCATCACATAGTAGTTTTAAGTAGTATTTCAAAGAGTTATTTTGTTTGTTTCCTATTTCCTTGTGTCCTCAGCTGACTGATCTTTCCCTCTATCACCTATAGCAAATTTGGTAACTGATTGCCTACCACCCCATGAACAACCATGTTATCAGCCATTGGTATTTGTCTGAATCACTGACCATGGAGATAGTATTTGATTTATTTGATTTATTCTTTTTGTAGGGTTTATCTATAGATCTGCTATTTAAGAAGACATCATTCTTACCAGATGAGCACTTTTATCACACCTGGTTCTTTGGACAAAACTGTTTAGCTGGGGGATATCAGATACTGGGTATTAAGTATTGGAAAAAAAATAGATGACACTAAAATGAGAGTGAAAATCAACACAAAGTGTCAACATTGTAATCTAATGACTAGTGTTACATACAAATAAAGTAGTACAGTGAACTCAGGACTTTTTGGAGAAATCATTTAGGTCTGGATTGGTAACAACAGCCACAAGGTTTGAAACACCTATGTTCTCCCTAGCTCATGATACAAGTCTTGCTACCTGTTGATGATAGTGACCCTTCTGGATGCTGTCAGGATCAATTATCTTTATCTTGGGAAATGTCCTCTGAAGGAAAGAACTAGATGGAGGGTAAGAACCATACTTTTGGCTTTGCTTTATATTTGAGGTGAAAATCCAGGTGAAAGTGTTTCACATGGTAGGTTGAAGGTATAATCTCATTCACCAGTACCAACTACAAACAGACTGTTAGTATTAGTAAACTGTTTATGTGAAATTCACCTACCATATATCAGTCTCATTATGTTTTTTGGCACCATGATGGCAACTCTAACCATATCAAGGTTAGCTGTATCCTCATTTGCTCCATTAGGCAATAGCAATTCAACATTGCCTCCCATAATTGTGGTTTCTAGCACCAACCCAATTCTTCTTGATCCACTAACTCTCTCTCATTAGCAATCATCAAAGTGCCCTCCAATTTTCTGTTGATATTATGATACTTGGTTGGTCAAGCTCATGCACAGTGACTCAAAAAAGTCTCTTAATGTTTGTACATTTTCATGTAATTGCATTATTGTAAGTCAGGGTATGGGAATATAATAGGGCTATATGGACATGTCTGAATGCCTCATATCCTGGCTTGAATCTGAGATATGCAGTGCATGAAAGTGATGTCATAGAGCAGAGATATGGCTATTCTAGTTTAGTGACTCATTGAGATACATATTTGACTTTATATCAAAATCATAGAATTGGACCACCTATACATGATATGATCAATGATACATGTCTTAGAATATCATATGTGCATGACTGTAATGTAAAAAAATAAGGACAACAAGCTGTACATGTATATAAGATGCAACAATATTCACAACAAAAAACTCATAGTCTTACATTAGTATTAGATGCCCAATTGAACAAGGATTCAAACTTGTTGATAAGCCAGATTTCAAGATGCTGCTGTTGTCTTAATAGGGAAGTATTAATTTTATGCTCAAGGGAGGTTAAATATGAGGGGCTTGACTTCAGTGTACCCCTTATCTAAGTGTGTGCCCCTAAGTTCTGGGGGTCCAGTAGTACAAGTTGGTCTAGTCATAGATGATCTGATAGCACAGTAAGTAAAATAGAAGGTAGACTACTATGACCAGAGCCAGTAGTAGAGGAAGGCAGATATAGACTACTCTAAGGCAGAGCCAGTAACAGAGAAAAAGACTAAGGGATCAACTAGAGTCTTGGATAGATGTTCCTATGTACACCACCATCATCTTGAAGGGACACTGGTACAAATACATTATGGACATCAAAGCTGTCATGGGTTTGAAAGAGAGAAAACTGAAGTTAGCATATCAATGTATAAAGAGTACATGTACTTGAGCCAACAGCAGAGTGATGGTTCCATTTTTCAATGTCTCGAACAAATGTAAACAGATGTGGTGCCCTGGACTGAAAGAAATTATGGTCTGAACTTTTCTTTTAGTGTCAACTTCAGCCCTACTTTCAACTGTACCATACCAGTTTATCATTATAATGATGGTAGCTAATAGAAAGAAACAGGAGGGCCTCCCATATGGAAGAGAATTCAAGATGTGCAAAGGGCATCCTAGTCAAGAGAAAGTGCAGCAAAAAGTAATGAGATACATTCACGCTGGGTTACAGGCCAAAACACTTAAGTGGTTAAATAAGTGAAGAATATTATTTGACACCTTAGGCTAGCCTTACAAAGTTGATATAGATATGATAAAATTACAAGCATATCCTGGTGCCTTGGTGTGTATAGCCAAGAATAAGAAGAACATTCAAAAAGTTATGAAAACAGAGTACCCAATGATGTTTTACCCTACCAGCTTCCTGTCTTTGATCCTGAGGGATCATTCTACATTATACCTCCCAATATTAAGTGCAAGAAACCTCTATGTTAACCATAAAAACTCAAGTTTAGAGGAATTAAAATGAGTAGGAATTAGATATAATATTCAAACTAAGAAAACTGCAGGAGTGTACAATGACTTATATACTGTAGGTAGTTCGGTGGATCAGTAAGTAGTAAGACAGGAGGCTATATATGAGCATGTGGAATGTATATTAGTAAGTACAATGGATCATATGTAAAGTATAGTGAATCATTGAGAGATGGAGTTAGATATTAACTAGGTATAGGGATTAGTCAGTGAATGAAATGCATAGAAGCTGGAGGCCAGAAATAAGGAAAAGTCTAAATGGGGAAGGGTCTAGTTGAATGAATTTATGTGGAGGTGAGGGCTAGTGGTCTAGCAGGCAGGAATGTCACTAGTGGAGGTATGAGATTGGAACCAGCAATTTGGATGGGAATAAGCACTATAAATGGAAACATGGGTACCAAAGATCTGAGATATGACAAAAAGACTTTTCCAGCCAAGGCCCTTCAGGCTCAGGCACCAGAGTACAACCCTAGTCTCCAGGTAAGTGCTTTAATCTCATAGTGGGAAATTGTAAGTGGAGATAGACTGTGATGTTGCCAATCTGCTATTCAATATCCTTCTTATTGGGAGTGATTTCTGGTGAGAAAGTTATTATGGCAAGGCAGTGCAGTGCAGCATGATTTTTTCAGAAGATATCAGTATGTGTTATCAATGAGTTGATAAAATGGATTAGTGGTTGGTAGAAAGTGATTTTGATTTTGATAAATTTGCAGATGAGTTATCTTTGGTGAATCAAAGTAGCCCTTGGATGGACTAGCAACATTTTCAGAGTTCCTACCTGTCTCAGATGGAACAAACTTCAAGTTTGATGGCCTAGGAGTGTTTTTGGTTGGAACATTCTCCAGTGGCTTCCCACCACCTAGTGTACCATAGCAACTGCTCCCATAGCTGTCCATTCTCCAGTCCCTCCAAGTAGCAGGCTGGTCAGAACTGGAAAGTCTGTATGCAAGTCCTGATTCAAGAAATTGTGGGCTGGACCAAATGGTACAAACCTACTACAGTAGTCACCACAGAAGCCACCTCTGAAGCTACTATACAAACCATAGCCATAACTACTACTACCACTCTAGAAAGGACTGCTATGGAAAAAGCCTGGGCCAGAAAGACCAGCATAGCAATCCTATGAGATGATCAGCAGTGTATCATAGATGGTGTCATATATGAGACTTACCTTCTGAACCTCAAGTGTCCAGCCATACCAGTGAAAGCCATGGTACAGTGACTCAAAAAAGTGTCTCGATGTTTGCATATTGTCATGTAATTGCATCATTTCATTGTGAGCTAGGGTATGAGAATATAATAGGGCTATATGGACATGTCTGAATGCTTTGTATCCAGGCTTGAATCTGAGATATGCAGTTTGGGAAAGTGATGTCGTGGAGCAGAGATATGGCTATTCTAATTTAGTGATTCTTTGAGACACTTATTTGACTTTATATCAAAATCATAGAATTAGACCATCTACACATAATATGATCAATGACACATGTCTTAGAATATCATACAGGATGTGAAAGTATAAAAATAATAGAAATAAAGCCAAATATCAACCTTTTTTGATATCTCTTATTACCAACTATATATAATTAATTTAACACTCTTTCTACACAATTCAACCAACTTTTTATAGCATATCTCACATTCTACTTGTGTCCACTAAAGTATTATAAATACAACTTACTATAGACACTACAAGCCTTTAGAAGTTCATTGATGATTACCATTCTATGTTTTTTACCTCTACTATTTAGTATGCTATTTGCTTAAACAGTACTAACAAACTTACAAATGCTGCTCAAGTGACAGAGAAGACTGTATAATATCTAGAAGCAGCTTATTCCATCTCAGACACCATGTTGTGACTTGGGGGTAAGTGATATCAAGGCTAAAATTAAGCAAAAAAATTCCTTTCTTTTCTAGCACTGAGATTATAAGCATTACTATTGCCATCCATTTGGCCTCAGATGATTAATTCTAGTTCTATCTGCTAATAATATATAAGTATCTCAATGAGTTACTAAATTAGAATAGCCATATCTCCACTCCATGACATCACTTTCCCACACTACATATCTCAGATTCAAGCCTAGATACAAGGCATTCAGACATGTTCCTATAGCCCTATTATATTCCCATACCCTGGCTCACAATGATGCAATTACATGAAAATGTGCAAACATTGAGACACTTTTTGAGCCACTGTATGTACCTGCATGACAAATTAGTCAATATCAATGATCATGGGTGTTTGCATAACAATGGCTTGCATAGCATCCACTGCAGTCTTAAAAACCACAGTTCCTAAGCCCTTGGGATGCCCATCCACACCAATGTTAATATTGGCATAAATGATATTACCAGCTAAGCAGAACAAATCCTTGAGGTCTCACCAACCAGTCTGATATGGCAACTGTACAGATGATTCAGCACCCATAACAAACAACAAAAGAGCAGACATACATTTCCAATTAGGGATCTGCAGGGGTATGGGTAGGGGTTGGTCACCAGGTACCCCTTACCTGTGACCATATATGGTATGGATCCTTAGCAACTTACTGGAACTGTATAGGCTATCTTAACTTGATCTAGAGATCTGATAATACTCAAAGTTAAAATTAAAATTAGAACTTTGAAGTCTTCTTTATCATGTTATGTAAATGGTGTGGGGAGCATTTCTATGCTAGGCTTGTATTCATCACTTTTCAATATACTTATACATTGATCTGACATCCATCTGACCCATCCATTGTCCATCCGACCCTCATCTGATCCATCCAATACACATCTGCTTTTCGGATGACATGCAGATACCTTCGGACCTCTTCCTATAGCTCATGCATCTGTCTTGTCCATGTCCATTCAACCTCATTGGTATGTAGTTATGCTCATTTTCCTGTTACTGACTGAACACAGACATATCCTCTCACATTCCACTATTTTTCAGATAGCTTATGGCACAGTCTAGACTCGCTATCTATATAGGAAAATACTCTACCCTATAAGCATAGAGATTTTTGGAAAACTTATGAGGTACCTCCTCCCACTTTCCCTCACCTTACCAGAATATCATTGTGACTTATACCCACTATCAATCTAACATTTAATGACTATCCTTCAACTTTTAATTGCATTCTACATGCATCTGCAAGTTCCATCCGCCATCTGACGCATTTGTACATTCCACATCCTATCCACTTTCATTCACTTTTGCAGATCCTTCATCCTACCTGTGGTAGGATCCTATCGGGTCATTCTAGACAGACTACTTCTTCTCAAGTGAGGCAGCAGGTAGCAAAGATCCAACTCTGGAGTATCCCTCTACTCTATTTGTTGTACCCACAATGGGTAAAGAAGATCACAGAGAAGGCTGCTCAAGTGGTCATGGAGAGCACTACCAGGCTCAAGTGCAAGGCCAGTGGCAACAGTATCAAAAACCCATTGAAAAAGAAGCCCAAGAAGCCAGGCAACTCCCCAACCCCTACTTCTACCTCTACAGCTTCTATCATCAACACCAAAGTTCCATCAAGCTCTCCAAGTCCTACATCCAGCCTAAGGGCTTCAGTCATCGAGGTTGATGATTCAGACACTGATGCAGACATTGACAATGGCAAGTCCTCAGACAGTGAGCTTGGTGCATAAATCTCAAAATCAATTTTATATATCTGCTGGATCAATTGTCAGCACATCTCAAATGAGATTGGACCTCACCTGTTTATGCTTTTTTTGACCCAGAGCCCAACATTAAATATGTTCATGATCATTGATGCCATGTGTTCAAGTGTGCTGCATAGGGCTGCAAGCAGCACATTCATCGATTTCTAGACACTGGTGATGCAAAGTCAACCAGCAACTTATGAAAGCATGTTAAAAATTGTTGGGGAGAACACGCACTTGAGGCTGCCAGAGAAATGAAGAATACTGATGAGGCTTGTGCAACCATCATACAAAGCATTCTTGAGACTGGGACTATTCAATCATCCTTTGAGCAAAAAGGAAAAGTGAAAGTGACATACTCTCACTGGCAGCATACAAAGGCAGAAACAAGACTCAAAATAGTTCAATGGGTGTCCAAAAGTCTCCAGCCTTTCGAGATTGTCAAGGACAGAGGGTTTCAACATCTTATGAAAATGGTGACAAAACCAGATGATATCTCATGTCCATCTGACCCTTCCTAGACCCATCCACAGGTATCTGTCTCCCATCCGCTCCTGTCCATACCCATCTGACACTCATCCATGCATACATGGATGATCCACCACCCACATGCATGACCGGATGCAAGCGCACGTATGCGGATACGTAATAAGACACATTGAGATGTTTTGGATGTACATGTAATAGTGAGTGTGTTTGATACAAGTCATGGACTCATAGGCAAAACACATGGTCAGTTAGCAAGCAGGTTTTTGCCCATATATCAGAGGTATTTTGGTAGATATTTCCCTCAGTCATTTCTATCACCTCCTTTGGCAGTGGCTGAGGTATGTTATCATTTACATTCATTTATACCACAGTGTAGCTAATCTAGAGTAGTGCAGATTCCATCTGCTTTACTTAGGTGTATCCACTGACCTGATCCACATCACCTAGGGTGCTGATGGATCACATCCACTTCACTCAAAGTTTTGTCAAATGGGTCATCCAGAGTATTACCTGCCATCACCATCGACAGTCTCATGAGATGTCAGACTTGTTTTCACATGGACTTGGGAATGAATTGCTCAAATGTTGCAGGTATGATATTTCATTGGCAAGAGATTACATCTGATGTTGTATGTAGGATCATGATGGCGAATTGAATTTCACAACCAATGCATGGATGTCACCCAATCACCGCACATTTGTTGCTCTAATAGTGCACTTCAAACACAAGGGCAAAGCAATTGTGATGCTGCTTGACATTGTTGAAGTTGATCAATCACACTCTGGTGTGAATCTTGCTGAGGCCTTCGAGAGTATATCAGATAAGGCACATACAGAACATATACATGCCAACGAACACTCACAGATAGCATACAGATTCTTAGCATCACATCAGACAATGCAACAAACAATGATGCTATGATCAATGAGTTAGCAGATTGTATTGCACACATTGGTGGCGAAAACTTACAAACTCATTGTTTTCTCCACATTGTAAACCTCGTCGCTAAATCACTAATACGGGAGTTTGATAAGATGAAGAAACAGGCCAATGAGCTGTTGGACATGAACAATGGTGATGAAGACAATTCAGGTGATGGCATCAAAGAGGCAAGTGGAGATGTGAATGAGGATAATGCCAATGACACTGATGGCTGGATCAATGAAGTTGCCAGACTCTTAGATGAAGAGCATGGTGCACTTGAAGAAAGTATTCAACCTGTCAAGCTCATTTTGGTGAAGGTATGTACAAAAACAAAGCATTACTCACCTGTACTCATTCCCCTGAAGCTCTGGTGATTTTCCTTCAAACTCATTAACTCGACAACACTGCTTTTGCCTGCATGGAAAGAGGCACTGAAAGAACTGAAGTTGCCAGTTAAGTACATGCCCCGAGATGTCATGACACACTGGAACTTGACCTTCAACATGTTGAACTTTGGTTTGCAGTACCAGGCAGCTATAGATGTAATGATGGACAAGAGGAAATTGGGCTTGGGAGAATATGAGTTGAGTGAGGAGGAATGGACCTTGGTGAAACAATTGTGGGACATACTAAAGGTTGTACTTATTCATCTGAATTAAGATGGCATTGAACTCAACTTCCATTTTAGGTACTCAAAGATGCCACACTCTACTTCTCTCATATGACCCCAAACCTTGCAATGGACATTCCAGCCATGGACCATATTGATGCCATGTTCACTGGTGGCATTATTCAAAAGATCTGCTTGATCCTGCCATCTGGTCCACCATTCAAATTGCTAAAAGGACACTCAACAGGTATTACTCTCATACTGAAAAATCTGAGGTATATCGCATAGCAATGGGTATATGATGCACTTACTTTTTAACTTTCCTTTTCAATTAACTGTCCTTACAGTTCTCCACCCATGGTACAAACTGGTTTACTTTGAGCAGGCTGGATGAGATGCTGATTGGATCACAACTGCTGAAAACATTGTTTGCAAGCAGTACCACCAGTCCTATTGGTCATACCCAACCACTTGTGAGCACAAAGCTTCTGTGATGTGTAAAAATCTGATTTGTTTGTTTGTTCCAACTAATTGATTCAGGCAATATCTTCAATAGCCTGCCTGCGCTTGCAAAGCCAAAGCATACCCCCTCAGATGACAAACTTGACAGATACCCATGGACTGATGTTGAGGAGGTTGATGACGCACTTCTTTGGTGGCATGAGAATCATACAACATATCCACACCTCTCTCACATGGCAAATGACTACTTGTCTATCCCTGGCAAGTTTATTTTTTGTCATGTGCTTTGCATGGTATACTAAACAGACTTGATCATACTAGCTACATCTGTCGATGTTGAGCGTATATTCAGTCATAGTTGTCTTTTACTTTCACATGTTCACAGTCAACTATCAGCCCAAACCACCCACACAGTCCTGTGCTTGGGAATTTGGTCATCTATGGGACTCATCAAGGACACAGATATCAAGGTCATTGCTAGTCTACCAGAAGTGGAAGGAGATGACAAGGTACTCGATGCTGGGTGGGATGATATCAAGTTAGCATAGTAGTTCAAACATTCATGTTTGTAGTTCATCTATTGACAGTTTTGTGTGTGCTACCTGTGTATACTCATGGTACCCACTTGTTACCCTTATCCTTGTGTACAGATACAGGTCCTCAGCAGGTAGGGGTATGGGTTGTGTTCTGAGTACCCCAGGTTTACCCATGCAGATCCCTATTTCCAATATACAAACAATTGGCAGGGTTGCTGTGATAGGGTAGACATGGAGGTGGCTACACATGCAAACCTTGCCCCACTATTGCCATGCCAATCTTGCCTGGGACAGGCATGGAACCAAAGTGTGATTTGTTCTCCCAGTTCTGTTTTGCAGCATGGGTGTAGCACCAAATGGACAAGAGAGGTGTACCTCACAAATAAGTTGTCACCATGGTCAAACTTGCAGCCCCTGTCCCAGTCACACTTGTCACCAATCTCATCCTTATTTTTCATGTCCACATCCATTTCCACAGCATTGAAGTATGAAAGGAGGAAAAGCAAAAAAGAGGAAGGAATAGATGGAACATTGCTGACAAGTGAAATCAAAGGAGAGGTGTGGCAGATCAGCTCAGCATGCTTCACCAGCTGATCAAGTGTAAGCCTGTTGGCTTACCTGAGTTCCCATATTCAGCATAAATACTGTCTGCAATAAAGAAAGGTAAGCTTTCATTATCACTGCCTTTTGGCGTAACGGTTAAGGGACGACAGTCTTGACTACTTACATCAAGCTTGCTCAACATCCCAGATCATGATCATAGAGACCCAAAGCCAGCAGTGAGCACTCATTCAGATCTCTGATTGATGAGGAAAATCCAGAAGAGAACGAGCCCTACGTATGTGACTGAACAACAGAATGGCATGAATTTGGTTCGTGGATGTTTGGGCCCATCGTTGTTAGTAATGCACGTTCGCATCCCCCTGAGCTGGTCGTGAAGAAGTAGCGCGGAGAGTGCATTCAACGCTTACAGTTATCAACATAGACTCAACCCTGAACATGGTAATATTACAAGGGAATCATATCGACTGTCACGGTGCAGGCAATTTTGGGTCAGCCAGACGAAGGCATATCAATACATGGTTATCGGAAATCACACTGAAGCATATGAATAGACCGTAGATCAATGGTCTGGAACATCCACATCAGCTTTTAGCATTGAGCTTTTATCAACTGAGACACCCTCTCCTTCCCGTGGCGAGGGGTGAAGGTGCAAGGGAACACAGGATGTCTGCATCGGTTGGCTCAGATCAGTCCGATTGCGATGAACCTCGAGAATGTTCAACTCACGCCGTTACACCTCCCGTCCACTTCACCCCTTCAGCATCAGGCCCTGCATTCCACCCTGGCACGCGTTCCACTCGGAAAATGGCTAAAATATTCACCACTGCAGCGAATAAGGAAGCGTCCGCAACGTATCGTCCGACACTGCTACAAGGTGAGACAGACCGACCTATCGGCAAGACTTTGGGCATCGTACCAAACACGCCTTCCGAATCCAAAAGCGAAGGAAATATCGTCACGACCATGTGTTAACGACTTTTCGACGGCGACTTTCGGCATGTGCCGCTCGGGCATGAACCTCGTCGGGTTAGGATACTTCTCCGGGTTGCGCGCCATAAACCTTGCATAAAAAATGATTATGGTGTGATTGCTTTCACTTAGAAAGAAAGTTCACCATGCGTTAGCCATTACGGTAGCCCCTTGTTAAAGATTTTTGAGCGGAAATAGGATTTTCAGGCTTTATGGACTCACCTTTCGGAATATAATAACCTTCATAAACGTCTTCATTTAACGTGGCATGGGGAATACCTAGATCTGCAATTAGTACTCGTGCTAACCAGGAAACTAGTACTGACCCAGAGGTACGACGGGGAACCACCTCAGCGTCTCTTGTATGACAGCATCAATGTAGGGCATAGAAGCGCGATCGTCCCAGTCAGGCAATCTTTCAAGAGCTTCTCCGATGACGGAATCGATCTCTGCTTGAGCACGTGCTTGCACCTCCGGATAGAGAATCATCGCAAGCAGGAACACATGTAAGGCAGAAGTCGTCTGTGCCTTAGTCAGCCGATGGCAACAATAAAATGGCGTCTAAACATACTGTTTCCGAGGCAGCTAGAAGCATGGAAAGAGTCAAAATGACGTCAAAAACATACGTGATTCAAATCACGAACCAGTATAGCCAGAGGCACTGGCTTCCTTTATCGCCTTTTCGAGAACTACAACCTCTTGTTCATCTTTTGCTTTCTCTGATACACGACGCAATGCATCGGACACCATGGATGGTGCAGCCGTGCCAGCGGCCTGAGAACCATCAGTATCTAAATAATACTGAGCACCAAAAGGCACTGGCCATGTTCTTCTTCACGTGCTCAAACGGCATGTTCACAACTATGGGAGCGAGGGTTCTCTGCAGTAGGGCACCCCTTACAAACCTTGCTCCAGGAAACCAGGGAGGAAGTTTCTCCACTGTGAGCGTATCAGAATTAGAACACGGCTTGTCCAGTCGACACCGTAGAACGATACGCACATATCGGAAACTCTCCTAAGATAGCTGCGACCTCGGGCCTGAGTTCTCTTATAGATATCTCGAGCGAACGCTCGACGACCGCAATAAGAGGATCGTCATGGGGCGCTGTGTCATAGTCATACACGATCGACATAATAATAGACGTGCTGAACCTGTGTATGACGTGTGGCGAGGTTCAGCACATTACAGCAAATACATGAAAGGGGGATCACTAACGTGTAGAGATGTGCTCCGTACTCCGCCTCCGAGGCTAGTAAGTTTAACACCAAATTATGAGCATTGCGCATTTGAATTGGACGGAAGGAGGGTGCCGCTTCAGAACGGAATGCCTGATGGAATATTCGCCTGTCTATGGAACCGAATAAATGGGGTAAGAGAACTCCAGGGCTGCACTAACGAAGTCTCCATCTGTCCGAGTAGGGCAGCAAGACAGAGGAGTACTCGACACCGAAACTAGGACTCGTTGAACGATAGACAAACAAACGATAGAAGGGCCCTACAAGTCAAGAAGGCGCTTAATCCCTGGGGGTCTCGTGGAATAGTTGTGTGAACGACGGTCGAGTAAGTCATGCGCAACTCTTTCCGAGTTGATGATCACAATATCCTGACTGAAGAGTCGAGAATAAACGATTTCTCCTAAGTTATAGTTCAGTACATCGACAGGGGCAAGTCCATGGTGCTACGTACCATACTCAGCTCCCCATCTTGAGTACGCCAACCATGGATGATCTGCGTCAATTCCGACCACGTTCCCAACATAAGGAAGAGGCGGGGGACCCGGGGGTAAAGGAAACCCCTTGGTGTCTCTCTTCTTTTGCAAGGATCGCAGTATCACAAAAGAGACGAGTAATAGGAGCGCAAAGACAGACGTGGAAGCCATAATCGAGTTGAACGCTGAAAAGTGACTGTACGTCAAAACCAACGGTCAAGCACACTTGATATATATATAAAGTACTTACTGCGGGGTCCGGGCGCAGCCGCAGTGGCGCGGCATTTTCATGATGAGAATACTAGGGAATGACCGCCGAAAGGCGGCTGACTCATAATCAGAAGCTTGGAAGCTGATAAGCAATCGAATCAGCGTAATCAGCGTTCAATAAGAGTGTGAATGCATGGAAGAAAACACGCGCGCGCTCGACTCCATGATTCGTCTGGAGGTCACAGGGGAGGTCGAAGCAGTTAGCAGCAGGTATAGTTGATGCGCATTCACTATCCCCGACTCCCACGTTAGTTGGGAGGAGGGCTTTGTGGTGGATGATCGAACGCCGTTCTACCAAAAAATCTGCAAAAAGCTGTACTGCTCGGCGCTGTTCACTTGTCGGCAATCTCCTGCTGGTTTCGTTTGGGTTTGGTATTAATCAGCGCGACTCGGTCTCCTCGGTACGTTCAGTGGATGCTTGCTCCCCTGCGAAACGCAAAATCGGGGAGGATCGTTGATTCGGCACTTGAAGCTTCGCATGATATTCTCCGTACTCAGTACTATGAGCCGAATCATTGTCTGCGTCATTTCAGACACTCCTATCGCCTGCAATTGATGTCTTGCAAAGTACCTTCAGACATGTGCACCCTGCGAGCCGCAATTCGTCAGACTGCGCGACGTCCTTGGCAGCGAGAGTCAGTAAACGAGGTTTGTATATGCAGACATTCAATGGGTGTGTTTCAGATATCGACCCATTTCAGCTGACCAAAAAAATCAAATGTGATCACGTTCTACGCCATCACCCGTGTCGTTTTTAAGGCGACAGCAGCACCGTTACGATATAGTATCCGCCATGACCCACCTAAGATGTATTGTACTGATAGGTAGCTCTGTCACACGAAAATGTGTTGTGTTGGGCTAACAGTTTTGCAGGCGAGTTACGGGAACGAGCACCCTGATGAGGCAGATGGGCCTATATAAAGAAAATGTCTACTTGACATTAACGCAGAGATCAGTACGTACCGGTAGTGTCACACGTAGCGTGTTGTTTCAGCCACTGATTCACCCATAATTTGAGCGGGGTCGGAGTCGGGGACTTGGTGCGTGAGCACCGTTACGATTTGGTAGCAGTGGTCGCGGCACTTGCCGCAACAGTCGCAGCAGTGGCGCAACGTTTTCACGATGCCCCTCACTGCGGCGTATTTGAATTTAGCTGTAACCCCGCAGGGTATAGTGCGCAAACGTACAATTTCAGCGGCCTTCCATAGGTAAGTAATACTTAATGCATAAGTTAGTCTATGGTCTATTCATACGCTTTAGTGTGATTTCCGACAGCCATGTATTGACAGATGATTATATGTCACGTTGATTGACAGTCGATATGATTCCCTTGTAATAACCTCATGACTAGGATCTTCTTCACGACTAGCTGAGGGGGATGCAAACGTGCATTACTAACAACGATGAGCCCAAACATCCACGAACCAGATTCACGTCATTCTGTTGTTCAGTCACATACGTACACTACATATAAGTTCGAACGTCCATCAATAACAAATATTGGCCTATAACCCACGAACTAGCACTGAAAATATACCACTTCCGTCTTCCGGTAAGACCATCTACCGGTCCTGAAGGTCGTTCAGGAGTCGGAGGATGTTGATGACTGTGAAACCGATGATCAGTAAACATGAATCCCATAGAGCCCCACCGAGATGACGTACAAAGGTTGATGAAGCTATAAAGGGAGCGTTCCGTCAGTTAAGCAAAGCGTGAGGAGGGCAAAGTACCTACTCAAGGTACAAACTGATCGAGCCCATAATAAATTCATCAGGTGAGAGGCGCTTGTTGATGGTATACGTGTCGTAAACGATGTAGCCGCTGAAGACAAGGCATCCGCCGATCGCATACACGATGTCCATCGTGTTGCTGAAGGGGATAAAGATGCCGACCATGCCGGTCATCACTAGGGGTGAGGGTTAATTTCAATGTTTAGATATGAAATGTGGCGCATACTCAAGGCAACGAGACCACCAAAGAGCCAAGGGGCGAGACCGGAGAAATCATACTGAACGTGATTATCAGTATCGAGTGGCACTGCATCAGTCTAAGGTACGTACCTTCGATTGGAAAGTGAACAGAGTCAATCCCAAGAAAACACCAAGCGTGATGAGCCTGACAAATTACTCAGCCTTGAATAAAACGAGGAGATCGATCGAGACGTACAGTGCTTGTAGAACAATGATGTTGTCAAAAAACGCAGTTACGACGCCGAGCGTGAAGGCTTCCATTACTGTGAAGGTGGACAGCAGAACCAGGTTAAGGGGATGGCTGTGACGCTTCCAGTACAGCAATCCGAGGTTGATCAGGGTACCGAAAAGGGGAACATAGAATGACCAGGAGCTGAGAAGCATCATAAGTATACTAGTAGTGCGTCATTTCGAAGCATGAGAACGGACTGTTCTGTAACCCAAACTATGGCTGAGAATGACTGGGAGATTCCGCCTGCGACAAGACAAGTGGCAAGCTGGAGATGAACGTGAGTATATGAACAGAAACGAATGCGAAGCATCCCGTACAATCTGACAGACTGCAGCAAGTCGCTTGATGAGTAAAATTCACAGACGAAGAGACATTTGCGCGTACAGAGAATGGTGTAAACCTTGCGAACGAATGCACTTCGAATTTCTGAAGAGCTCTCGGAGACTGTGACACCGTACTGCCGGAAGGAGTGTCAGACGAGACATAAGATAGTGACTCGGAAGAAATACTTTGAAGTCGTCAGGAAGGTCGCCTTGCTGGGGCTGGTCATAGATCCCACCCCCTGGAGACCTGGAGCGACCGAGCAACGGCGAAGAGGCATCGTCCTCAGCAGTAAATACAGGCTTGCTGGACGAGCCCGACGGGAGGTACGATGGCGGTGGAACCGGGTACTTGCTTGAACTCATTGTGGTAAGAGATAAAGGTGAAGGACGAGAAGTTGAGCTGCGGCAGAAGTTAATGAACTCAGAGTAGGCGCCCAAAGCTTGCTGAATAATATGTGGCTGTACACATTGTGGCTGGCCTTGATCAGAGGCAGAGTCTACCGTTCATTTACTCATGGCAGTCATGCTCAAGATCGGTGGAGCTAACACAGATTGGCTATTCAATATTAACGGGGCTTCCAGCTACATGATGCAATGGTGTTCGGGCCAAGGGCAAATTTCCTTCCTGTACTTCCGGGTCCGTCTCTTCCGATCGCTCATCAAAACATCCTTCGAAACGTGTCAGGCGTGGGCAGCTTGAACAGGTTCTGCGTCATCAGGGATCTTTGCGGTACCAGGAGCGGCTCCAGGCGTGGTCGTTGCGCTTGGAGCAGATTCAGATTGGGTGTGTGCACCTGCGGCAGCCTCCCCCGCAGGAGCACTGCCAGACCCGTAGTCTGCGTTCTTGATCGTCCTCTCTCTAAGCCCTCCTCGTTTATTCATCTTCCCCCATCTAACGATCGGCGCCTCTTGCTCCTCACGCGGTTCAGCTAGATGGACAGATCCTGGCGCAACCTTGATCAAGAGTCATCGGTTGTTCACCCCTGCCAACCTCCTTTCCCTGGCGAAGTTTGGTGCGATGGTGGGAAGGATGTGACGCATGCATGAAGTCTTCGGCATCGTCGAAGGTACTGCGAATCGCGAGGCTGGAGCTAGGCATAGCATGGACGGTGTGGACGATTGCTGTGGCAAGTGTGGCGACAAGAATGAATGTACGCATGGTTTGGATGAAAAATGAGGGTGATGTAGATGATGATAGTACTTGAAGGTCGTGGGTGACTGTCGAAGACAAGATTGGAGTGGGCAGAATGGCTTGGGCTGTCCGAACTTTATGTCTTTGGCTAGGAGGCTGACAGACGCATCGGTATTAACTTAGGCTTGTGAGGCTAACATGTTTGGTAGAGCAATCGTCAGCCGCACCCCGTGCATAGTTATGCTCACTCGAGTATATTGAATCGTGTTCTCAACTCCAGAACTACCATCGTTGTGGAGGTACAATTAGTTCATCGACCTGCAAACTTCGGACAACCCACTAATTAACAGCGTTCATACACCCCGGGGGCGATACATTTACATCTTGTGCCAGCTATATTACAACCGAGCAAGTACAGACGCGAACCTCTAGGTTTACATATCACAACATTGAACAAATGTTACATGGCACTGCTACCGAATGGCCTTTCCATGCCTAATTCACACTGGAGCGTAGAACCTTGGCCGGAAGCGTCACAAATTGGGTTAGCTTGCGCCATAAAGGAAGATTATTCAATCGCTGCGCCTTCAACACCACTTTGACGTGGTGGGTGGACAGATGCTCCCGGCTGCACGGAAGTGATTAGTGTACGACCAACATCATGGCAGTTAGCTTACTTTGAGGCTGCCAGTGCTCGGGCGGAGAGCATAATATTTTCGATAGTCCTCCCTAACAGCACTATGAGCAACACGTTATCACCCAGCAGCAGACAATGATACTTACCATCCAACTGGTACCACGAGAGTTTCTCGATATCGCGAAGGTGCCACGTAGTCTGCTTTCTTCTGATCCCCGAATGAGGAGCTGACAAGCGTATGCTCACTGTTCGATATAATTCCAGCGGGCTCATGTTGACCAAAGTAGCTGAGCCAAAGCCGGCGACGGGCTACAGCATCCAGCTCAGGGAAATCAATAACTTCAAGGGGGAGTATTTAGCAGTGAAGACAGGTCAAATCACTGGGGTTACGCACCAGCAGTAAATGAGCTCAGGAAGTCTTTGTCGCAAATAGTTGATACCCAGAAAGCGATACAATCATCCTGACTCGAATTGACGGAGAGCAGCATCGACATCATTCTAACAGCGCAGCAATCGAGTCTTGAACATTCTGAATAGTTATGGTGCAACAGTCGAGAACATACCCTATTATGTGGAAACATCGGCTTCAAGAAATCCTGTGGAGCATATCTTCAGAAATCACACAATAGAAGGATTTTGGACACGGTACGTACATCGGCATCTTTCACCACAATTACCGCGTTCCAAGTAGCTGCCAGCTAAACAATCACCATGTCTCGTCAGAGAAGCATTGCAAGAGGCGAGTCGTACATACCGACATATACTTAGCAATGTACGGCACCAGATCCAGCTTGTTGCCTGGAAAGTCGCGGGCAGAAAGGGTAAGCAGAGGTCTCTTGAAAAGATCGCAAACAGCATGAACGGTTGTTATTCTGCCAGTTCCTAGCGATCCACTGAGAAGGACATTCTACGAAATTGTAAGCGAGAAACAAGTCATGATGGTGCTTCGATACGCACTTTTCCTTTGTTGAGCTGTACTGGATGCGGAAGGCCTAAAGAACTGCCCGTAGTATCCACTAGCGCTCTAATAAGATCCTGCAACAAACGACTTAGCTTGCGATTCAACAATGTCAGACACATGGTCACCCGTACCTTGGTATTTTCGTCTATAGTCAGTTTTCTCCATGGCTCTTGATCAGATTCAACAGGCTTCAAATCCCACACACGGAATGTTCGCCATTCCTTCATACCACAGTGAACTTCAAACACCAGCAAGATATGTATTTCAATATGCTTACTCGTGCTTCAAGGTCGTACCCACCAATCGAGTATGGAAGGCGCGCGATGTACTCTTCCACGTTATCAGGAAGTGGTGTACGTCTGTTGCGCTCCTTAGTCTCGACACGAAGAACGAAAAAAAACCGCTTACAGATTCGGGCTGTGGCCTGATTGTGCACGGTGAAATCCAACTGGGTCGATCATAACCCGTCTCATACGTGGTTTTACAGTGTTGTCGCTGCACACTAACTCGTCCCACGCCCGTGTATCGTCATAGTCTGTAAATGGGTAAGAGCGATTAGAACAAAATGACGATCGAATGGGTAGGGCACTTACACACCGCATACCGAACACTGCTATAGGAGAGGTAGAGCCGTCCACGCTCTACAATCATGATTCGACATCATAGCGACAGAGTTATTGGGCAAGTTCTCACCAGTCATTTTAGCAAGCATTTCATCTGTCATGCGTTGAAGAAACAGGGATGATATTTCTCGAGTTCCCTAAAGTTGTTGTGTGAACACCTGGTAGATTTGTGCTGGAGCATTGTAACAGTACCTGGTAGGCATCCTGAACAAGTGTTACGGTGCGCTTTCGGAAACGCACACCATCCCATTCGAAATGCTCTATCTCGAGGGTTAGCTCCCTGAATTGGTTCAGTCAGGATTCCACAGAGAGCATGTACTCAAGGGTCGCACTTACTCCCTCTCGTCACTGAAGCAAGCACGTTTCAAGACTCCCAAGATCTTTAACGCAGCGTATTATTAATAACTGTGAAAGAAATAAGCGAACAGAAATAGTACTTACAATCCGCCTCTCGGCATCCACATCTTCAACGTGAATCCCAAAGTTGTAGGCATACCACGCTCCTTCCTCATAGTAATACTCGAGAAGGTCGAATGAAATTTGGCTCTTAGACAGCGAGTCCTCGAATTGCTTAGCCCTGCATGGTTATAAACAACAAGCTATCACACGCTGGACAGGAGCACACGCACGTCTGCTTGCATTCCGTTTCCACGACCTCCAACAGCTTTCCTAAATGTGTCACAAGATCAGCAAGATATTGAGCAGCCGCTTCGCCTGTCCATCGCGATCAGAGTCACTCGACATGATGAGTAAAGCAAAACCAACATCCAGAAGACGCGTTGAACCCGAAAACCTCGGCCTTGGATGTTAGGTTTTCTGGAATTTGCTCTGCACCCAAGGCGTCGCGTGCATCGTCCAATCCGGACCGAAGTACCTTCATCTTTTGGAACAGTCGATGGATAGGGTATTCAAGGGGTTTGTTGTCGACAAATACAGTACTGATAACAAGGTATCAACACGGACAAGAATACGATTCCAAGATGACATACCGCAGAAAAGAGTTTAATACTGAACTGAAGTCGCTGAAAACAAGCGAATTTCTCTCTATAAACCCGTTTAGTTTGCATCATATGCCATACATTTTTAGTATATCGAAAACTTGCCTCCCTGGCTCTCGGAGCGGATGTTGAGATAGAAATAGTCGTTGGCACCTGGAATAAAGGGTGGAGAGGACGTATCGACCCACTGCCTGTTGTACAGATCCCTTGTGCACCACAAACCATTGAGTAAACGAGCGCCCAATATAAGCGAGACTTTACCATTTCTGCCACCGACGAACGAAATGGTCGTCTTGTTCCTCATGATACCGAAATGGGATACGCCGGCTAACCGGCGAACGCGAATGTGAGCTATAAGCACGACGACGGCAGCATATAGGTGAATCTGAACGATATTGACAGCGGGGTATGTCGTAGTCAGAAGATTGCGGTCGCCGATATGACAGGGTCGGGGAATGCACTATCACCGGTGGTCCTGAAAGCGGGGTAAACGGTACATTGGGCGGGTGTCCGTCGTCTGATTCTGGTATGAAAACTATTGGTGGTACAATCATTCCAGGATAGGGAGAGTGTAAATGCTGCGGATCTAGATCCAATGCAGGGGCTGTTTCTGCCAGTGGAACTGGCATATCGACAATTGTACCTATCAGACACCAAATATGAACTCGAGGGCAACACTTCGAGAAGAGACGACGTACTAATAGTGCAGAGCGATTCGGACATTAGATGGGGCTGGGGTCTATATACGACGGAAGAGCCAGCTTTATATGAAGGGCGTTGTGAATATAATTAGAAACCTGTGGTTTCTGGATTGTCTTCGGATGCTGTGCACAGCACGAACTGGTTCCTGGGCGCTACGCCAATATCGGAAGTCCAGAATTACATGTACAGCTAGTGGGCAAAGTTGTCCTATGCGCACACTGCATCCTCACCTCACAGTTAGGTTCGTGGACTGACGTTCGAGACCAGTGAACTAAATGAGACTGTGGTCAGCACTGTGGTAAGGTTCAGCTTCCCCTCAGCGGATCATAGACGAGGGAAGACAAAACTGGGGGGTAGCTTCTATGCTTGGCCCACAGAGTTCATCAAAAAGGAACAATAGGCTCAGAATAAGCTACTCACTAACTTCGAGTAAGGCAATGGCCATGAGGACATTCCGACAACAATGAAATCCGCAAGTTCGGCGCGATGCCTGACGGAAAAGAGATGCGCATTGCGCCTACATATAGCCGAAGCAGCATAGCCTGTCGATGGGCCAGATACGGCTGGTCGAACTGGCCAAGATTAGTGGGATGGTAAACCGTCATGGGGTTTCACAGTCGTGATGGACGTTGTGTCTGGTTCAAGACGAATCGGTCGAATCATGCAGTAAACGAACTGATTCTTAAGCTGAAAGGCATCCAGTCGCAGCATCATTCAGCAACTCTCTGCACGCACAGGTAAAATTAGACATCATCTAGTATCAGATGGGTGGACTTGCTATTACGTCGAATCTATATGACTGTTATGAAGCTAGAGAATCTCGAAACAAAGCGAGAAATGAATGCGAGTACATTAGCAACAAAGAGAAATCGTAGCAGTTAGAACACGGCAATGAAGATGCCTGTATGCTGACTGAATGGTGAGCAGATGCCTGCTCATCAGTGATGGTTGTCGGTATTGTTCACGGATGTGCAGCAAATGAAGAGCACAATGTGAACCCACCAACGGGCCGGGTTGTTGACGGTAGCAGTGAGATGAGGGGGTATGCTGGTCGCAGATGTAGGGGTGCTTGTGGTGGCAGTAGCAGCGGGGAAAGTGGCTTGAGGTCCTGGAATTTGAGCAGCTCGGGTTGAGGTCTTCTTGTTACAGGGCGGGGCGACATATAAAGACTACAAGGCAGATGAGCACAAGCAACGTGGTGAGTAATGTGAACATACATACTCTTTTATCCTGGACGGTCGCAACTTCCACAACACCAATTCGGTGACGAGAGAGGAAACCTTGCCTCGGGTGCTGCTGAAGTTCTATTGCATCGTGGCTGTTAGGATGAGGGCGACGGAACAACGAGGAAATGCGACCAAGGAAAGCACGCGCACGCGACCTAGATGTGAGAACACCGCGACTGCGACGTGCCAAGGGATGGGTACGACGTGCTGTGAAGGGCTGAGAGCATAGAGGTCAGATGAAGAATGTATCAATTAAAAGGATGTTGATGCACATCAACATAGTCTCGCGTGTCGTCAAAAAACCCTTGTGGTAGTCGATTTGCGTTCTCGATCTGGGCTAGACGTCGTGTAGCATCAGCCTAGAATGTCGGTCTTGTGAGCATTGAGAACGTTGAACAAACACGTCACGTACGTCCAAAGCCGGCGTGCCAGTTGCATCCTGCTAGTGGGAGATTAGCTGTTCTATTCCTGAAGACTCGATACATACATTCTATTCGAGTGACAATCAAGTTGGATATTGTCAGTGAATTAGAATTTAAGGTGGGTAGTTGATACACACATCATAAACCGACAAGAGGTCTTCAGCACCAACTTTTTTGAGGATGGCGTGAACGTCCCAGATATATGCATTTTTATCATCGCAACATGTGACTAGCAGCTTTCCGTCAGCAGAAAAGGCCGCACAGTTCACGTCACGTTCGTGGTCGATGGCACCGACTAGAAGGCTTGTGTCGAGATCCCACAAACACGCTGTGTAATCCCATGATGCGCTCGCAAGGAGGCGGTCGTTCCGAAACAAAGTGATGGCACGTACAGTGTCTTGGTGACTTTCCAGGATGGCGATTTGCTGCCATGTGCCAGCGTCAAAAATCCTAATTGGGCCATGGAACGACCCCGAGACAAGCTTCTTTCCATCCGACGTCCATGCCAAACTCCAAACTGGATGATCCTGTTGGACCGTGCGGAGCCGTTCACCTGTCTTTGCGTCCCAGATTTTTACCGCATGCTCATCGTACCCGCCAGTCGCAATCTTTGTAGTGTCGGGCGAGTAGATCACCGCCAAAACATATTGGTGCCCGGTCTTGATTAGACCAACAGTTTGGCCGCTCTTGACATCCCATACTCTTGCCGTCCCATCCCAGGATCCGCTCACAACTCGCTCACCATCTTGGCTCCAGCACACGGACCACACATTAACATTCTCAGCGTGCCCTCTCCATTTGGCGATGACCTCCCCCGTCTCGACGTCCCATAGCCTCACTATCCCATCACCGCTTCCGCTAGCAACATTGTTCCCGTTTGGAGACAATGCCATGGCGATTACACCCGCCTCATCTTCCTCATCTCGCCAGTTGTCACCTATCTGTGCGCCACTCTCCAGGTCCCATAGTCGGAGTGAGCCGTCATTCGAACATGTGATTATGTGCCGTCCGCCAGGCAAGTGCACAGCACCTCGTACCCAGTCAGTATGTCCTTGCATCTTCTGGCGTGGCGTCATCACCGAGGACTGCTGCATCCCAGGGGTGGGGGAAGACATGGCTACGTATGCGAGAGCAGCTCGTGGTGTTCTTTGAATTGTTGTCTTGCAGAGGAAAAGAATTTCGATAGGTTAATGGTCTATTTGCCAACAGAAGCGCAAAACGAATCGCTCACGAAGAAGCCTTCAGAGAGATTCGAAACTGATAGACGGTACAGGTTTGAGTTTCTCAGTGCCGCGTCCTTCAAGAGTTGGCAGGAGATTTTTGTAGGGATTCACGTCGTTTGTAAGTAAGTGGTCGAATGGTTCTAAGTAGTAAGTATGTATAAGTAGTTTTCTCACAACTTCTCTTGGCAGGTCCGGGGCACCGCTCACGACGAGGACCGATCAGAAAAACGCCGTCTACTGACGATGGAGTCGGAGAGCGACGGATTGCAAGCCGAGACAGAAAAAGATTTGATTTGGAGTCGAGGAAGTTGGGCAAGTGATCGCTTATGTCGCCTACTAAGGTGCGTAGTCCATCATAACTGTCCATGTGCTCCCTGCACTTGGCGAAAGTGCTGTGCAAGGGAACCGCTCAGGGGCGGGGAGGGCGGCGACTGACGCAAATGATAAACATCTCCCTATATTGGGTCTAAGGGACTACCTTAAAGGCTTGACGACCGTCATGAATATTAGCGGACCATTGTACAGCATCGACACATAACACATTAGAGGAAAGCAAATACGATACAAATATGACGTAGTCCATCATAGGGCTAGGCCTCAAAGGACAATAAACACAGATTCAAAAAAAAAATGAATATTAGCAGGTTGTGTGCTCCTCCGTTATCCTTCTTACCTTTCGATATTCGAACTCCGCATACTGCTCCAAGTCCCTTAGTCGAATCACGCCGGCAGAGACGGCGACTACCACAGATATCCAGATAAATGATTCAATGTATGGAAACTACCAGATACCTGTGGCTTCGCCACTCAATATATATAGTTGGAGACAAATGCGGGGTGCAGGCAGCGCTGCACGTCGCTAAGTAAATACAAAATACACCTTGAAAAAGACAAATCTGGTTAACCCTTCCTTCACAACCTGTTCGAACAGGTCGAACCGCTCGATGTGAGAATTGATGCGAGTGGAAATAAGTAGAAATAAGTATTTGGGTCAAAGTGGAAAGCTGCTAGGGCGTTTGTTTGGATCGAAAGCCTTTGCCAAACAACCGCCAGTCACTGGTCAACACTCACATCCCACTTTGCTTGCTTTCTTTTTCCCTCAGTGCTAATGCAAATGTTCAACAAATTTTCAGAGACAACCTTCGCTAATGAGGTCTTTGTTGGCTTTTACCTTTTAGATCGTCCATTTCCTTCTTGACGTTATCACCATCAACACCACATGTAGTGTTACTCTTGGCATCTTCTCGCTTCTTGACCATACGAACACTCTCCGCACATCCTTTCCCCGGCATCGTTACCTTATCTCATGGTCACCGGTATATAGTCTTGTCCGTTTCGTATCACACCTCAGTATTGTTCTACGCGATTTGCTGAGGTGTGTATGTTCTCTTACTCGTATCTCACCTAGACTGATGTACCCTAGCGTACTCCCCCGCTAGGTACTTATTAATATAGTATTGTTCTACGCGACTTGCTGAGCATACTCCCCCGCTAGTTCTACTAGCACGTATAGTCTTCAGCTATTTGAGTCTCCAATTTGGTGAAGTCACTACAGTCCGGAGGTCTTAGATGAACAAGCGAGGAAGTTATCTCGGAGGACCGCAAACGTCCTGTGGAATCATATCTCCGCCATAACACTATTCCATAAACTTTGTAAACTTTAGTATTTCCCGCAAATACGATCAAGGCATCTGACACTAACTGACTCATAGGAAGAACCAATATTTGGTGGAGATTGACTCGGAAGTGCCTACCTCTAAAGACCCCCTCACGATGACTTGGCTAGTCTAGTACTCATATGAAACCCTTCATGTCTGATCTTCCATGTTTTGTAGTAGGTTGTATTGCGCACTCGCCTGGTTGTGTCGCGCACTCGACACTCATATCGTGCACCTTTATTAAAGTGGGGTTTACAGCGTCATACCCCATTGCCAACAACCCAGCAATCAACTACGAAATAATGAACAATGTCACCAATGCGAAGGCAGGGTCGTGACTCACTCTCGTGATCTACAAGCTCCTCAGCATCTTGAGAGTCCTTCTCAAAATTTACCTGGATCCTCACACAACCCATATGGAGAATCTGGGAAAACCTATCACAAACAGCATAGGGTGAGTCAAGGGGTTGATCCTGGATGCAAAACAAACTACTCATACTCACGAGACAAAATGTACTGCAGCATTGGCCGTCGGTCTCACATACTGCCTCGACGTCACCACATTGCCTGGCCTGATTGAAAATAGCTGGCGTTGCACTGACAGACATCGACGCTGTCAAAGCAGCCACGACGGCGAGGAAGAAGAAACGCATTGGTTGTGCGAGGTGATATAGGATCTGTTAGACAGGCTCTCGGATAATTCTGAGATGGGGGACAGTAAGGAAGACAACTGGCTTTTATATCCTGAAAACCTTGTCAAACCATTTTGTAAATGGATTAGCCACGTAAGGCACCATGAATAGGACAGAGCCCGCTACCTTTCTTTTGGTCTTGGCTCGGCAGAGTCTCCACCTGCACGCCTCTCGTGATGTTGTCGGCAACCTTGAGTGGAGCTTTCGTGCTGTCTATGAGGGGATGTTTATTTCTTTGTTTTCCCGTGTGCATTCCCAATATAATTTAATAAATGATGACGGGTTTCATTTCTTATTTCTGCCAGACGTCTATTGACGAAGTGTTACAAGTGTAGCATTTGCTCCTCCCTCGGCAAGGTCGCAAACGCAGTCGATGATCAACAGACATACAACTGCAATTGTGGAGCAAGAATTATCTCGGTGGTAGAATAAGATCTTGTATCGGGCAGCCAAAAAAACGGAAATAGTGGTGAAGGTGTGTCGAGTAGCGCAAGCACTTTGTCATGTACACTGGCCAGACCTCTGCTTGAGGTCAAAAGACAATGAACAAACTCACATCCTATCAATAGATCAGAATGACATTGGTGAGGAAGGCTTAGCGCTATAGCAGATGAACATACTCACTTCTTAGACTGGCAGTTTGAGCCGGGTATTTTATGAACCTGATACCGAGGCGCAAGCTCCTTGACATGGTACTACTTACGGAGTGGGGAGCCCAACAGTACATGGTCAGGTCTAAAACACGTATGTTGCTGTCCAAGGCACCAGCCGCAAAACCACGATAATTTGCACGAGAAAACAATGCAGCATATGTAACCTGCGTGGCATTCGAGGGATATTCCGTCGATCGTGTGTGCCATGAAGTAACGTCGGAAATGGACCCTGTGCCTGAACTTGATCGGCTGTGAATCGTTAGTGGAAATGATGACGAGTCTTGATATGCCGTAGAATGTACCCGATAGAACGGACATGTAGCTGCATGCGAGAGTGCTCCGATGTGACACATGCGCAAAGTTGATGACCGCGAGGGGATCGGGAAGTGAACCTAAAGATCCAACTTGATGCGCGAATAAGTCTGTTGAATGTATATTACCCCAATGGACAGTAATTGGAATTAGAAACAAGAAACAAGAAAGAGAAGACAAAAAAGTCCGCTGAACATACTTTTGTTTCTCAAAGTGCAAGCGTCAAGAGGATTGAATCTGAATGCCCTATTTCGTGTCTCATTCGGCGGTATGAGGCAACACTGAGATGACGCATGCCGGTCGGCGAGGACATTTACCGAAAACCTCATTGAACCATTTTGGAAATGGATAGATTTCAGGGACTGGGCCACGTATTTTATGAACCTATTACCAAAGCGTGAGCTCATTGACATGGTACTACCTACGGATAATGGATGAGGCGGTTAGGGTCAGAGTAAGAATCATTGAAGCAGTTCAATTAGGCAGCATACTGAGCCACGACACCCGGAGGACTGGCGAGGATAAACGGGGCCTAACAGCACAAGGTTAAGTGATATACTTACTATTTAATGGTCGAATACACATACGTTGTCGTCCAAGCCACTAGCCGTAAAACCACATGCACGAGAAAATGATGCAGCATACTACACAACACACCTGCGTGGTATTCAAGAATGTTCCGTCGATGGTCGTGTGCACTATGAAGCAGCGTTGCAAATGAATCCTGTGCTCGAACTCAATCGGCTGTGAATCGTCAGCGGAGATGCTGACGTCTTATTGTGCCGTAGAACGATAGAACAGAAATGGGGCTGTATACGAGACTGCTCCGATGACACAGGTGCAGAACTCCTTGACAGGAGATAGCCGAGACGTAATACCGGAGACTGTAAAAATAAATGCTCACCTATAATTCTCTCTTTGTGGCAGGCAGGCGAAATGATTTCCACTCGGCAGACTCCTTGTGAGAAGGACCAAGAGAGAATTGTTCGTGAACTTTGGTATCATCGATCGGACGATGACTTGATTCAGAAGAGATACCGGGATGTTCAACGACATCCGGTGACAAGTAACACGGATCCGAGAGCGAGCCACGACCCGGCAGCCAGCTGTGGGTAATATTGAATACAGGTACGAGCTCAGTACCGTTGCGTCGACGGTCCGGGTCGTCATTGTTCGTTGACTGAGTCAAATTGACCAACCATTTGGCTGCCTATGAATCTGACGCGGCCGCGGCGTTGACTGTCGAGTTCAACACAACTAATGATTACTGAAAAGCTTTCACCTCAAGCTTGCTCGAGCGTGGTATAGTACTTGAAGTCATTGTAATGGCGGTCCAACTATAGGTCGGTAATTAGGTTCCTGACGGACTTTGAAGCCTATCCTAGCACGTCTGTTTTGCCACTGTCACCGTCGTCGACGCGTACGACTCCGACCTCACCTCGAATCAAGTCTTAAGTCTGACTCTCTCTACATCATGATAGCTAGGGATTCTTAGTAAGTCAACACATCTATTTTCAAGTGCTCTGACAGGGTTTCGTTCTATTTTGAGTATTATGTTACTGGCAGGACCTGCTTTACTTCGGTCACAATGATTCTCTACCCGCAATGCCATCTTGCGAGTTTCATGATTCAACAGCACACCCGCAAACTTTGGAGAGCAATATCAATTTACGTGATTATGTATAGACTTCCTGCTTCCTATTTTGTTGCAGATTCAATATTCAATGCTTGCACCTTTTTCAGCCCTCCCGGACCTTAGCTCGTCCTCCGACATCTGTGGCACCCTACGACAACCTCCCCGTACCTCCTTCAAATCTTCTTGCACCTCGTCTACCCTACCCTACCTTTTTGCGAGTGACCCACAACCTCCACTCCTTCTCACATCGCCGTCTCGCACCACCTTTTTATTTGACAATTCACAATGGCAGGCGGCAGCGCGCAAGACGGGAACACATTTGTTCTGACGATCTAGTGCAAGACTTGCATCCTGCCATTGGTTGATGTCCCAGATGTCTTAGCATCACGGGGTTTTCTAGCTGGCATGTACTAGGTACGGTAGATAACTAATCCTATGTCCTGTTACTTTCTACCCCGGAAAATTTGAGATAAGCTGGTAACGTCTGGCTCAATGCCTCCCAGCGCTCATCCGATATGATATTCCTCTTGTCTAAAACTATCATTTGAATGCAAGCAATTGGCTGTTGACCACTCCACGAAGTCAACTATCAAACACCAGATAACATGTGGAGCAGCATGCCCACCACACTGAAGCTATGTTAAGAATGTGGACGAACAGGAGAGGTGCAGTGTCATACCTTGTCAACCCTTTGATGGAAAGTGACTCGGGACCTGTGAAGCAATCACAAGCTTCATGCAAAGAGTCCATTCATACCCCTCTGTCATGAGTGAAGTATACGCTGTGTGAGAGAGTTCTTTTGCGGTGCTTGTTGGTACCTGGGCGTCAGAAAGCTTTCGGGCGACGTGGCTCCCTGAGCAGGGTTTCCGATTCCTTGAAGAATACCGCAACGAGCAATTCCTGCATACATAGTCTGACCGCCAAATTGTGGGCAAAGATCGACTTCCTCTCCAGACGCAGATTTGTGAGCGAGTCTTTTTGCGCTTCGGTTGACAAGAGTTGACGAGAAACAGTTCCATTAGGCGATCTCTTGCCTTCAAGACAACGCACGCGAATTCAAAGAAGATCTCAGTGAGCTGCTCTGGCATACGTTGTTCCAATCTCCCAACCATCCACGCCTTCCATCACAGCTGAGATGCAAGATACGTCAATGACAAGGCCCCGCAAGACGATGCAGGGCCATGCCGACTGGGTGCAAGGTGTTATTCACCTGCCTGGCGGAAAGCGCATCATGACCTGTTCGAGGGATGGCTCACTCCGAGTTTGGGAGATAGAGAACGGTGCACAGATTGGCAACGATTGGCGAGATGAGGGAGATAATGCAGCTGTGATCACCATAGCATTATCTCCAAACGGCCAGACTGTTGCTAGCGGGAGTGGTAATGGGACGGTGAGGTTGTGGGATGTCGAGACGAGGAAGGTCATCGCTAGATGGAAAGGACACACTCGTTATGTGTGGTCAGTTTGCTGGAGTCCAGATGGCGGGCAAGTGGTGAGCGGATCCCCGGACGGGACGGTAAGAGTGTGGGATGTCAAGAGCAACCAAACTGTCCTAGGTCCAATCGACTCAGGACACCAGCGCGTATACGCAGTGATGTACTCGTCCGATGCAACAAAAATTGCAACGGGCGGATACAACAAGAACGCAATAAAAATCTGGGATGCTAAGACAGGCGAGTTGATCTCTACAATCGAACACGATCTACCGGTTTGGACCTTGGCATGGACGTCAGATGGAAAGAAGCTTATCTCCGGCTCATGGGATCGGAGTATCAGGATATTCGACTCCGCCACGTGGCGGCAGATCGCCATTCTTGAGGGTCATCAAGAGCGTGTTCGTGCTATTACTTTGTCTCGAAACGACCGACTCCTCGCGAGTACATCATGGGATAACACAGCGCGTCTGTGGAATCTAGACACAAACCTTCCAGTTGGTCCACCCCTCCAGCATGAAGATGAGGTGAATTGTGCAGCCATTTCCGCTGACGGAAAGCTGCTAGCCACAGGTTGCGACGACAAAAATGCGCACGTCTGGGACATTGAAGTCATCCTAAAAGTACTTGACCTTGAAGACTTGCTATCCCCTTTTGACGTGAGTTTGAAAATTTTGCTTACTGTAAATCTTATTCACAACACCCGCTTTTACTAGGTACCAAAAGGTGGACTCAAACAGAAGGTATGTCCCATGCTCTTCAACTGGAATACACCATGCTAATCTCCCACTTACATAAGTCTTTGTTCGACGTATGTGATGTGTTTTCCAACGTTTTCAATAGTCATACCATCAACATTCTAGGCTGATGCTACGCGACATCCTACCCAGCTTGAAGACGCTCAGCGACTCCCACCAGGCTTTTTTAACTGCACGCAAGACCACATTTATGTACGTCGTCACCACTCCTATTAATGTGTTCTTGTGACTTCGATGCTGTCAGTCCTCCGCAACGCATGGTACCCACCATCACCCCGGTGTACGCCACCGCCTCACATCCTCCTTGGGAGCACATGCGCTCCTAGGCCACCTGTCCTCATTCTTCCGTCACTCTCACCCTATTGGTCACGATGCAATAGAACCTCGGCAGCGCCCGAGACAAGGGTTCATCTCTCGACCCCGACCCAATGTCGTAGAAGTTGCGGCTGTCCATGATAAAAGGGTATGGTCACCTGCCTCACCTGTCTTCTGCGTGGTAATCAATCTCATAGTCCTTATATGTCGCCCCACCACGTAACAAAAAGAGCAAAACCCAAGGTGTTCAGACCCAAGGTCAACACCGAGCTCAAACATCGTCATCGCGTCCTAAGGCCACTGTCGCCGCTGGAATTTTGCCAACACCTATGACTTCCACTGTCACCACCACCGCCAACGCTACACCCGCAACCAGCATGCCTTCTCATCCTGCGGTGGTCGTCAACAACCCACCATTGCGGATTCGCGCCATGCTCTTCATTTGCTGCGCTTCCGTTGACTATACTGATGGCCATCATTGAGGAGATGGCATCTGCTCGCCATCCGGGCAGCATGCGGGATTGTTCATTCCCATGTTCTGATCGTCGTGATCATAATTTTCCTCCGTTTTGGTGAATCGACTTCTGTATGCACGTTTCCTGTTTAGCTTCTGAGCTGTGTTCCCCCAGCTTTATAAAGCTTAGTAGACAGTCACATTGGCCCGACCTAAATTAACAACAACGGCTACTTGTTAAAACTCCAATTTCAATATTGCTATCATGGCATCAAATTTAGCCTGTGGTTCGAGCGGTACGTGAACGGACTGCAGTGACTAATTGAAATGAGTGCGAGAACGTTCTGATTGGTATATAGGTGTCTCCCGCTTTCAGTACAAGAACGGGTAGTTCCATATGTAAGTAAGTTCCGGCGTGGGATTCAGCTGATTCATTCATCTTGAATACTGTCAGGTTTGGAATCCCGTTCACAATTGACCATCCAAGTGGCCCAGCCGCTCAGTCGCACTCGGATTGAGATATACACTTTGGATAATCACTACTCATTGCGTGAAGTCCATGTTTGACTAGTGAGGTATGTAAGCTACCGTTCTCCTCCAGATAGATCATAGAAGGAAGGCGCTCGTTCCTTCCATAAAGAATGTTCTCTGTCAAGCGAGATCGCACCCTGAACTTTGAGATCTCATATCTCATCCAGGTTTCCACTAAGATACCTGAGTTCAACGCTAGTGACTCGTGAGCAGCTTACAATCGTCCCTCGTTTATGTGAACTGACGCGTCTACTTGTCATTTTCCTGGTGACCACTACATCTCTTTTGGGCGTAAGTTCAGAACGTGTGTAGGGCGGCTTGACCAATTACACTTATCCCCTGGCATGGCGTCCATAAATGCACAGCAACAATTGTGTGACACACAGCATCTGCCAGACGTTACGGAAGCCACAGGATTGTCTTATCATGTCTGATGGGCGCTACATACGCATTCATATAGAGCTGGCTTTTCCTTTGATCATGAGCCCCACGTGCACCGCACCCTGATTTCGCTCACCAAGGATGTCTGAATCGCGCTGCACTACACCAACTCTTCCTGAGGTGTCACCTTCGAGTTCAGGTTTACTCCCTGACAGGTACATTGGGCTAGTCCCAGAACCAGTACCCGTGATACGCCAGCAGTTGTGTCAATTGTCCTTTCCACCCATACCTGAATCGCAAACAATATTCGTACCAGAATCAGCCTATGGACAGATGCCTTGTGTACCACCTTATATACCACCTTGTGTACCAGTCAGCCCGCTTCAAGCACCACATGTACTAGGAGCCCCCCCACCAGATTCGCGATCACCATCTCCTTACTACTTTCCTTATCCTGCGCCTCCACGTCCCCGTTCATATTCGCCAGCTCGCCTGGATCGAAGGATCCCATATGAGGAAGGAGACGACCATTTTGTACGTCGATGGCAGAGACGGTAAGTTCTCCCTCACATTGGGTGCTCGCTTTCTCAATGGGTGTGGTGCACAAGGGATCGATATGACAAACAGTGGTTGCCCGATATGTCTAGGTCACCCTCGCTCGTGAGCATTGGGGATGTCGATGACTATTTCTATCTCAACGTCCGCTCCGCGAACCAGGGAGGCAAGTCTTCACTATATCAAAAATATATTGCATAGCAGGCATACTGAACAGGTTCATAGAGAAAGTTTCACTCGTTTTCAGCGACTTCAGTTCAGTTTTGGACTCTTTTCTCAGGTATGTCGTTTTAATACTGGATTAATGTGGGTGTTGATACCTCATTCTAAGAACTGTATTCGTCGACGTCGATAGCACCAAATCTCTTGAATATCCTATTCATCGACTGTTCCAAAAGATGGAGGTCCTTCGGTCCAGACTGGATGATGCACGCAACGTGTTGGATTCAGATGAAATTCCAGAAGACCTAGCATCCAAGGCCGAGGCTTTTGGGTTCAACGCATCTTCTGGATGTTAGCATTCCATCGCCCATCGCATAGAATAACGCTGATCATAATGGACAGGCGAAGTGGCTGATCAGTACCTTTCTGATCTCGTGGCGCATTTAGGAAAACTGTTGGAGGTCGTGCAAGCGGAATGCAAGCAAACGTACGTGTTCTCTAGTCCAGCGTATCATATCTTGTTGTTTATAACCATGCAGAGTTCAAGCAATTCGAAGAGTCGCTGTCTAACAACCAGATTTCCTTCGACCTTCTCGAATATTATTATGAGGAAGGAGCACAGTACACCTACAATGGTGGGATTTGCCAGAATGGCGTAGATATCGAGAGGCATACTGTGAGAACTATTTTTCCTCGTCTGTTCATAGTCACCACTGATATGCTATACGAAAGATCTTGGTAGTCTTGAAGAGCGCTCGCTTCAGCGACGATAGACAGTAAGTGTGACTCTTCAGGACATGGCTCTATGATCAAGTCCTGACCGGACCCGCTCAGGGAGCTGACCTTCGAGGTGGAGTATCTCCAGTGGGATGGTGTTCGTTTTGAGAAGCACACCATGACGCATTATCAAGAGGCATACGAGGTACTATGACGGCTCTCCACCATCAATCCTGACACAGTGTTCACCCAACAATTTCAGGGAACTCGGGAAATTTCATACCTGTTTCTTCAACGCATGACAGATGAATCGCTTGCTAAATTCACTGGTGAGAACTTTACCAATAAATTAGGTCAGCTATGATGTCGAATCATCAATGCAGCGCGTGGAAGACTCTACCTCTCCTATAGCAGAGTGTGTCATGCAGAGTGTAAGTGCCCTACACACTCGATCATCTCATCACGCTGTTCTTATTCTTTCCCATTTACAGATTATGACGACACACCAATGCGGGATCACCTCTTTTTCAGTGACAACGTGAAACCGCGTATGAGACAGGTGATGATCGACCCGATTGGTTATCACCGTGCCCAGTTCGGCTACAACCCGAACCTGTGAGTGGCTTTTCCGTTCTCCGTGTCGACACTAAGAAACGCAATAGACGTGTACCACTTCCCGACAAAGCGGAGGAGTATGCCGCGCGCCTTCCCTACTGGATTGGTGGATATGATCTTGAAGCGAACGTGAGCAATTTGGACTACACATTTTCGCTGTTTCTCAAGCCAATCGCTGTGATATCCAGAAATGGCGAACATTCAATATTTGGGATCTGAAGCCAGTCGAGTATGATCACGAAGCATGGAGGAAACTGGTTATAGACGACAATATCAAGGTACGGGTAATGGTATTTCGTTTTGTTGAATTGTGGAGTTCATCACTGGTGATTTGTTGCAGGATCTTGTCAGAGCACTGGTGGATAACACTGGCTGTTCTATCGGCAGTGCAAACCCAGCGCAGCTCAACAAGGGAAAGGTCTGTTTCGAAATGTCACCGTTGCTTGTCTCTCGTTCACCATTTCATAGACTGTCCTACTCAATGGACCACAAAGAACCGGCAGAATGACAACAGTTCATGCTGTGTGCAATCTGCTCAAGAGGCCTCTGCTTACTATTTCTGTTTATGACTTTCCATTCGGCATGGCAGATTTGGTATCAAATATTGCTCAGCGCATGTCGGTTCGTGCAACTCCTAGCTTGCAATGATTCTCTGATGAGAGACCTGGTGATCGTTTAGCTTGCAGTTACGTGGAACGCGGTGGTCGTCGTGAAAGACGCCGATGTACGTACCCTCTCTGATAGCTTCCATTGTATGGTTTCTGAAGTCGCACAGATTTTCTTGAAGTCGCTAAGTCAAGGTCATAGGGTACGCTCTTGACTGTTGCGCTCTTACTATTTGAGACTTTATTTCTTATCAGGATTGCGTCGACGCTGCTCTCCGTCAATTTGAGTCGGATGATTGTATCTCCTTCTGGGTAACAAGTACCTGCGACGAAGAACTCCGGAGGGATTTTTCTGCTGGTGCGTGACCCAGTTATCCGACCTACCTTTATTTCTAAGTATTCCCCATTGAAGCCGTCGACTTCCCTGAACTCAACGCTGCAGCCCGTCGTCGTATTTGGCTCGGCCACTTTGGCCAAGATGAGGCTGCTGGAAGTGCACGGAACAGTTGTCGCACGCTTATCAGCTCTTCCTTCATGGATCAGAAGGAGATGGACCACTCGGCGCACCTGCGCGATATCGAGAAACTCTCGTGGTATCAATTCGATGGTAAGTCTTACTAGATGGTAGAGTGACACGGTGCTGATTATTTTGTAGGGAGGGAGATTGACAATATTGTGCAGTCCGCGCGAGCACTGGCTGCCTCAAAGTAAGCTAGCTGCCGTATGTTGTTGTTCGTACGCTAATCAGTGTTGTACAGCGGGGAACATCTATCCACCTGCCACGTCAAAGTGGTTATGAAGGCCCAGCGATTGGATAACCTTCCTTTATGGCGCAAGGTGACCCGATTTTTGACACTTCCGGCGCTCCACACTCGTATGATGGATTAAGCAGGAACGCTCTTTGATGCTCATAAAATCTGTTGTAATACACAAATCATCTTCATCCGTATTGCTTGCTTGTAACATAGTTGTATGTCGTTCGGTACACGAGATTGGATTGCAAACATGTATGATATCTTGATATATATGACACGATGAATTTTCCGCATCACGAGCGAATTTTAGCTGGTGTAGCCCAAGCCATGCTACAGGAAGCGTGGTGACAATGGCCGCTGAACACTACAGCTTAGCGGGCGACTGCAGAAGACGCAGGTGCTAAACGACCTGTTATTGAATATCGAACACTGCACAGCATGCGGAGCAATGCCTCATGATCCAGCAGGGATATCGGCAGCAACATGACGCACTGCCTGCAAATATGTGGAAGGTTTAGGGGCATCGGATTCAAATATCGAGAGCTGAAACAAGTATGTGGACAAGGGAGATGAGGAGCGCACCATTCGACACGATTGTCATAAAAGTAGTCACTAGAGCGTCAGGAAAACCACAATTTCCTTAAATGGCTGCTTAACTACCTTAACCTCAACTCAAACCAATGATTTTTGTTAATTTCTTTTCTTCTCAAAAAAGTGGTAGATCATATCACTTTAGCATCCTTATGATAAATAGAAGGCCATCATACCATATTTTTGTCGAGTTATATACATGTGAAGTAGCAGTGAGGTGCAGCTGAAGCTTAGCTACGATGTCCAAGTTGGTCAAACACGGATTAAGCGAGTTAGGGGTTTTCTGATGCCGGCCTAGAAAACACCGGGCCTGAGGCCTGAGCACTCCATAATAGCATATGCACAGCATAGATAACCTTTGAGGAGATAACCAGCCAACTTCCTGGACTCCAGCCAAAAGATTTACTCCCCGCGAATTATCGACGACGCCGCAGAGAGCATTTCTTGTACACATCATCGAATACCTTTAAGCCTCTCGTGAGCAAGGCCTCATGCGCTTCTACTGACAAGAATTAAGGTGATCGCAAATAGGTCCGTTAACTCACCGGCAATATTGATCCCTACAAGACAACGACGCCTCGATCTAATTCGAAGAAGATCCCAGTGGTTACGTTGAGATACTCGAGCTCCGACTACGTCTTCCCCCGCCGCTTACATGTCGAAGATGTCAGGGATAAAGCCCCACCAGATCATGCGAGGCCATACAGAGCGTGTGCGTGGTGTTGTGCACCTGCATGACAGACAGCCACGGCGTATCGTCACATGTTCAAATGACGGTTCACTCAGATTATGGAACCTGGAAAGCGGTACACAGATAGGCGAGGACTGGCGAGATAAGAGGGATAATGCAGCTGTTGCCACCATAGCATTGTCTCCAAAGGGTAATACCGTTGCAAGCGGAAGCGGTGATGGGACAGTGAGATTGTGGGACGTCGAGACGGGGAAGGTCATCTCCAAATGGATAGGACACACTAATTGGGTGCAATCAGTGTGCTGGTGTCCGGATGGGGAGCGAGTGGCGAGCGGAGCCCGGGACGGGACGGCAAGAGTGTGGGATGTCGAGAGCGGTGATCCTGTCCTGGGTATCAAGACCGGGCACGAGTCGGTGCACGCAGTGAGCTACTTACCCAATGCAACCAAAATTGCGACGGGTGGATCCAATAAAAATGGAATCAAAATCTGGGATGCAAAGACGGGCAAGCTGATCTCTACGATCAACGATGATTGGCCAGTTTGGACTTTAGCATGGACATCGGATGAAAAGAAGATTGTCTCCGGGACAGCGTATGGCTCCATTAGAATATTCAACACTGCCACACGTCAACAAGTCGCCATCCTGGAAGGTCACACATACATTGTCTATGCCATCACATTATCCCAGAACGAGCGCCTCCTGGCGAGCACATCATTTGATGGAACAGTGCGTCTGTGGAATCTTGACACGAACCTCTTGGTAGTCGATATTCGACACCAAAAGCCCGCGGACTGTGCAGCCTTTTCTGCTGCCAGTGATGGAATACTGCTAGCCACAGCTGGTGATGACCAAAATGCATACGTATGGGACATCCGTACCATCCTCACAGCAGCTGGCCTCGAAGATCTGCTGTCCATGCCTGATGTGAGTGCCAAATTGCAGAAGGTATGCATCATATCTCACGGCTCCTCAACAACTGAAAATGCTAACCCCCCACTCGCACAAGTCATTGTTAGTAGATGTACGTTGTGCCTTCCTAGACCTTTACAATAATCATAACATTGACATTCTAGGTTGATGCTACGCATCGTCCGGCCGCCAATCGACTGCCACGAGGCTTTTTCGATGACGCACAAGATCGCGTTCATGTGTGTCACCATCGTGATCTCGATTTACCGTGTCTTGTACTGACTTCTATCTTTTAAGCCTTCCGCCGCATACAGTCTCCATACAGATCCTTCTGTACGTGGCCGCCACGGTCTTATCTTTGGCCGCTCTCAACGCAACATCGATGAAAGGATCAAACTACAACACCCAAGGTCAAGCGCCTCCTCTTGTTGTAGTCCTCGTGTCGTCTAAGTTGCTGCAGTACGAGATAAACAGGTATGTCTTTCTCGGATGTGTTTCCAATCGCCGGAATCCGATGATTTCTGTGCAGGCCTTGTATGTTGCTCGACGACCTGAACGAGCTAGTGATAAGGCGAAACGCATCAAGAACCCCAAATTCTGGACTCGTGTTGTCTTGTTTATCTGTTGTGTATCTGTGCCACGTGACGTCGATGGTCATTAATAGAGACACAGCTCCTGAGCTCCAATCTCACAGAAAACAGCGAAAAATACGACCTAGAACTCATTCGCGCAGTGACAACCGCAGTCCGCCTCAGGGCACATGTCATGTGAATGTGCACAGTCCCATCAAGTAACCTGAGCATTGCGGGAGACCGCAAATGCAGTGCGGGCATGCAGGATGTATTCGGTATCAGCGTGTCCTACGTTCAAAAAAACAGCAGCACTGACCCGTCCCTTCTGTGTCTCGTCCGACAATGAGGACTGACATAGGATTCATCGGCTTCGAGCAATAATTACACCGAATCGAAAATCGTCTTCGGAACCCACTCAAACGACGCCAATCACCGTTCTGCCCCTACCGGTACCTGGCTCGCTCAATATCAAATGCAACACGGTAGTGGAAATGCTTGTCATCCAACAAGTCCTTACACACCCCCAGCCACCAGCTGTTTGGTTTATCTTTGAAACCGTTACTCATGAACAACTTCTACACTGGCACTTCGACTCCAAAATGAAAGGATATATCATTCAAAGCATGACCCGATGTCGCATGCGATTCTGGTCAATCAAGTTTATGACGATTCGTATCGGACAATCATTGCACCATGCTATGCGACAAGTAGCAAGAACTGCTTCGAGTAATACAGCTTGGCGCGCGAATGCAGAAAATGCGGCTGATAACCACCTGTCAGCAAACACTGCTGAGTACCGTACAGCATGCGGTGCAACGTGCCACACTGCCTGCAAATATGTGGAAGGGCTGAAGATGCCTGCCAAGACAAGCTAGTATCAGGGTCGAACTAGTTGGGGTTCTTGCAGAGATGTCCTGCGAACAACACCGCAGCGAGCGTCTCTTGCACATATCATTCCGAACTGTCCTGTGGATGAAGATCTAATTCCTCTGAACACAACCTCTCGTAAGTAATGCCTCATGTGCTTCTATTGACAAGAGTTGAGGTGAAAGCAGAAGTCCGCCATCTTTGATCCCCAAGCTTCGATCATGTCTTCCCTCACCGCTGACATGCCAGAGATGTCGGTGATAACGCCACGCCAGACGATCAGAGGCCATACCAGCATAGTACAGGGTGTCGTGCACCTGCCTGGCGGACAACACATCATTACATGTTCATTTGACGGTTCGCTCCGACAATGGGACCTGGAGAGCGGTGCACAGATAGACAGGGAGTGGCGAGATGAGGGGGATGCGGTGGTGGTCACCATAGCGTTGTCTCCAAAGGGCAACACTGTTGTAAGCGGAAGCGGCGATGGGACAGTAAGGTTGTGGGACATCGAGACAGGGAAGGTCATCACCAAGTGGGTGGAGCACACTTGTTGGGTTCAATCAGTGTGCTGGAGTCCAGATGGTGAGCGAGTGGTGAGCGGATCTCGGGACGGGACGGCAAGAGTGTGGGATGTTGAGAGTGGCGAACCCGTCCTTGGTCTGAATCCAATCAAGACGGGACACGAGGAGATGTATGCAGTGAGCTACTCACCCAACGGAACGACGATTGCCACGGGCGGACACAAGGAGAGTGGAATCAAAATATGGAACGCCATAACAGGTGATCTACTCTCCACAATCAAACACGAAGATTCTGGGGATTCTTGTTGGAGCTTGGCCTGGACGTCGGATCAAAAGAAGCTCATCTCCGGGTCAGTGGAAGGCTCCATTACAATATTCGACACTGCTACATGGCGCCAGCTCGCCATCCTCGAAGGTCACCACTCGGTCGTCACCACCATCACTTTGTCACAAAATGACCGCCTCCTTGTGAGTACGTCATGGGATAAAACAGCACGTCTGTGGAATCTCGACACGAACCTCCCAGTCGGTCCAGCCCTCTGGCATGAAGATGATGTAAATCATGCAGCCTTGTCCGCTGATGGAAAAATACTAGTCACATGTTGCGGTGACAATGCGTACGTGTGGGACATTCACGCTATCCTAAAAGAAGCTGGCCTCAAAAACCTCCTGTCCATGCTTGATGTGAGTCTCAACATATCACCTACTGCTCTGTCTCGCTGACAATGTCCCCTGTTAGGTATCAAAAAACAAACTTAAACTGAAGGTATGCATCATCTCATGGCTATTCAAGAATTAAGCACGCTGATCTCCAACTCGCACAAGTCATTGCTAGACGTACGTCATGCATTTCCTTACCTTTGTGATGATTGTAAGCATCAACATTCTAGGTTGATGCTACGCGTCGTCTAGCTCCCAATCGACTGCCACGAGGCTTCTTCGACGCGCAAGACCGTGTCCATGTGTGTCACACCATCTCAATTTACCGGCTCTTGTTCTGACTTCCATGTTCTCAGTCTTCCGCTCCACACCATTTCCATCCTCATCATCTCGCACCTTCTTCTGGATCACGTCCACATGCGCTCATCGATCGCATGTTCTCACTCTTCCGCTCCTCTCAACCCAACACCGAAGAAGCAACCGAACTACAACAACGCCCAAGGTCAGGCACCTCCTCTCGTCGCAGTCCTCCTATCGTCGAGGTCGCTGCAGTACGGGACAAACAAGTATGTCTCTCTTGGGTATGTTTCCCATTTGCCAGAATCCGATTGTTTCTCTGTAGGCATTGTATGTCGCTCGGCGACCGGAACGAGCTAGTGACAAGGCAAAACACATCAAGGACCCCACACTCTGGGCTCGTGTCGTCTTGTGGATCTGCTGTGTATCGACTCAAAACGCCGCTGACGGTCATTAATACTAGAGATGCAGCGTATGGATAACTGTTTTATATGTTTTTTTGTATCGTTTAGCTCGACTTCATTCACTACCCGCATCACTAAAGTCCTCTAAATGTAGATCCTATCATGCAGCCTAATAAGTAATTAATTATCAATGATTCAATCCTTGATTCGATCAGACATCCACCAGTAGAATCTTGAGCACTAGATACTGCCATGCGTGTCATGAATAGATCAGGTTGAAGCAGAGAAATAATATTCAAGATACTTCGCACATGACCTGAGCCCAGGCTCCAGCGAACTAGAACTCATCCGCGCAGTGACAATCACAGTCCGCAACAGGGCACATGCCACGCGAACGTGCACCGTCTTCGCCAAAGAACCAATCAAGAATATGCGATGCGTGTCCGCCGTGCCGACATGTCTGGCAAATGACGATCGCCTCATCGATAGTATCTGAGGCACCAAGTCAGGATAGCTCCTTACATCCGTCTATGAAGAAAGATATTACCTCGGTAAGTAGTCTGCGAGTGCGCGAGCTCAGCATCACGTGTGTCATCTGGAACGATGCTCAGCGTCATCAGGCAGACTGAGCATCGCGGGAGAGCGCGACCGCAGTGCGGACACGCAGTAGGCTAACACGTATTCAGTATCAGCGCGTTCCAAGTTCACAAAACAGCAGCACCCACCCGTCCTTTCTGCGTCTCGACAAACACAGGGTTCATCGGCTTCGAGCAGTAATTACACCGAATCAAAATCTGCTTCGGGGCCCACTCAAACGGCGCTAAATCCCCATTCTGCACCGCATCCTGCAGTATCTGCCCCCGCTCGACATCCAACGCAACGCGGTAGTGGAACAGCTTAAAGCCGTCCAGTAAGTCCCTATACGCCTCAAGCCACCGATCCGCCCGCGCATCTGCAAATTTGGCAGGACACACATGGGCAGCGAGGATGGCAGCAGTCTGTACATCGCCCGTGCGATCTACATAACTCTGCAAAATGTCCATGCCTGCGGGGGTGAGGCCCGCGATGATGAGGCCCTCGATGTCACCACGCGTACAGGCCTGGTCAGTCATGCGCCGTAGGTATGATGAGAGCGCTTTGTCATCCAGAAACTGAAAGGCGACCGCAAGGACGCTCCCGTAGTGGAATCAACTCTTCCTCGAGCACGTCGGACCAATCTTTGGAGGTGAGCTGAGTAAGCATGACGCGGAAGTACGGATCTTGAAGCCGGACGATGAGGCGCTCGGCGTGGTCGCGCACTTCGTTGGATGGCGTGCTGCCAGCGCTGGGGATAAGGGCGGCAAGAGTACCAGATACGACATTATGCATCTCATCTAAGATTTCATGTATATCATTGAAGAGTCTCGATGCATAGAAAGAGAGACGGCCGCACTTTTACTCCGCATAAGCAGCTCCAGCGCCCTTTGATATTGTCGCGTAAAGACAAGCCAGCACGCTGCTCTTGACTGTTGACCCTCCTTCTCCCACCTGCAAAAAAGTTTAGCAATCAAAACCACAAACACACGCATCGTACTCGCTTTCTAATCGCATGGTTCATTTCCTCCTCCCCAACACCCCACCCGCAGAGATGCAACGCAAACTGTCTCTGTTCAAGCTTAGTTGTACGTACGGGAGGTTTCCAGGGGCGTTCTGAACCCGCCGTTCGTCGGGCACATAGTGCAGCAACGGCAGCTGTGAAATCTCCATATGCGAAATCATCGGACTGCTGTCTCATTCGCGTCAAGGGGTCGAGCACAGCAGGAGTCGATAGCGGAGAAAGACTAGAATCACCCGGCGAACTTTGAGGTACAGTCAAAAGGCCATCAAGGATGCTGAAAGACGATGCGCCCGGATCAGGAACCTGAGGTAGCGGTGCGAATCCTTCCCATAATCCAAGAAGTCCTTGATTTGAGAATTCGTACCCGTGCAATCGTGGCGTCGGGAAACATACGAGTTCACGTGAATCTGTGTTGGAGATGAACATTCACCGTTGGAGAGACACTTCAATAAAACGCACGATGTATCCAAGCCCATAGCCCTGACAGTGTTGTATCTGAGCAAGGATCTTCCTGTACAACTTGAGCGTTGTGCTTGGCCTGAAAGAAAAATCGTTCTCAGAACCTGCATGACATGGTATTAGAACTATGTAACTCACGTTTGCTAGCCCATATCCACGAATAGCGCGCCGACGCATCATCATCGAAATATCATCCTCCACGATTTGACGAACACTCCTAATCGAACTCTTGGCTTTCGGTGAACTCTTCTCTACACCTTGTCGATGACCCTTTGATTTCGGCTCCTCCACAGTCTGAGGCCTCGCAGCCGTCTGAGCACTGGCACTACTCAACGACGCAGACAGATCAGAATGCTCGAGCGGGTAGTGTCGAAACGAGGCCGGACTATAAGTCCTCGCCTTTACCGGCTTCGATGGTGATTTTCTGCCTTCCAGAGCTGGGAACCCATCCCCATCGCCCCTCCCGAATATCGGCAGACTCGCAGTTTTGCCGCGTCCCCGAGTCGTTGTCGTGTCTTGAATCTGTAGATTCCATGGCTGCGGTGGAACCCCACGATCCTGGAAGCCCGGGAGCACCTTACATCCCAGCCCTGCACCAATTGCGAGATCCCCGCGTGGACTCCATGCTGCCTGTTTAGGCGTATCATGCACAGCACAAAGTTCAAGATCACCATCTTTATTGACGACCATGACTTCCGAGGTAAGCGAAAAGGCGCGCTTACTCGGGACGAGCGCAAAAGACGCAAGAGGTTTAGGAAAACTCGTGGCTTCAGTCAAGACGACATATCAGCATGCGCCTGAGATCAACAACATGAAAAAAAAAAAAAAAAAAAAAAAAAAACATACTTTTCCGCGTATCAGTAAGAACGAGCGCCAACGTCTCCTGGGATTCAACAACACTATGTCTCAATCCAGGTCCACCAGCAGTCCAAGGCGCCCAAGACCTCTTAGCAGCACGGACCTGCGAAGACTCCGCCGATCTCTCCCCATCGGAGCAATTCTCGTTCCCTTGCGCTTGTGCTTGCTGTAGATCCCAAAACCTCACATACGAAGAATCTTTCTCGTGTGCGGCGAGCACGCCCCTTCTCGAGCTCGAATACTCGATGTGGTTGACAAAAGAGGAAGAGCGTGGTCTAGCACCGTCAGCTGCTGCATCTTTCTCTGTGAACGTAAGCAGATGGATGCGGGAGTCGTCGAGCGTCCCAGACAGTTATGATCCCATCGCCACAACAAGCGATTTGGTGTGGGTCGATCGGAGATGTCGCGATACCATGGACCTTGGTCGCGATATTAGTAGTTGCGGGAACAGCGCTACGAAGATCAAAGAGCCGCAACCACCGCGCTGATATACCAGCCAACAGGATATGCGTAGATTGTGGGAGGAACGCAAGCGCTGAAACTACTTCCGTAGGTGCGTGCTGTTGCAACACACGGGGGTCTGCCCGATGACCGACGTCAGCACGCGCTATTCGGGGTTGTGGACGCGCTTCTATTGCGTCTTCTGTCAAATTGGACGGTTTAGAGGGCGAGAGCAAGGCTGTGGCAGATTGGATATCCCAGATGATGAGACTGGAATCTCCGCGGACTTTATCGAGGCCGACAGCTAGGTAGTTGGGGTCTGTATTACAGAATGCAAGGGCGTTGCAGGACCGGGAGTTGCGTACGGGAAGGGTGACGACGGGTCCGCTTGAGAGCACGTTATTCCGAGCGACTCGAGTTGCTTCTAGTCTGATGAGGTCGACGCGTCCAGATGCTGATCCGACAGCGAAGAGGTCGTCAAATGCAGGGTCTGGTGACCAAGCGAAACACTGGAGATGGATGGGTTAAAGCACCTTGAGTTGATTCAAGCCCCTCGAGCAGTCAGACAAGCCAGTGCTCACCTTCATGAACTGCAAGTCATTCTGTGAAGTTACATGGCGAATTTCAGATTTCTCTGGTGTCCATTCGTACATTGTCAACTGGGAGCCTCCCCCGACGACAAATTTGTTGTCCCGTCGTGGATGCCATAGTAAACGCTTCTCCGTTTGAGCGGAAGGGGCCATGCTTCGCCGTGAACCGTCTAGTTGAAGCTCAAAGCAATCTATTCCCTAAAAGGAAACATATGCCGCTGAACTTGTGAAGTCACTGTAAGTACTGGGTCTACAGCCTCAAGACAAACGTCGAACGATAGTAGTACACTATATTGCGATACTGTATATGCTCTACGCATCATATGCATGATCACGATCTAATCGAGATATCCCCGACATTATGCTTGATTTTACCACAAACACTAGAAAACGCGATAAGACGAGTCACTGTCAACTTAACACGCTCCAAACGCTCTAATCAACATCCATCTCCGGCGGCCCAGGAACATCCCCCTCCGCCTTGGGAGGCCCCTGCGCACCAGGATCAGGCGTCTGCGTCCCACTCTGCGGCGTACCCGTCCCATTAGGCGTACCCGTAGGCGTAGGCTCCGCCTTCACAGGCTTAGGCTTCGGCTTCGTCAAAATCGGAATCGTAAAGTAAATCACATCCTCCCTCTTCTTCAAAATCTCAGCGCTCGTCAACACAGGATCAACATTCTTCGGCCGCTCAGCTTGTCGCGCCGTCTGGTCGTCAAGCCACTTTTGCACCGTCGCGCATTTTTCGACGACTTTTTGTTTTTCGGTCTCGGAGATGTGCGCGAATTTGTCGTCTGAGGAGGTGGCTTGGCTGATGTAGTCGTTGAGGGTTGCGCGGAGTTGGGCCATGGCTTTGGGCCTTTCTTCGGCTTCGCGGTAGCGTGTGACGATGGCGTCGCCGACTGCTTTGAGAGCGTCGAGTTTGGCGACGTAGGCGGATTTGGTTGCGTCTTCGCCTTCGTCAGAGTATAGCCAGTCCTCAGCTTCTTGGAACATGGCGTTGAGCTTCTCCTTTTCTGCTGGCTGCACGTAGGCTGCGTAGCGCTCATCGAGCTTGGCACGCATGTCGTAGACATATTCCTCGAGTGCGTTCTTGCGGTCCTGTAGGAAGTCATGAGCACGCGCGTCAATCTCATTCTTATCGCACAACTAACCTCGGTGTCCATGACAAGCTTATCAGCAGCATGCATCTCCGCCTCCTGTTCTTTCAACTTCTCAACGACGCTCGGGTCAAGCGACGAAGTGCGAGTAGAGAACGAAATCTCATTCTTCTTCACAATTCGCTTCTTCTTCGGTGCCTCTCCGTCAACCTCCATTGCCTCCTCACGCTCTTCCACCTCCTCCGTGTACGCCGACTCAAACGACATGATCCCATGCAAGTTCAACCGCGTCTTCAGCTTGATGCACGTAAGGTCATCGTTCGGAGAAGGCGGGACACCCTGCGCCGTGAACCGTGCGATCCACGGGTTGATACCTCCGGGCAGGCCTGCAGGGTCCACATACTCAGCATCGATCTCAAACGGTTCCTTGCGGTAGAACGTAAGGATCTTAGTGGACGGGATGCCATTGCCACGCGGGAAAACGACGAGCTCGGTGTCATCGTCTGGGTCCGCGTTTGAACGTTCCCAGCACACCTTGATCGGGTACTGAGCAATGTCGTGCACGTGGAACTCGCGCACGCGGAAAGTGGGGGACTGGAAGGCGCAGGCGAAGGTGGCGCCGCGGGCGATGGCTTCCTCTTGGTTGAGGGTGGTTGAGAGAAGCTTGCCTCCGAGGGCTTCTTGGATGCGAGTGCGGACGGCAGGGATACGGGTGGTGCCACCGACGAGCTCGACGGTGTCGATGGCATCGATGCTAAGCCCTGATTCGGCGAGGGCCTGTTGAAGGGGCGCAGCGATGCGGTCGAGGACGCCTGAGATAAGCTCTTCGTAAGTTTCACGGTTGAGCTTGGATGAGGCGTCAATATCATTCATGAGTGATTCGACGTTCAAGGGGGCCTCGATATTAGCTGAAAGGACCTTTTTCAGTTTCTCGCAACCAACGCCGAGACGGAAGGTTGCTTTGGGGCTGGAAAGGACGTCGATGTGGTATTTGGCGTTAAACTGAGCAGCAAAGTATTGGAGGAGAGCGTAGTCGATATCACGACCACCCAAGTGGCGATCGTATGCGGCTGCTTTGACGGTTAATTGCCCCTTGGCAAATGCAATGACTGAGACGGACATGGATGAATGACCAACGTCCACGAACATGACGTGCCGTGGATTTTCTGGGTCAGGGAGATCAGTCTTTGTGATACCGTAACCGAGTGCGACAGCAGTGGTATCGTTAATGAGACGGAGGGCGTTGAGACCAGCAATCTGTGCAGCGTCGAGCATTGCTCTCCGCTGGATATCTGTGTACCATCCTGGGACGGCAATGACGAGATCAGAGACGGCGGTCTTGAGCTCGTTTGCGGTGATGTCACGCAGCTTCCCGAGGTACATTGCAACGAGCTGGGTTGCAGAAAAAGTCTGCTTTTCGCCGTGATATGTTACCTGCGATGGTAAAGATCAATATGAGATGAATTAATTTTTTATCGCTGACGAACCTCGGTGCCGACTGTTCCTCCAACATCCACGAGGGTTGCGTTGAGGAATTTCTTCTCGGCTTCGACATCGGGATCCTGTAGTGTTCTACCGATGAGACGTTTGAGAGATCCTATCGTATTCTTGAAATTAGAGGTCTCTTGAGTTTTTGCGGATTCGCCGATGGCACGTTGTTTCTGGCCAAATGCAACGAGAGATCTAGATGGAAAAACATGGGATCAGAAGGAGTAATACAAGGATCGCAAAAGATGATGCGCACGGTGTTGCGCGATTAGAAACTTCGTTCACAATGATATCGATACCTCGATTTCTTGCGACACCGATCTTAGGATGAAGAGTGAGCACGAGACGATGATCTAAGCGAAGATGTAGGACTGACCTTGCTGTGAAGAGTACCGAAGTCGACACCCACGACAGCCATTGCGATATAAAATGATTCTAAAGGTGAATATGAAGAAGATCAGATGCTCGAGCAGACGTGTTTTTCTAAAGCGCGTTGATAAATAACGCAGACTCAAATTTGGTGGCTGAGGGTATGTCTCTTTTAGGAAAATTTGATCACCAGCATTCTACAAAGTTCGATACTTTTCCAATTCTTTACTCCGTAGGATCAGATGGGATATCAATGAGTCTGATCCATCGTCAAGCCTGATTCGCTTCAGAATGACAAAGGCGTTGTAGACTGTCCTTATTAGAGAACCTTGGGTTGAGTGCCCTGATACTGTGGGAGAGCTGGTCACACGTTACGTAGCTCAAAATCAGAATGGATTGTTGAGGGTTGACTAGTACTTGACTATAGTCTGTGACAGAGGGCAGCAGAAGCAAGGGCATAGGCTGCGAAAAGGTTGATTGACAATTTTGGAACAAGTCCGCTTCTCTTCCTGACTACAACCATCTCTTTTCCCTGGCCTCGTTGGTAAGGCATGTTTCAGCTCATAATTATCGATCGAACTACTGATCGATCTTGTTAGGATTAAAATCTTGGTAAAAAAAACAAGCTATCGGACCGCCAAATGTCAGCGAGGCAAAATAAAAAGCGCAAGGGCCGAAACAACGTGAACAATCGCGAACGAACGGTGACCACGTTTACAGAGGATCCAAACACTTCTTTCCTTGTCCCACTACCAAGTGAAGAGCCTGCTGGTGCAAATCTCATGTCATCCCCTTTCTCGGTTGCCTCTTCGTCTGCCAACACCAACAACAACACCACCAACAATTCAAACTTTCAGTTACCGGCAAATTTCGGGATGTCGTACAATTTCCATGTGGCTCCAGTGCACGGACCAAACCTCCATCCGCAGCAGCAACAACAACAACAACAGCAACAACAACAGCAACAATTCTTTTCTTCTTCTCAAGTCATGCTACCCCCAGGCAAAAACGATCTTGAAGTTCTTGAAAATCTCAAAACTGCTATCAAGGAAGGTCAGCACGAGTTCTATCGTGCAATTCCTCAGCCTGCTGCTCTCGCTAGCCTCTACTTGGGCCCAACGGCGGGACACTCTCAAGTTCCGCCACATCCTGAACAGCATCCTGCGGACTATTACAACCACTCTGGTTACGATAACTCTTCTGACGACCAAATCCCTCCTTACTCTTCAGATTCGACAAGGAGGCCTGCGGATCCAACCGTAGTCAAAGACTCGTGGAAATCATCTTCTACCGCTAATGTGCTTATTTTAGTTCCTATACCCTAAGCTTCCCAGTTGACACGTGTCCCTTTTTCAGATTTCAGACCCTACTTCCCCACCTGGAGGACCGAAACCTGGAAAAAAGGTTGAAGCTTCCCCGTTGAAACCCGAAAGCAAGATCTCAACGGGTCCAGATAACGTCGACGTTACCGCCCGAGATGGTGCTCTAGGCGACCATCGCGACAGTTCGAAGAATGACCCTCCTCGTCCTGTTGGTGACCGTCCTGGTGAGTATCCCACTCGTCCTCCAGTCGACTCTTCAGCACCAAAGTCCACCTACGATGGGAAAGACGATCTTAGAACCTTGGACGATAGAAGGTCGCGATTTGATGCAGAACGCAACGGTTCCCGTCCTTTCGAAAACCGCCCAAACGGTAATGACGCCCGACTTCCTCCAAGGGATCAAGCATTCCTTGATAAAGACAGAGACAGAGACAGGGAAAGAGAACGTGAGAGAGAACGTGAATGGGGACGTGATCGTGACAGATCTGACCGTCCTCAATATGGTGGTCGTTCCTATGGACGGAGCCATGCTCCCAGACCTCCCCCAGAACAACGCCATTATGAGCCCCGATACCCCTTTGACGTCACTCCTCGCCGCTTTGATGCAAAAGACGACCTGGATGCAGACAGGCGCCCTCCTATTACGCGCCCTGACGATCGCGGTCCACGTCCGCCTATCGATGATAGGCGCCCACCTGTTGATGACCGTGAATCGCGCAGTATAGTTGTTGATGACCGCGATCGTCCTCGTCGAGTCTCCCTTGACGATCGTTCATCGAGACCACTTGCTGGCTCAGTCCACAGTTCTGAAGATCGTACTACTCGACCTCCGCTTTCACCCGATGATAGAGCTGCTCGCCTTCCTCCTGCCGATGCACGTCCACAACTTCCTGCGGATGTTGACCGTCCTCGACCTCTTGAAGAGAGAATATCTCAACAACCAGTTCCTTCTCTCCAAGAACGTCTCAGTCAGCCTGGGGCTCCAAGAGCGGAAAACCGTGTCACCCACCAACCGAGTTTGGAGGAGCGCTTGTCAAATGCACCTATAGTCACTTCTGATCGACCTCTTTCGGATGATCGTCCTGCTCGTACTAGCCCTCAAGAACCATCACGTGTACTGCCTTTGAGTGATCGTCCTGCTGCTCCTGCTGACGTCCGTCCTCGTCCACCTGTGAACGATAACTTTGCACGCCCAGCAACTCCTCCCCCTCGCACCGGTGGTTATGTGGCCCCACCTCGGGCGGCATCTGTCGCTCGGGATGACCTCCGTGGACCCAAAGATTCACCTCCAGTTGCTCGTGATGCGCGCGATCTTCGTGCAAGGGATCTCTCACGGGAGAGATCAGACGTAAGGCCACCTTACCGCTCGGACCTTGACAGAGGGTTCGGTGATGACAGGCGTCCTGATGCTATGGATACTCGTCGCTACAGTCCACCACCTCCTTCGGATGTTCGAGGCAGGAGTTACTATCCTCCACGGTCACCACCACCTCGGCCGGATGTACCATTCGATGCTGATTCTGACCGAAGGTTTGCGACTGCTGATCAGCGAGACTCGTTCGATAGGCGGCGTGACTGGTATGGTGCTGCCGATGATGACAAGTCTCGTCTGCCTGCGTGGAGACCCTATGATAGAGAGCCTCAGAGAGAACGGTATGACCGCGACGCACAACTTCCCAGAGGTTCTGTGTGGGAAGGACGTGAACCAGAACGGAGAGCACCGTTTTCCGGTTCCCCAGTCCGTCCTCTAGACTCTTCCCGTCCCTTAAGTTCGCGCCTGGGAGATGGATACCCGCCCCCCGTAGACGACCGTTCGTATCCACCCCGGGATTTCGACCGTCCACGCTACACGGGTCCAGATAATGATCCACCATTCGTCCGTGGCGTCCGTCCGCGCAGCCCGAGTCCGCCAAGAAGAGGCGGCGCGAACAGTTCTCTTGACGATATCCGACCCCCTCTCAAACGGGCGCGCGAGGACCCGCCGTACAGCGGTGGTGGGTACTACTCGCCACGTAGACCACCGATGGCTGATTACCCACCTCGTTCTGCGGCGACACCTCCACCAGGGAGCGGGACGAGCGGTGGATTCTATGAGTCGCGCGGTGGGCCGCCGCCGCCATTTAGCAGTGCTTCTGCTGGGGTTGAGAGGGAGTATCCGCCGAGAGAGAGGCCGGGTGATGGTCCGCCTTACGGGGCTGCGTACGATAGGGATACGAGGCCTCGGTCGCCCCCTCCGAGGATGTATGGACGGCCGGCTTATAGACCTGATCCTAGGGATGATCGGAGGTATTTGCCTCCCCCTCCGCGATCTAGCTGAAGGTGAGCGTGTTTGTGGGTTATTTTGGCACGTGAACCTGATGGTGGGGCGTAGGAATACATATGTGAAGATTTAGTCGTAGATTGGTGCTTGGTTTCTTGAACTTTTTCTTTTTGTTATCATAGCTTGTTCTTGTACATGCGTGGCCTTGGTATTGTACTGTCAGATAGCCCAGATTTTTCTTATCGGTCGGTATAAGCTCGCCATGTCACTTTACTCCTGATTCGTGTTACATACATCTTTGAAAATCTGAATGGATATTCGACGTCCCAATTCTGGGTCCAATTGCTCCAGTCAAATCTTGCAATTAAATATTTACGTTTGGCGGCTGCAGTTGCGATCAATTCACGCGGCCGGCACCCGATCTCATGATTCAACCATCCACTCAAACTCATACATATATCTAACCGATAAGCTTGTATCCATATCTATTGTACGATTTACTTCTGTATACCTACACATGCCTAGAGGAAACAACAACGATCGTGGGCGTGGATCTCGAGGTCGAAGTCGATGGGTCGTGGACGTGGACGAGGACGTGGGCAATTTCACGACGATGATACACGGGGCGGAACCTATCCTCACAGCGAAATGGATTTCGTGGTTCAGGTCTGGCAAGAGCCACCGTCGAACAGTGCGTATTGAAAAACAAGCGTTCTGTCTTATCTTGACGTTTATGCAGACTTTTCGAGGGGAGGAGTCCGTGGCGCGGTAGAGGGGGACGGTCGAGGCCTGGATTTGGATATGGATATGGATCGGTACGCCTCTGCGGGGAGGTAGTACGCCTCAACGAGGAGGAAGTACGCCTCAGCGAGGAGGAAGTACCCCGCGGCGTGGTATGGGTACTAGAGGTCGGGGACTCGGACGTGGACGTGGACGTGGAGACTTTGATGCTCCCAGAGCACGACCAGGTTTCGGCCACGGTCGGAACAGAAATGGGCCTGACAGTAACACGCCTCTCTCAAAACTCCTCTCCTCCGAGCGGCCGTACCTCAGACCTGTTATATTCGTGCCATCGGTGCATACGAGGACGTTGTTCGAAGAGGTGGAAGAGATTCTTCAGCCTGTAGTGAGAGCGCTGGTCTGTATTGTTTTCTGGTCCTTCTTGTTGCCTGAACGTTGAATGTTGAATGTTTAGGTCCAAGTGAGGAAAGCCATGTTCCCACCGCAGATCGCGTCACTCGCGTATTCAGTGGAAGGAATCTCCCCCCTCCATCGTCGTCATCTTCAGAAGACGGTATTTCTGACCATGAGGAGGAATTGGAGGAGGTTGACTTTGCTGATATGGGCAGTCTACTTCCTAAGCTTGATACGGCTCGAACTTCGACTAGTGCTCGGGTTCCACAAATGCCCTCTTCTCCATCTGAGGAAGTATTCACTGGGATGTTAACAAGAGAAATCACACTGTGGGGACTCCCTCATCCCGTCCAGCTTCAAAGCACGCAAATGTAACGCCCAAAAAACCCGTTCTCGTATCCACTCATGCAGCCGTCAGCAAGACTACCGCAACCTCGGTACACGGCGTCACTACGCTAGAGCACTCAACAGCTGCCCTAGTTATAACCCAAGACAAAATAATCGTCGATAAACCAGAAACCATCCATTCTCCAGTCTCCAAAAACATCAATCTCCAACGAAGCCACTGCTTCTCCTGCTCGTATTCGAAGAGGATACCCCCACTTTCTTCGTGGATACAGAACCTACCAGACCATCGCATCGCTCCGCTAGCGATGTCGTTCTTTTCGATCGTGGAGCCTGGGGTGGTGCTCCTCTTGGGGAAGAGGACGAACTTATTGTTTATGTGGCGCCGCACCCACGATCAGGGAGAGCTTCGCCCGTTCCTGATGTTCCCCGAGTACATTTACCCTCGAGGTCTCTGCTTACAAACCACCAATCTTGTGCAAATCAGCCTCAGTCTACAGTCGATGATAAGAGAATCCCCCCACGTCCAGCGAAATCCCCATACAGTCCAACGAACCTCCACAGTTCTCCTCCGTTTCGTTCGATTTCACTTCTCCCACCGTGAAGAAACAGTCTCGTCAAAGATCAGTCTTCACTCCGGGCGATCGCTCGAAAGTGAGGTGCAAGCAAGGAGACAAGAAGCCCGAGTAGTGCGTAAACGTGCTGAACGTCGGGCGATGTTTGGGTCCTTTGGTGCAATACTACTTTCGGAAGCCCGATTGAGAGACGCTGATGAACGGAGCGCAAGGACGGTTCGTTGGGAGTCTAGGCGGAAGGATGACTCTGACATTGATTGGGGTGACGAAGACGAAGACGACAAGGTTCCGGAAGACGATGGTGTTGATGATATCGAATGGATTGGGTGGGATGGATCTGGACCCGGATCTTGAGCCTAGTTTGGAGGCTATGAAAGGCTTCGTTCAGAGTATGAGCGCGGAGGGATCGCGCCATATCACGATGGATGACATCCAGGACCAAGAACAGGAGGATGAGGAAGACGACGACGGAAGTGACTCCCACGGGAGTTATAACGACACGAGCGATGAAGAAGACAAGGAAGAAAACGCGGTGTTTGAAGTGGAGGAAGAAATGCTTATTGCAGAATCGGAGGGTGGGAGACCTCGTGAACCCGCAGATGATTCTGATGAAGGGGAAGATTCATCTCGATGATGAACTCAGTCCTCGAGCCAACTTCCAGTCTAGACTCCGTCGAGTCCGCGAGAAATCGCGCTCGATAAAACCAGCGACAGACACACGTGGGATGATTCAGATGAATCGTCTGATGCTCCTTTCCCGCCATGGAGTCGAGGTGATGACGACGATCGTTACACTCGCACGAATAGAGGTGTCTCGATTTCATTCCCTGCACTCTTTAAGCGCTGACTGTCCCTACGCATAGGACATGCTTGACATGCATAGCGATATGGCTGGCAGTAAGAGCCGAAAACTACGCAATAAAGTGTTTCGGGCAATACAAATGGTCAATTTGACCACGTCGACGACTACGTGGAATTCAACGGCTCCTTCAGCTACGAAGAGATGGAGCCAGCGAGTGGGTGGTCTTGTCTTCTGGTGTCGTACAATGATCTAAATCAATTTCCAGAGCGCAAGAAAGACAAGATGAAGGAAGCGCCCGCTGAACTCCGAGAGATATGGGAGAAAGATCGAGTCAAGAAAGCTGAACACAAACGGCACGCGAAGAAGCTCGCCTTCTTAATGCCGTTGATCCCTTTACTTCAAAGAAAGGTGGTAAAAAGGGGCGCAAAGCGATGCGGACAGCTGAACAGCGAGATCCTAGCATGCTTCCTCAAAGTGCGAATGCCATCGTGGATATGGAATCACTGGAGAAGCAGATTCGCCGCTTTATTAGTGATGCGGGTGGAAAGAACAGCATAGTCCTTCCTGCAATGGATAAGGCGTCGAGGAAGGAAGTTCACGAGCTTGCTAACGCGTTTAACCTCAAGAGTCACAGTAAAGGCAAGGGATATGGGAGATATATCACTCTCACCAAGGCTACGAAGACACGTACCGCTAACGAGCAGAAAGTTAAGAGTGTCATGAAGAGACACGGAGGCAGATTTGATACAATGCCTCGACACAAAGATGGAGACGAAGTTGGCAAGGTACGTGATTCCTCTCCTTCAATGAAAGGCAGTATGACATTCTCGTTTGCAGGCTGCTCCAAAAATTGGAGAAACGAATCTCGGGTTCAGGATGCTTGCTTCTATGGGTTGGGCAGAAGGAGATAGGATTGGCGGTGATTCCTCCACTGGGATTGATGCGCCTTTGACAGCCATCATCAAGAACACGAAGCTGGGTCTAGGGGCGACTCGATAGTGGTCTGTCATTACAGCGAAAATCAATGTCTTCGATGACCACATTATGACCGTGAGCCCTGAGCATTGATGAAGCACAGCAAGTTCGCAAATGCCGGAAACGTGAATCCATAGGTGGGAGAACAATATCTCGTACCAAGTGACTATCTGCAAGATAGAAGGACACGTACCTCCTAAACAAATAGAATACATATACGAGTAAACAGCCTATCCCGATGCCTACGCCTCCTACGAAATCCCATCCGTCACACTCGACGCCGACTTCGTGACGACTCCATGGCCGCCAGATTATGCATCGCTTGATCGGTCACGTTCTCTTTCTGAAGACCAAGTTCCCTGTAAGTTATGAGCCCTTCGAATGATCGTCTGCTCATGGTTGTATATAGCCCCGTCATGCAGATGGCACGCCATGCCCGGTGGTATGTCGTGCCCAACCCATTTATCTGGCTTTATCACTGACACCACGAAAGCTACGTCTCGAGCTGCGAAAGCGCCGGAGCTCCTCAATTCATTCGATGCCCTCGCCTCACACCTCAATACGACACCACAGCACTCTCTACGGCGTTTGCGCTACGCAGCGGGACACCGAGAAAAGATGCGCAAAACTCTGGTCGTGCATACCTTGCAGTCGTTCTTGGTCCTACACCTGGATCTGCCAAATGCAGGGTGATGGTGGGTGTGGATGCCTTGGAGGCAAAGGTCTGGGGTGAACGAGATGATTGCTCGGGTGTCCCATCTGAACACGGTAAGGGAGAAGCACGAGGATGACGAAGAGAGAGAGATTAGCGAGGACGAGTCTAACTTGGACAACGACAGTGATAGCGAGGTCGACTCTAACGAAAGTGATGACAGCGATGATGCAGGCGATGAAGCCGCCCGGGAAACAGAGTCTGATGAATCTTCTCAAGGGCCCTCCCCACCACGATCAGGTCACCCTCTCCATCCTGTTCTCCGCCTCCTGAACCACAATCACTGCCTCCCACTTACGCGCAAGAACTCGAAGCCCTCCGCGCTGCTGAACGCCTGCTCTCACGCACCCTCGCAAGCGGCATGCGGAGAAAATGATGGACAGGGCATGGCCAGCGAAATGCGCAAGCATCCATCTTTTTACATCTGTTTTACCACTCTCCCCCATCCCCATACCCTGACGTTATTCCGGATGCATAGCTCCAACCCAAACGCACATAGTCCTGCGTGCTCCGCGAAGGTTCATGCACCCTGCATGGGTGCCCAGGCAAACCCTCAGCGGTGCTTTTGACACGTTTCTACACACGTTTCTCGAGGAATCTGGTGAACGTCCAACAAAAGATGATATTAAGAAGAAAAGAAGGGAGTGAAGGTGGAAGGAGTATGGATTCGCAGCCGACAGGGCATAACTGAAGAGTCGGAAAGTGGAGAGATTCCAGAAGAGGATGAGATGATTTGGTGGACATGGGATGGGAAGCTTGTTGGATTTGCGGACTGGTGACATAGGAAAATAACTTCAGACGACTTGAACATGCCAGTTGAGACCTCGAGTGCGTGCAGGATATCTGCCGGTGCCGTGGTGCGTCCCAAAACCCAATCTTAAAACAATGGAAATAGCAAAGCAGGAAGTTATCTGATCGAACACCTAGTGAAATTCTCGGCTCATTTTCCGGTGTGCAGGGACATCGTATTGTTCTTAGTCGTGCCCAAATGATATCACCTCGACTTTGTTAAAGGATATTGGAGAAACTATTTGCGAGCTATCTTTGAAACGTTGTGTACATGACCTGCAGGATATCTGCTTGGTGAATTGTTACTGCTGTGCTACGTACCAAACCCGACCGACCAGAAAGTTATCCAATCGAACACCTAGTGAAATCACTGAATGTGATTTTATTTTGCCCCTTTTTAAATCCGGCGTGCAGAGATTTATACGACATGCATATCATCTTTTGGAATAGGTGATGTCATTCGAACAGGAGTGGGGAACTAGGTGACCCAGCGTCGTTACGGATCATCATCTATCCTTTTTCTCGGCGTTTTGCTGTCTTTTACTTTGTCGTATTTCTCTGGACCTATTGCATAGTTTGTGATGTATGCATGAGGGTGGGTGGTTACATCATAGGTCCCGAGACATTATACCAATGCGTGGTCTGGTATCTTGTTTAATGAAAGGGTTTGCGCTGCAGTATCCAATTCGAGCATAGTCTCCCCCTTTTGTCATTAGTTCTTTCGTGCGTGCCTCTTTGCAGGGAAGAGCAATCAGCGTTGGATCATGAACCAGAAGTAGCGTCGATCGCAGAGTTTCCAAAGTTCCGTTACTTCAAACTCTCTTTGACGCGTGTTGATTAAGATGGTACAAGATATGATTGCGTTAAGTGGCTGAGAACGAGCCAAAAGGCTCGACACAAGGCCACTCGGGTACCTAAATATGGTCACACGAAAATCATCAGCTCCTTGGATGGTTGGATAGAGGAATCTAATCAACTTTGGCATCCAAAAGAATACAACAAGATCATTCCCGCGGTGATGATGAAGTGGAAGATGGATGATACGAGCACCGTCTTAGTGGATCCTGCGGTTAACGTTGACCGTTCGCCGGTATGCTCCCGATATCTGCAATGTAGGCGAGTAGAAGAGTGGAGAGACTGACTGGGACTTACGAATTGTCGACGAGGACGGAGGTGTGGTTTGATATGGGAAATACTGAGAGGATCGGAGGAGGTTGACGTTGAGTGAATGGCGGCGTACGTTAGGGTCGTCAACAAGTTGTACATGGATCGGGCAATATTAAAATGACAAACTCCTGGATTGGGCTGCGAAATGTGTGCCATGAGCGTGTAGTGTGCACGTTCACGGCAACGCCTCGAGGCTAGCGCTAAGCGGGTGATGGAAATGGCCGACATGATTAGCGCCTCAAGACAACAGCGTAGTGGCCACCCTCCACTGCCTTCAAGCTTCCAGTGGTCAAGGGTATTTGGCTCTGAGTGGCCCAATTCCTTCTCAAGATTCACACTACCTCAAGTCTTGCCCAGCGTCCACCGTTCCAATTCTTCGATCACTCATAATGAGCTACAATCAGAGCCCTCCAGGAGCCCGCGGATTCAGCGAAGCAACCGCTGGTGAAAGCTCGGTACGTGGCTTCATCAGATCACTTTGGATGAGCTCTCATGAAATTCATCGCTGCCTCTGACCCGTTCTTCATCCAGAGCACACCCCGTAACGAAGTCCGGCAGTCTAGTAAGCGGAAATCTGAGAACGTTTTAACTGCAGAACTTTCTGTGCGTAGCCTTGAAAACTGGCAAGCTTTCCTGGAATGACTAAGTCTGCTATCATGCAGAGACCCTCCAAGCGTTCCCGTCGCGATTCTGTTGCCCAGAACATCGATCATGAAGGTGCTTCATCGAATCAGAATATTATCGAGGTATGTGCTGTAACTTGTTATCACGGTGTTTCAGTTTTCTCACAAGCGCCCAGGACACACCTATGGATGTTGACGCAGACGACCACCATTCTACCATGTCTCAGAATTACAGTGTCTACGTCAATAAGGTCCATACGCAGAATCTAGTTTGCAGGTACTTTGGTTCAATGATCCGCATTTTGGTCGCTAAATTTTGGTGGTCGCGCAGGTTCAGGCTTCCCCTTCTGCGGTGCAGGAACGTACCGATCCTCAATCGGCTGAATGTACTTCGGGTGTGGAGAGCATGAATCTCCTGGGGCAACACCCAACATCTGCGGCGTCCAACAATGCCCCACCAGGGCTCAATGCTGCAGACAATTTCCAGACCACATACCTCGAACCCCTCAAAATTTCGATACTGCCATTGGGAAGCTTGAAAATGTATGGACCATTCTCCTTCATTGGAAGCGAACTAATCGAGTTGCATAGGTACATCCATACGCAAAGATGGCGCTGGGTGTGCTGTCTGCTGCATCCAAAGTACGTGCTTTCACCCTGAGCTTCATCTCCTGCTGACTGATTATCACTTATGTGCAGATTCTTGTCGCTCAAGCGAATCACGACAAATCGGTGCATCGTCTTGTTAAGAAATTAGATGAAGTTTATCGCTTCATGATCCAAGACGACACTCTTAGCCAGATCTCATCCATGCACAGTATCGTTGGACGGGTCGCTCAGCAGATTCAGGAGTGCGCGCGTTTCATCAGGGACTACTCTGACAAGCAAGTTTTGTGAGTCGGCGAGCTATTGCACTTCATACATTCACAATCTTACGCCATGATCACAGGGAAGAGACTTGGAAACGACGTCGTCTCGGAAACGGATGACATCATCGCACAGTACAGCGACGCTTTGGATGGTCTTATGCAACAATTTCGGGACCAAGCTGTTGGGGATGTACCCATCTTCGTCCAATGTACGGGTAAGTATCCGGACGCGCTTCTGACTTTGCATTTACTTACACCCGTTCAGGTGAAACACCGGATCTCAGCGATATGGCTTATGCAAAGGGCGCAGGACTAGATACTAGGAAACAATGCCTACCAGGGACGCGCACGGAGATTCTCTCCCAGATCACTGACTGGATAACGACAGCGGAGATGCTGCTCAGCGTGTGCTATGGCTATCTGGCCCTGCCGGCACGGGCAAATCAGCGATCGCTCACACGATCGCTAACTGGTTCGACGAGATGGGAGGGCTCGGTTCATGCTTCTGCTTCGACCGGCAACTCGAAGGTGACAAGCGTCACG